>JAVXUO010002762.1:600000-921350 GCA_033065855.1 Escallonia rubra
CTAAGAAGCTTATGTTTCCATCAATAGAACCGAGATCACTTTCCACGCTGTGCTGGTATTACGTTTTATGATTACTCGAGTAACAGTGTAGACTTATTTGACCCAAAAGGTCCTCGTGATAAAGGGATTATCAACATTGGAGGAGAATGATCGACGCTTCTCCCTTACTTTTTTTTATGCCTTTGCGCTCAGTACAGGTCCACTTTCTTAGTATAGAGGCTTCTTAGATGCCCCTTACCTTCTCTTATGTTCACTCCAACAAGTAAGCGCACTCTGGCAGGTGACAGATTCATGCATTGAGGTATAACAATTTAAAACAGCCTCTCAAAGCCAATTTACAGAGAGAGAATATAAATTGATTAAAGCTAAAGTAGATGATACCTATTAGGCTATTACCTATCGGCAAACTTAGGTTTCTCCACCGTTTAACTTAAAAACGAATTAGCCTTTCAAAATATTGAGTTAGCCAAAAGCACACTATTCTCAGAGTGAATACTTCACTTTTGGGGTTACCAATATACACATAGGTGGAAAAAGATAATAGCAACGGACCAGTAGTGGGGAGGTAATACGCTTCTCAACAGCAAGAACAACCCCCTCCTTAGTCTTCAGACCGATCGCCGTTGAACCCAGCTGTAACAATAAACCAAAATCAACATGCATCCTCACTATCAATGTCTAACTCTCTGTGGGTCGACAATAAGGGTTACCTTGATGGCCTCGATGGCATATTCAACCTGAAACAACCGGCCTTCAGGAGAGAAGGTATTCACACCTCTATCGTACTCAGTCCTTCAATCAACACCATTACAAATAACTTAAGGCAAAGAACTGAAGTAAAATCACTAGCGATTATCAATCTCGAGAAGAGCAAATGGAAACCCTAGATTTGCGCACAAATTGGACTCACCTGGTGAGAAACATCTTTGATTCGATATGAAAACTTTAAAATCTGCAGTAAATAAGGATCAGATATCAAATTTAAGTACTCAAAATTTACTTGAATCGAAGGGTTTTCAATTTGTGAAAACAAGGGAGTAATGAGAAATCAACAAACAATCTAGAAGTGGTGCATAGGCAGCACCTGCGTTTGAGAGTGTTTTTGGTAGGTGAGAGAGAATGCCTGGACCTTTGGTGTGTGGTGAACTGAGTCGTCTTCTTCTTGTGCTTTTCTGTGAGCCCTTCTTGTTAAGCAAGCAAGGCAGCAAAGCAGAACCGGTGTGGATCGTGGACTGATAGGGCGGCTCGGGTTGGTTCACTGTATTTGACCCGAATAACTCGGATTTTTTTTCCCTTGAACAATTTCCTTGCAAAACCTCTCTCATTTAACGATAAATTATCGTCGCTAAAGCTCATCGGTGACATGTTTATGCTACCACTAATTTTATTATCGCCATTCAAGTATTTTTATGAACGTCATCGTAAACTTGTGACAATTCGTTACTGAGCAAATGAATTCTTCCGGGTAAGGTGAGGCCAACTTTCGGAAGGAATTCTCTATCAATCCGAAGAGTTTAATAGAATCAGAAACCTTTTTAATTTAGGGTGTGTTTGATAACGCAATTAAGCACTTAAAACTTAAAAATCTCAATAATTTTCAATTAAGTTCATTTCGCGCCGTATCACTTAATACATTAGTGCCTGTAAAAAATAAACTAAAATTTTAAGTAAAGGTGAATTTACTTAATCCTTATCACTTAATAATTCTAAGTGAGATGATAAAAAAATTATTGACCAGACTTTTACATAAAAAGAGTAATCGCCGCCATAATGTCGTCATAATTAAATTGCTCGCAACACCACCTCCACCACACTACAACTACCACCAAAACCACTAGTTCTCTTTGCCACCACCACCACAATTATCACAACCTAGTCATTACCATCACTGCCACCTAGACCTGACAAACAAGTAAATTCGCCGAGTAGTGGTAAAATTCGGTTGTTTACGGATAAATCAAGTCCTTATAAGAATTACTAAATTTTTAGGGGTAGTCATTTCTTATACCTGTAGCCTACCCAAACGGTTCGGTTAAATCCACGAATAATTGGGCAGGCTTCCAAATTTTGTTCAATATTTTAATAATCGGTTTTTTTTTATTACCAAAAATAGAGAATCAACATCACATTACACAAAGTCTAATAAAAATAAGGGATGAACGAATCAACCACTTAAATAACAAACAAGTACCAAGTAAATATTAAAATAACAAATCTAGCAACAATAAACTTTTGATTCGATATATGACGGCGAAAGTGGATGACGGAGGTGCTCATGGTTGTCATCGATGAGGATGTGTGAAAGGAGAGAAGACGGTAAAGCCTTTGGTTTTGCTGCAGCAGCGGATATGGGCTTCTTGATCGGGCTTGAAGGGTGAGGTGGCTGAATGGCCTTAAATAGAGCGAGGGCTGAGGGGGCTAACGATCACCGATGGATCTCGAGTGAGAGGCATAGAAGGGCTACAGCGGCTTGGGTAGGCGTTAGATTGAGAGAGAAAGATGGAAAATGAAGGCTTAGGTTAGGGCAAAACAACAAATGTCTTTATATATACAATAAGATCCGGATAAACCAGGCAAATTATACCCGACCTTGACTAGTCTGCAAATTACGAATCGATTCGGGTACGAGTATGTTTTCAACATATCTTTAAAATATGTATATGTACCCGAGTTTTTTGACCGGGTACGGATTGACCCCCGCGTCTTTTTTTTTAGGTCTACCATCACCATCACAAGGACACCGTCACCTCTACCGTACCATTGTTGCTGCCACCACATTTGTATCCGTCAAAATTATGTAAATATCCATCACTCTATGTACAATCACTGTCATGGCTGACATGTTGCTACCTATCACTACCACCATAATTACCAACAGTACATGTTAACACACCACTACCGCCACCATTAACACTTTCTCGTCGCCGCCGCCACCCCCTTCATCACTGCATTGCCATTACCACCACCACTCACCAACATGGTTTGCAAAAAAAGAACAAAACTATAAGGTACACACATAAATGTATAATTTTGATAAAATAGACAAATTTGTAATTCGAACAAATTTTCAGACATTTACTCTTAATTTATCAAATAAATTAACTTATTTTTAAGTGGTGAAAATCCAGTCACTTAAATCTTTCAGTTTTATGAATTCGACACTTTTCGAATGGAATAAAAAGAAAGGTGGGGAGATACACCTAGATTTACATGTGCCATCTTTGAGCTAAGCTTCTTAATAGTTTTACTTTCGCTTCATGTCCTCATGCAAAGATCTTTTCATCGTGAATATCGTAGTGACACGATTTGGTTGTCTTTGGCTGGGATTTTGAGAATGCTTTTGGATGCAAGATCTTGAATTTTGCAAACTTAGGGTCCGTATGTTTATGTTTTTCTATACTCGAATTTTGTAACGATACAAATAAAAAAAAAATTGTACTTTCTTTTTTAGTACTCATTTTGGATACAAAATCCAAATAGTATAAAAAAAAGAAGGGAAAACACCTTTCACCTTTTTCTGAATTCATGTCAGAGAAGAGAAGGGCAACCCCACTTCTGTTCACCCTTTCCCCTCTGAAGATATTCGCCATTTCTCTCTCTCCAGTTTCTTCTGGATCTTTAACTCCCTCTCACCCCATCCCCTCAAGCCCATACCGGAAGTTAGAGTTAACTCAGAGCTATGAGATTTTCGATCGATTCACTTCACCAAGAAGCTCTGAGATTGAAATCGAATTGACTTCACACAGAAAGCAATATTTGACAGAATAGATTACCGGGCGTTTCTTGTTCGCGAACCAGTTGGTCAGCCACAAGTCTGTCGAATGCTTGAGAATCTGAATGACGGCAAGAACACCAACCCAACAGCACATCACAAACAGAAAACCGGTGACCAGACATGCAGTAGCTCCGGCACAAAGCAAAGAAAACCGGTGACCAGACATGCGGCCATGGTAGCGATGAATTTGCAAAAGAATCCATGTATTATTCTCATATCTCGCAAGCGATTGTGATGGAGGAAAAGGACACAGTGAGGCACAACAAGAACCAAGTACAGGAGGAATAGAAACAAAGTTCCAAATGACGCGAAATGATTGTTGTAGAAAGTTGTTTTTGAAAGAAACGGGAGTCCTGAGACAGAGGAGGTAATAGAGGTTACAAACCAGAATTTGACTGAAGAAAGGAGGAAGCTGTGTGCTTTGGAGATGAAAGGTGGGAAGATCCTAGGTTGCAAAAAGAAGACCTACAGAGAACAAAGAAATTTGGATCCGAAAAAGGAGGAGAGGTAGAATGTTGTCTCCGGTGAGGGTAATACCGGAAAAATGAGATAACAGTAATGAAAACGGAAATGAAAATGGTAAACATACAAAAATAATGACACAAAAAAAGTGATGAAAAAAATAAAAGTACACAATCATAATTTGTCATTGAATACGAAAATATTGAAAACGAAAACATAATATAAATACACAAAACGAAAAGTGCAAATGTACGGGCGCTTAGTTCTTGTCTATTCAATTAAAATCATCCGCAAATAACATAAACCATCAAATCTATAACGGAGGTATCGAAAATCGGCCATAAATCCTTTTCATGTACTAGAAAGCACGAAAAACTACATTATCCACATTTGTTTTCTGTTTTCATTTTCTGTTTTCATTTTCACGATTTTCATATTCAGTTTGAAAACATGTTCCTGTACTTTTATCATTTTCACAAAAAAAAATTTAGCTATTTTTTCTTATATTGGGTTAAGTTTGAGTGAAAAAAAAGCTGAAAACACCTTTTAGGTGTTTTCAGTTTTTTGTTACTATTTGAGTAATTTTATCCAAAACGAAAACAGAAAATGGTAAAAGTACGCAAAAAAAGAATATTTTTCATCATCATTGCTAAAAACAGAAAACGAATATGGTAAACGTACGGGGCTACATTATCCAAATAGAATAATTTCTCTTCTTTTTCTCTTAGCGGAAGAAGAATCCTCCCAGGCATCGGGTAAATTCATTCCTCCCCCTCAACTTTTCGGGTCAAACCCAACCGGATCCACAGAAACGGATCATGCTTGGGTCCGATCATGCAGGAACTTACACGACAATCCATACCCACAATGGCCAGCCCGTTTGTAATCCTTGCAAATGTCGGGCTGGTAATCGACCCGGCCCCAAACCGGATTCGGAAGAGAAGACCTCACCGGCCCGTGTGGGGGCGACCCGCCCGGCCCGTCTGGCTCCGCCTTCGTCGCCGGAGTCTCCGTCGCTCTGCCGCCGTGATCCCCAGATTCGCAATCTTCTCCTTCAATTCTCTCGTCTTCGTCGGGAATCCGTTTTCTGAAGTTCTTGTTTTTCCGTGATCTTTTTAAGAACTTGCAAACTGCAAAAAATAAGAGAAGATTTTGTTAACCGAATGCGCGTGGCAAAGAAGTACAACAGGCGGGGAAAAAAGGAAAAAAAGACTACCTTGTCCAGATTGTTGTTGCTGTTGTTCGCTCGAATCAGCCATCGGAAGAGTCGGAAAACGGCAGATGATGGCCGGAGTCAAAGGCCTAGCGGTGGCGATGGAACCCTAACTTTGTCTTAGATGTAATTTTTTTTCAACTAATATATAGTGCACGGAACCGTATATATTGTGATTGGGATTCCAAATTGGATTTAGAAAAGGATTAGAGTTAAGACTTTATATATTTATTTCAAAATTGCACTAAGAAAAGGATCAGAGTTAAGACTTGGCTAGGTTTGACATTCTTTTTTTTCTTCTCTTTTTTTCAGTTTTAAAAATTGAAAAAAAAAGGAGCGTTTGGTAACTATTTTTTTTTAATTTAAAAAATTAATTTTTAAACTGAAGAGTAAAAAAAAAACTCAAAAAACTGTTTTTTTTTTCACGTTTGGATTTTTTTTTTAGACCACCACCACCCTCCCACCGTCGGCAGCCACCTCCGGCCGCCGGTAGCCACCTCCAGTCGCCAACCACCACTGTCGACCACCGAAAACCACAAAAAAAAAAAAATCAAAATAAAAAAGGGTTACCAAACACAAAAAAAAAAAAACTAAAAAAAAAGGGTTATCAAACACCCACTTGTTTTTGTAAAAAAAAATAAATTTAAGCAGCTCTTTAAAAACTGAAAACCAAAAAAAAAAGTTTTGTCAAAAGCTTAATCTGAAACTAGCTTTTTGGGACACTGGCAAACATATTATAAAAGAATAATTCATAATATCAAAAATCGTAATAGCAGTGTAGATATTATAAATCCTATTTACCAGAATAATAATGTCCAATACTCTTATTATTTTATTGAATTGTTTCTTAATATTTGTGCAACACTCTTTTAATGTTTTATAAATGTTTATATACAAAGACATTAATTTAACTCAAATTCAATTGAAAAGCAAATAAATATCGTTTTTATTACTCAAATTAGTATAAACATGAGTGAAGTCAATTTTTACATTAGAAAAGTTACAAAAATCGAAGACAAAAAATTTAACTAAACGGATCAACTCGTCTGAAAAAAGAGCCCAATCAAGTTCTCATATCTCTTCCGACTCAAAAGAACTCGTTGCAATAGTTTTGAGCAGGTCTCCGTAAACAACTATCAAGTTACCAATTAGCCATCTTCAATTTTCAATCAACAATAATCAATGCGTGAGGGGTATTACATGAAGAAAGTCATGTAATTATTCTTAGATGATTATTCGGATGAGAACACGCATCTATTACGAGTCTGTTATGAATATGCAAGTCTGTCATGATTATGATTCGGTTGTCGCTGCAACAATATGGCTGACAAGATTGAAAAAAAAAATATCCCCAGCACGTCTTTAATACAGCCAACAACATTAGGACATTCGATACGACTCGTAACACTCGCATAGAACACTAGGACAACGGTATCTAGTTTTAATCTTGATCGTTATTTATCTTTCAATGTAAAGTTTACATTGTAGAAGAAAATGAGAGTCTTCGTAGCATAGTAACAGTGAGAGACATCCCTCACCCACCAGTCCCCACAACTGGATAGCTTAACCAAGATTTCACAACAGTGCAGCCTTTGGGAAAGAGGCAAGGAAAGTCTAATCCTACAGTCGTAAGAAAGGGCAGCAGCACAGTAGGTGTACTGCGTCAAGCTAGCAATCTTGTGTGCTTCACTTTCTGCATACGGAAACCCATGTCAGGTCTGCATCAGTGCTGGCTAAAAACTGAAAGATATCTGTTCCCTTGTCTTCTTTCTGCGAGCACATGGACTGCTCTGTTACTGCCCCCTCCATACATGAAACTAGCAAACAATGCAGGCTTGAATCTGGAAAAACTGGAACAGCTTTAACGGAGACTAGGAAATGATAAACGGGATTGCAGGAAGACAAAGCTAATGTGGACAAACTCTCAGGGTAAAAGCAGTATCTTTTGGATCCCTCGGGCTAAAGCAGAATCTATTGACACAAAGTGCCTGCATTATGTCAATCGTCAATGTAGTTTCACTTCTTTGATTTCTTTTCTTTTCCTTTCCTCTTTTTCCTTCTTCAGATTCATGTTTGTCCTATGTTTAGTGTTTTTTTGGAACAAATAATAGTTCCACACGAGTTTACAATTGCACCGGCGCGTATAATATCGGTGTTTCAATGAAAAAGAAATGATCAACGACCGTCACACATGAGAGAAAAGAAAGTAGGCAAGACATATGTCAGATTTCTTACATCTCATTCATTGATTTTCCTGCACTCTAGATTTTTTTTTATCTACAAACCCTATTATTTGGGATAACAATATTCAGCAGCCCAGAGCAAATTATTCGTTCAGTTTTAATGTTAAGGGCTAATTACACCCATGTCCCTGAGGTTAGGAGGTAATTACACTCGTGTCCATAAGTTTGAAAAATTAACACTTATATCCTTTGCCCTAACGGAATAGAAGAATACCTAACGGTTTTAGCGAAATGACCGTATTGCCCATGACTTAAAATGTAATTTCTTAACATGCCACTCTTTACTTTTAAAATGTAATTTCTCTCTTATATTTCTTTCTCTCTCTTTCTTCCCAGCCAGTCATGTACACATACCCCAACCATACCCTCACAAACCATGACCAACTACCATGCACCACTGGCGTGACCCACCCCAACACCACCGTCGTGCCCCTTACGCCGGAGCAAGCTATACACAGCGCCCACAACGCCATCGCCGATCAATACACTGCACTAACCCACAACAGAAACATGATTTATGTTAAATAATTACAAAAAAAAAGAGAAACAGATCTGATGATGGTGGAAGGCCATGGGTATGGTGGTGGGTTGCGGAGATGATGGAGGGTCATAGATTCAATTATGGTGGTTGATCGGTCATCGGTGGTGTACGAAGGTGAGATAGGTGAGATAGGTATCTGTTAGGGGTTGTGGCGAGGCCGACTACGTCGCGGCTGAGTAGATTTCAAGGGCAGGGGTGACGGAAGGTAATGGTGGTGGTTACGGGGGGTGGCTAGATCTGATTTGGTTGCGGCAGGCCATTGTGGCGGCGGCGCCGAGGTAAACGGGGCTACCGTGAATGATTGAGGTGGTGCGCGATAAAGGGGAAGGCGGGGTGGGTGGGGCTGAGATGGGGCAACGACGGCATGGCTAGGCGGCGGCGGCGTGAGTTAAAATTTAGGGAGAATGAAAATTAGGGTGGAGCTGGGGGGGTGGGGGGAGGGGATGAGAATTAGGGTTTTTCATATTTTAAAAAAAAAAGGTATTTTAAGGAAATTAAAAACCATATTAAGAAATAAAAAATTTGAAGAGAGATAGAATCAGAAATTAGAATTTTGAAGCCCTAATTTGTGAAACTTCAAAACCATAATTTTCAAACCCTAATGACTTAAAATAAGAAAAAGTGAAAAATAAATGTTCGAAAATACCCTAATTTAAAAAATACGTATGAATACGTATAAAAAAATACCCTATATGGTATAAGGGTAGTATTGGGCAGTATTGTCATTTTTAAAATACGTAATGATGAACATTAAACTTTTTGGATGGACCTTAACGGATGGATACGGGTGATACATTTGTAACATTTTTTGTCACGGAATGTTACATTTTGAAACTTTGTGTCATTGACTGTAATTACTCCCTAACCTCAGGGACATAAGTGTAATTAGCCCTAATGTTAACTAGCGTTTGGAACACAAACGATGCTTGTGCAAAATCTAACGGTGGATTTCGTAGGTAGAGGAAGTGAAACAATAATAGAGATGGTGAGAGAAAATTGGAAGGAATGGAGTAATAGGTAGTACACACAATTAGAGAGAAGGTAAGACAGTGGGCTAGAAAGTAGGAGAGCCTTGAGAGGTTGGTTTAGAAATTACTTTTATGATAACTCTCAAATTTGGGTCGAGGTGGAAAGAATGATTTTAAAAAGTAGATTAAAGGGTACAATTAAAAGTTCGAAAAAGACTTCACTACAGGTATGATTCTCCTTAATGATAGTATAGATGTTAGCAGTTCCTTTCACTTAAATTTGGGAAAAAAATTTGAAGGAGGAGAAGTCTATAAAGAATTTTATCGGGAAAAGAAGTTGAAACGTGAGCAATCCCCATTCCAACTTAATCCAGTATCAAGTTTCATGTTCTTGTTTAAAGATGATGGTTATTACAAGGGAAGCAACCACATGAACCACGGCCTTGAAAATGCAAGTTTTGCCGATGGTTCATCGTCTTCCTTTCCTGCTCAGCCCTCTGAATCTGCTCAGAGTGTCGAATCTGGGCCGCTGCTCTCAATTCCTCGGCTTTCCTATGAACAGTTGCCATCCTCTTCATCAACTTCTCTTCCAAGTTGGATCTCATTTTCTGAATTTTCACCTAAAATCACAACCACAGCGCACAAATCAACGTAATGATCCACACAGCATTCTGACTAAAACCCAGAAAAAGAAACCAGTCAAAGATCAACCAAGCATGAGATATGATCTCTTGGAAATGGCAACGGTTTCCATCTTTTCATCGCCATTACCCATAAACTCAATATTCTGTCTTGCAAGTGCCCTACAGACATGATACCTTAAACAAACTAGGCACCTTTAGTTTACTCTTTTTCTCGTGTTTGCACGCCACTGTGTGAAGCAAAAAGACTGACATGTACATGGGGGTTTGTGAAACAAATGGATTGCATACAGCCCATCACACTTCTTAATCTACAGTGGCTCATTGACTACTATTTTTACCCAGTCAATCTATCACAATTCAAATTTACAAAGCATGAGACCTCCGGCTCGTGTTGATAGTTCAATTTCCTAGGATTTCGTCAACGCAAGACCCTCTCTTCACATGGCTTAACCAAAATCGTCATCCAAGGAAGGCTAGAATAAGGACTTAGATGGACTTTGAATTGATTTTTCTGCACGTACACCAAGTGTGAAAGCATGCCATTATGCAGTGGTGGAGGAAGACACTCTAAAAGAGGTTGGACCACCAGAGGGTTCAGAGTATAGACAAAAGGGGAATTGTGTCTTGGACAGAACAGCGGGTGGCTCGATGAGGATGAGCATGAGGATGAGGATGAGGCCAAATAATACGAAGGCATCCAGCTACAGACAGCACAACCCACCCACTTTATGCAATATAATGAGTTCTTTTGTAGGCAGTTGATACATGTTTAAGCAACAGAATGCTTGTACTAGAGAGTACTTGCATTAGAAAGTGAGGGGTTAGGCAAGGACCCGTTATTGGGTTATTACAACCAAGAAATTTTTTATAGGAAAATGGGTGTCATGAACCTAACGTTACTTGAAAAACAGGGGACTTAACAGTCTTGTAAGGCAATGGCTCAAGTCTTTCAGACAGATTTTCACTTAGCAATGGCCACCTGCTACGGGCGTCCTGGCCATCATTAACACCTTCCTAATAGGGGGAGGGGGCTATCAGCCGCTCAAAGGCTGTGAGGTGTCAAAGGCCGTATACGGACCACATAGGTTGCCCGACGACCACAAATCTAAGAGAGGAAAACTGAGTCATTGGACGGCAAAAATTTCGCTCGAGAAAGAGGGCGATGACTGGTGCAGCGACGTCCCTGCTTGTACTAATTTTTAGACATGTGATTTCATACTAACCAGAGCAGTTGCATCATATGTTAGCATTAGAAAAATAAAAAACTACCCTGAAAGGAAGATTGGAGACAAATGTGCCTCTATCCAACTGCGTATCCTTCATGTACAAAATTGACGAGTAAAGGAAATCCTATGAAAGCCGAAAAAGGATGAAAGATGATACCTCGAGCTTTTTCGATTGAGCTTCTGCTTTTGCATTTTGGAGGTTCACCCAAGCTTGAATTTTTGCTTCTTCTCTCTGGTACCTGTGACAGTTAAAGCACAATCAGTTTCCAACACGAGGTAAAAAGGGGAATGAACAAGACAATGAGTCACTGCAGACTCATTAACCTGAGGCAAGACTTGGTCTTTTCTTCTTCTTCCCATGCACAAGCTCTTGATTCCGAAACACTTTTTCTGCACTCATTTGTCATCTCAAAGTGTCTCAGGCTCTTTGATATATCTTCCTCCTCCTCTTCCCTCGAGCTCCAATTTGAAGTAAGAGAATCAAATTGCGTCCCAAGCTGTAACTTGGCTAAATGGCACTCCTGCAACTGTGCAATGTCAATGGTGCTGTTGGTGCTATCAGAGTTCGTTAAGGCCAACGGGCCTGATCTACTCGCCGGAGTATTGTGCCGAGCAGGCGACGTGCTTATAAACGGGGAGTGGCATCTTGAAGTGGTGGAACTGCCAAGCGGAGTCATCTCGGTTCCAATGTCTCTGTGTTTAACCTCATGAACCACATTAGTGGCCGCATCTTTCATGGACTTTTCCACAGAGTTTCCAAACAGAAACCCTTCTTTCGTAGGCTCCAAGCATCTAAACTGGCGAAAACACGGTTCTACCTCATTCGTGTATTTATCTGCAAGTGCAAAAACCAAATGGGTAATGTTCAAGTTCAATAACACCAGAACCTAAACTGGGAACCAACCACAGAAAAGAGATTACAACAGTTGAATTTGGTTATGAGGATCTTCACTTTAAAGAAGGGTGAAACCCACATTCGGAAAACTATTGCAAAGTAAAGATCTTAAACGAACAGTGAGCATCATATGTCACATTCGAAGCAGAAATCAGTGAAGGAATTGGAAATTCATGTCTTAAATAGAACAGTGCTTCCGAAGGAAGCAAACCACACTGTAATCAGATTAAGAACTTTACATTGATCTGTAGCAGCTAGGAATGTAATGTGAGCAAGGAACATCATCAAACAGTGGGAAAAGTCATCGAGGGTTACACACCAATCCCAGCGTTTAGCAGACAAATGGGAGAGAATTAAAGAGGGGCAATTTATGACAAGTCCAGCCAAAGGCTTAAAGACAAGGGAAACGTTTTAACCTTTTAGAAGTACATCTGCTGAAGCTGAAACTCCATGAAAAGCTTTGACTGTGTTATGATGGTCCAAAGATACAACAGGACCTTGGAAAGTTGAAATGGCTTTTGAGACCTTTTCTTCTGTAACCCTTGATTTTTCTGCATAAACTTCTGCTGCTTCTTGAGGCTTAAGCCCAATAACACCTTGTTTGTACCCTTTAAAGCCATGATGATGAGCAGGGGAGTCATTTCCACTAATAAGCCATTTCTCGGCGTCATCCCACTTCGAAGGGAAGTTCTTTCTAGAGAGATTCCCAACGCTGAAACTGAAAATGGGCCTACCAGGTGTAGGAGGAGCTTCTAAATTTACACTCCTCCTCGCTACAGAACTTGCTCCTTCTTCACTCCTCCTCTGTGCGGAAATCTCAAGAAAATTTCCGTTGTTTGGCATTGGGAATGCCTTGACAAAGTCAGATGTTTCCTTGAGATTGAGGTTGCAAAGCGGGTCAGCAAAGGTACCCACAAAAGGGTTTTCTATGTTCGTCTTGTAGAACCCAGCTTTCCCCTCCAATTTTGCTTCCTGAATCACAAGAAAACAAAAGCAGAAAACTGTAATAATTAAAACCCGCCCAATTAGTCCGAAAAACAACAAGAAGAAACAAAATAGTAACGAATAACAAATGTGGGTTACTTACCCCATGAGAAGCAAAAAGGGGCGGAGCTTCAAAGTAGTTGTTGGGGTTTGTGAGGTCCATAGTAGTGAGCTTGGAGGAGGGGAATCAGAAACTAGTGACCTTGGGGGGCAAAAGTCTCCATTGTGGAATCTCTCTTGTGTGATGTTTGGCTGTTGGGGTAATGTCTCATTTTCCTTGCATCATCATACATCCATGTTATATTGGGAAAATGACTGAGTTGGAGCGTGAACAATGGTACAGTATTGCTGAACTAGGAAACAAGGCTTTGACTGCATAGGCGGAGACCATAGGGTTTGATACTACTCACATGGTAGAACAGAACTCTGAGATTTCCCCCTCAACAGTAATATATACTAGTACTAGCACCGGATGGGACGAAAGAGTCCTTCATGAAAAGAAGAGGAGCTTCGAAGAAAAAGCGTTCATGCGTCACGATAATGTAATATATATATATATATGCGTTTTTTTTCGTCGTCCGCTACATAATCTAGTGGACTTTATTGTTAACAGTACCGTCTGCTACATTATGTAGCGGACGATGAGATCTGACTAGTCCACATCTCGCTCGTGGATGGTCAAATCGTGCGGACAACTCAGCCTCATTTGCCCGCGGGAGTAATATATATATATATATATATATATATATATGTGGGGATGAAATAGTTAGCTATGTGGCATGTGGCTTAACCAATTAACCCTTTCTCTCGTCTCATCAGCCTCATGATAATGTATAAAATATTGTGATTTAGAATCATTACATATGTTATGTAGTAACTTTCTACATCGATTAACTTTTTTCTCTTATTTCATTAGTCTCTCTTAATCTAACGGTCTTAAGCACTCGAAATCCATGATCCGAAATAATGCAATGTTCTCTCCACCATCGTGAATTGAAAAAATGGGTGCGTAACTATTCATCAAATAATCGTTTCATATATGAATTTAGCGTTGTGACAATATTTTTGGCAATGGCACATGCACGTAATGACACTTAACATCGTACATTCTTCTTTTTGGCCTGAATTAATGAATATCAAAGCGTCTGATTCATAAAGATTTTTACATCCACTATGGCATGATTAGGTAATTGTGGCAAAGAAATGGCAAGTGTCCGGTATATGTAATTGAGCTCTCGGATCACAACTTAGAGACTGCTGAGATTTGTAACCGAACAATCACTTGCCCATCGACATACAAAATCTAACCCGGCGCTTAGTCTTTGGGAGTAGGTTAAGTGAAACACATACACGGGGGCATCGGTACCTTTAGAGCGCGGGTCACCAACTCACCGCGCTATAGCAACTATAGCATATATCGTCGATATAAAGATCTCCAAATTTTATATTTACTGAACTTCCCTTGAGTGAAAATTATACAATTATAGTTGACAACGTAGGCACTGCTGCAACAGCCATCAAGGATGCAGCAAGGCCCAGAGTTGCCATGTAATCTTACATCCTATTACTCTGAAACAAATACGTCAACTGCACAAAACTGGCTATATGGCGGTCGAAAAATTGCCTAAACTGTACCCACTGCCAACTACAAGCAAAAAGCATGAAAGCAAACACGGCAAGTTCTGAGCTGTAGATCCCAATTCTGCTCATTCCCAGTGTCTTCCTCGCATAGATGGCCCATGGTAGATCACTCAGATCAACAAGTTGAATCAAGCCAAGTACTTGAACAAATTCGGGTTCTCCTTGTCCCTTTCCAGGTAGTCTCGAGTGATTAAATCTTCGATACGCTTCTTGATAGCCTTGAAATCAGGCTGCACAAAACACAGATGAAATGGATCAAGTTTTGTACAAAGGACTATATGTTGGAATATTACATGGACTCGCTCAAATGTCGAGGAGTCGGATTAAATTTAACGTCCACGGCTGAAGACTGAGGGACACCGCATAATATCTATTTACTACTACAGAAAATAATGCTTTGTGCCACTGAAAACGCAGGCATATATTTTGTGCCTAGCTTCTGACACAAGTATTTGGAAGAATTCACGTAGTGTTGCATTTATAACAATCGTAACGAAGCAAGAGCTGAAACACGTAAGTACATAATCAAAGACGGAACCACACTTATATGAAACGACTGCCCGCTTAATCTTGGTTCCTTTTAGTACTTCAAAGTTCCTGATAACCAAAAGAGGAACTACAAACGATACCTTGAACATTCGGCTTAACTGCTCAACGCACTCCAAAACAAGCTGTTGATGACCCAGAACCTTCCGACTTTTCATAATCCGCACAATTGAGGCATCAATTGCATAACGTCTGTCCTTGTCAACATCTTCAACAACCTTCTTCCTTTCATCCACAGGAGGGAGAGGAATCTGGTTGGAACAAGAAATTAGCTCATTGCACATAAATGAGAAAATAGAGAGAGAACTACAGGTGGCAAGCCAAAATAATAATCAAGGAGAAGAAGATATGCTAAACAGAACGAACCCTAATCCTCCTCATTCTGTCGGTGAACTTTCCATTGAATTCAAAATGGTCAGTTGGCAAAACAGTCCGTGAACTAGGCTCCTTAGTGAGAATCTTGTACTTGGCGCAAGAGAGCGACTGAAGCAATCTAACCAAGTCATCATCGGCCAAATTTAACTGAGTTTTGATTTCTGAGTAACTGAGTTTATCAGAAGCATTAAAAATCAACAAGGCTGCGGCCTGGAACAACACAAACACACAAAAGTCTTAATTAGCACCCACAAGTCTGTCTATAATTGGGATAACGTTCACACTAGTTTTACCTGATAAGTTCCCACAATCAACTCTATAGTTTTCGTGTCAAATTTTCCATTTACGTTGCAAGTCCCCAATGAGTAAATCCAAGTAAGTTTCCTATGCTTCGTTTTCGTCTGGTAGAACTCCTTGAATACTTCCACGCACTTCACCTGAAACAGAATTAGCCAAAGTAAGTAGGTGTCTCTACTTCAAGTAGAAAGCGCAAAGGTGTAGCAGAGGCAGTAAATCTTAAACATACCATCTCTGCGGGGAGGCTGAGATCCGAGGATTTATAACTCGGCCAGAAGCCAGTCGTGAGAACGGTGACAGTCAAATCAATCCCTGGATTTGCAAGGGGGTTACTATTTAGATACTCTTCAAAATGGCTCTGGTTTTCCTTTGCCAAGGTCAAATCAGTTACCTGGAAAAATAAGCAAGCCAAGGGATACATTAATTTCTGCTTCTTAGGAAGAGCTTTCTTACACCACTACCAACAGATCTTATACCACTTAAAGGAAAAATCCAGCTAGCTTACCATCCCCTCCATTTTTGATGTGAACTGCCCACCGCACTGCTGCTTCAGCTTTGTCAAGATTAGTCTTTCGTGATCATCATTAGCACTCTTGTCAAAGAGTAGCCGTCGAGAAAGCTTTTTCCTACAAGCGTCAAAACAACAAGATGGATAAAATAGCCACCCTTTCAAGACAAGTACTTTCAGACATGAAAAACAATAATCTTATACCTGTAGAATTCAGCGAAAAGGTCTTTATCGCTGATATATGCAAGGAGCTTAACGACCTGTCAAATTCATCAGCAAGTATGAGATATGATACTTCTAGTATAACTCGACTCAAAATTGATGATGCAAAAATATAAAACTAAAATACCAGGGAATACCTTTTCCAGAGTTTCCTCGATGGCCTCATCACTCAGTTTTTCACTCCCACCCTTCTTAAGGATATTATCACAGTATGCAGCCAGAAGCTCTGCACTTGTGCAGCCAGCAACAACTTTATTGCAGAAGATCTCAAAAGCCTCTTTTAGCGCCTAGAAAAGAACCAAGACCGTAGAGTTCAGTAAAATAGCAGGTGAAAAGCGAAAACAACAGTAATCAAGTTGCAAAGGAGTAACCTTGTGGAAGAGAGAGTGGTTTGCAAAACAGTCATTGACATATGCCATAAACTTGTCATGCAGTTCAATTACTTTTCTGACAAAGACCTGATGAAGAGGCAACCATGTTAACCACCCATGCATCCAAATTGCTGCATAATTACATTCTCACAGTACGGCTGCAAATAATTACCTGCTCCTGTGGACCACCCACGTTTTCTGCTGCCTGTTAACACAAACTTGTTAGCACTTCGGAATGTCAATGTTGATTAAAAGAAGTACACAAAACGCTAGTAAATGTCAACTAAACAGGCACGTAATCCTCTTAGAATTTAGGGTTAGAATCGTAATTTATGAACAGATAGTGTGGAAGGATTGTAAGGGTGGCAAGGCCTGGATGTCTATGTAAGTAACACTTTTAGTTAATCCACAATATGCTAATTCTAAGGCTGACAACAAAAATCAAAGTATCAACTGAAAGCACAAAGCAGAACTTTGATAAAAACTTGAAGGTAATATCTGCAGATCTAGGTTTTTGTGCCTCCAGCCAGATTTGAAACCCTTCAATCTTGATTGTCAAGCGTACATAACATTTTTTTTCACAACTATACATGGTGACATCTAAAGATTATAATGTCAACTCTGTCCCATAAATCTGGATACGAACCTTGTTACTAGCTGCATCTTCAGCCTGTTGAACCAAGGCAGTACCTTCGCCAGTAACATGCTGCATCAAGGAGCATTCAGAAAGTTTCAGTAACTCATATGAAAGCCATTTCGAAAGCGACAAGTTGTAAAGCACATATCAATTTACCTGCTTGTACATATTAGCAACCGGATCCAACCCTTTGGTAATTTTAGAGAAGAGCCTATACATTCTAGAGAGATCATCCACCTGAAAAAGAAAACAAAAATTACAGTCCTATATGTTCCAATAGCCAACAGTGCTGAACAATCCAAAAAACAGAAACATAACCTGATACCTTGTCATCTCGAAGCAAGGCACGACATCCAGAATGCTCCTTTTCGAGCAATTGGCTCTGATATACCACCAACAATTCGTTTTGCACTTTCTACAGAACACAACCAAAAGTGAGATTAGTCAGACAACTCGATACCATTCGCTAGCGAAATTTTTCTTCGACTACATGGAGCATGTTTTTCACAATATCACTCATATCTTTCAAGACTTTAAATTCAATATATCTACCACTTCAATAGATAAGAGAACTAACCTCCAAAAGCTTGGGCTCACTGCTCGCGTGCAAATAGTTACCCACTCTTTCTTTCTCCTTCCTCAAGCATTCCTCAGCCTAAAATTCACATAATGGCTACGAGTGTCAGTAAACTATGAACATAATTTTGCATCATGAGAACACGTAGTGCTAAACTTACCTTCAACATATAATCTGGACAGGAATCTTCCACAATCCAGTTTGATGCCTTTCGAGAATAATAAGCTGCAGAATCCTCAAGCATGTGATCTTCGAAGTCACTGTCATAGTAGTCCATTTGACCCATCCCAATTTCAACAAAAATGCCTAAAACATTCTTCAGCAAAGCTCTGTCAATCTGCTCTCCCTCACGTTCTTGATCAATCTGGAGCACAAGAATTGTTAGTTTTACATCTTGAGGAGGAAACCACCATGGAAAGGAGGCGGAAGGAAAAGAAGCTTACTAGAGTTACAACAGCATCTCTGGCTTTAACCTTTAACTCCTGGTAAACCTGGATACGAAATACAGAATAATTGAGGTGGGTCACCCGAGAATAAGAAATGCAGGAAACAAAAAGTGAATCACAAAAGCATTATATAACATAGCACAAACCGATTCTCTGAAGCAAGTAAGTCCAACTTCATTAAGTCCGGGGAGCGATCTCCGGGCGATGAAATAACGATCAAGATAGTGGAAGAATCGGGAAAGCCACCTAACCATAATTTTATGATTCACCCATCTATTAACAAGCTCCCTCAACATAAACTCGTCATGCTTCTCCCTTAGAGCGGGTAACACCTAATAAAAGGAGACAATTCAACTCTTTTAATAACTTGGCAACAAGCCGTAAAACACGAGAAATAAATACGAACATATATAGAATAAAGGAAGAACTAAATTATGCAATTGAAAGCAAGCACTACAGATGACAACAAACTAAACAAATGGAGCCTCTAATACTACTCGAAGCCCTAAACCTAAGTGCAGATGAAATGAATTATTTACCACAAATGGATAAAAAAATATCTAAATGAGCTACTTCTAGCCATGGACTACAAAAGTATGCGACTATCGCAACAGGAGGAAGACTTGTATTTCGATTCATGCACACACTCAGAACCTTGATAAATGCATATAATATCAGAACAGATGTGTACTAGTAACAACCTTGTTGTTCTTGTGAACAATAATTTGTAACTTTCACAACTTACTATCAGACTCTTCGTTCTCAGGTCACAAATTATATGCTTCTAATGTTTTATAAGTTGGTGGAATGTCGATTGTTGAAAAATCGAAAGCTAAATGTACTGATATCAGATGACAGAATGGATCTATATATCCTCTCAAGGTATTACTATCTTGGGAATCTATTAGATAGAAATGGTAGTTATAAAAACAAGTAGCTACATCCAAACAAGTAGTTATATTAAAACAAGTGGCAACATATAAAGTTCCAACAGTAGTTTCCTTACTGTGGAATTGATGTACTCCTCAAATGCTTCTTTGTATTTCTCATATAGCTGCTGCGAATAGTCATGCGGAGGCTTCTGGGTGCACATATTGTAGATAGTGCTGTAATCAGCATAAAGGGAAAACTATTAGCTTGACACGCGAAAAAATCTTAAGAAAAATAAGGCCAGAGGAACATACGTGTATAGCATCATGTATTCCTCTGAGTTGAACTGTGACTCAGGCAATCCTTCTAGAATTCGCTTCAGCTTGGTGATCCCCTTCTGCATGAAGGACCACCCTTCCTCCAACTCGACAATCTTCATTTGATTTATCGTCATTCTTACCCTAACCTTCGCTCAAATCCTGCTCTGTAATCCAGAAAACATAGTAAATACACAAAAGACGACAAATAGTTGGCAGATTTGACTACTCAAAGCACAAACTAGCTGATAGGCCCTAAATTTAGAACAAATCCTAGAAAGAGGCAAAATATAAGCATACAAGAAATGTCCTTTAATATCGCCTAGCAAGATACGCAATATGCACAATATCTAACACTAGCAGTATCAAATGATTTTTAGGTAAAATTATAAAAAGTAAAATCAAAACACATAAGAGAATAATAAGTACGCAAAACACACCAGCAGTAACGGAAAATAGCAAGTATATCAAAACAACAAAGGTAATCGAAAAGCAAAATACATAATGTATAACCCCCAAGTAACAAACTTTTGTTGAGCAGACACTACACAATATAACAACAAGCCCGAGCTTCATGTCCCTACTCATATTTATTCAAGGTTTGCAATGTACAATATATTGCAAGATATCATATTATACGAGATACAGCAACATTCGAAAAAGCATTATAGGTGACAGAACCTCTTTAAACATACGTAGCGTTCTAGTTAACCAAGCGAAACAAATAGCTGATAAACCCTGACTACAGCAACACAAACTCAAAGAACTAAAACGCACCACCAACAACTGACAGGATAGAGAAGCTCAAATAGTCACACAAACAAACCCTGGCACAAAGTTTAACACTTTAACCAATAACACACACAAGATATGCCTCTATATCCACGGACTCGGCTACTTTATTCTTGTTCTCACAAGACACGCACGCTATAAACCACACATAATATCAACGAAAAAATTCATGTAATACCATGATCGTACCTCAAAACAACATTACGCACACTAAAAAAATTCATATCACATGAAATACAGTTATATCCAAAAAGCACATTATAGGTGACAGATCCTTATTTCAGAAAATCAAGCATACATTATAAAGTAGTTAATCAAGCGCAACAAATAGATCATAAACCTAAAACACCATAAACAACGAACGCATAGCAAAGCTCAAACAGAGCACACATTATGCAAACAGAAAAATCATATTACATGAGCCATACACAAAAAGCACATTATAGGTGACGGAACCTCTCTTCATAGAATTAAAAACACACGGAACTTCGTAGTTCATCAAGCGAACCAAATAGCTGATAAACCATCAATAACGCACCAAAAACAAGGAACCGGATAGAGAAGCTCAAACAGCCACACAAAACAAACCCTAGCGCACCCTCTTGCCGACAATACGCACAATTCTTGCCTCTACATCCACGAAAACAGCTATTCAGGTCTTGAAAAACATAAACGCACACAAAACCTAAGATAATATCAACGACAAAATCCAGCAACACAACGCAATCGACAAATGACTAAGGAATCCAAGGGCAGAGCCTTCTAGAAGGAATGATCGGGAGAAGGAGGCCGTACCGGTTATCAGAGGAGAGAGAGAGAGAGAGAGAGGAAGATCGCCGGAAAAGGTGAGAGAGATCCGGCGAGGGCTCTCCTTTATACTATCTTTCTGGATCGCAGGTCGAAGGGCGGTGAATTATTTACCAAGAGTTTTTAGGGCTCCTGATTTTCCTATTTTAATTAATGTCCTTCGTAAGCTGGGGCTTCGATTTCGGTGCTTCTCACTGCTTGGATTTTTGACCAATCAGCCGCAACAAATTTGGGACCGACTTCGGCTTGTAAAAAGCCCCGATAGTTGTGGGCTGGGCCTGCCAAACACTACTTATTTTGCTTTACCATATCAAAAAAGTTGTCACTAGTCCGCGAATTCGTCACTATATAATTATCACATGGTGTGGGGCAAATATTATATTATATAGTATAATAATAATAATAATAGGGTAACAATGGAGAGACTAAAATAGCGTTCGGTTTATGTCGCTAATAATATTTTTAAGACTTGATGTAGTAAAAAGTGATGGCATTTTAATAAGTTTCTAGAAAGTACTAGCGCGTTTACTAATAATCAATACAGGTCCGTCATGTTTTATGAGACGTCATGCAAGTGTAAAGAACCGTGTGCTGTTATTGCCAATAATTCAATGTGATTAATTGCACACACTTTCAAGTTTTAATTTTGACACTTCGTACCTTAAACTTTTAATTTGTTACGCAATATTAATTAACGTTCTTCCATCAATTATTACTCTCATAAAAACAATAAAATGACCGTCATACCCTTATCCTTAGAGGTTCAATAAACTATACAGATGAACCATGATATACCTTCCAACCCCAACCCCCACACACCTCTCCCGTGCTAGAAGACAAATTAGGTTTGGTTGTTAAACGCACATTTGATAAATTCATATTGGGAACAAAATTTAGATGAACCCGGATAGATTAAAAAGAAATTTGAAAGAACACGCCAAAAGATGGGAGAACCAAGGAATCTTAAAAAAGGATTTTTTTTTTTTTTTTTTTTTACATAAATTGAACATTTCTGCAACATCAAAATGAAAAGTAGAAATTCATTCTTTACTCCTTTTTTTTTAAATTTTCCAAAGGGAAATACTAGAACTGCAATATGGGTAACCTCGAACACTTGCCAATTCAACCAACCCCCTTGGT
This sequence comes from Escallonia rubra, assembly GCA_033065855.1. NCBI lineage: Eukaryota > Viridiplantae > Streptophyta > Magnoliopsida > Escalloniales > Escalloniaceae > Escallonia > Escallonia rubra. Next base: position 622,498 of record JAVXUO010002762.1, read on the forward strand.
TTCTTTACACCTTTTTGAATCAAATTGGTTTTCACTTTTTCATTTTGTCAATTTTGTTTTGTTTCGGTTCATTCACTCAATCTAATCCTAAAAAACTTTCAATGTTTTCCCAACATCCATGTCTCGTATCCATCAATTGAATGGTGGTGTGGAGGAAGGTGGGATTCAATGGAGAAAATGGGGCACGTCCAAGATGAGCCATGGATGAGTTTTGTATTCCCTCACTGAGTTGACTCAGACCTCTGAGTTGACTCTCGTATTTGAAGTCAAGTTAACTTTTTGCCCCTTTATGGCTAACCTCCGTCCATCCAAATTGACAAAAATAAAAAAAAATCTCCAATCGGTTAATTAAGTACCAATAAAAAAGTCTGGTGTTGGTTGCCAAAATTGAAACCTCAAAATGTTTCGCGAACATGATCTCAAAATAAGGTTCGTCGTGTAATTAATCCAACACAATATGTAGTATCACAAGTTGAGGTACCCCTCAATGTTTTCTTGTGTTATTTCTTGCTTATTAATTTGTTGGGATCTTATGATAGTCAAATTTTCAACAGTACATGCATTGTGAAACAATTGGTCAATTGAGGTATGAAAGTTGGAAAGATGGAAACAAAATATGCAATTTGTCAAAGAAATCTAAAGCAAAATGCTTATTCGGACCCAGAAAGAAACTTGGCAACAAACCATGCTTTTGTTGAAGGCAACATAATAATATTAAAGTTGTCATGTGTCCTATTGTGGGCAAAAATACACCACTATATAGTCAAACATTGACTAAGGATATGCATTTTTTTTTATGTATCTTAGGTCTTACGGGAGAATCTCGAATCTTCGTTTCAATTGAACTACAATACCTAGATAATAAAGAATGTCTTAAGATAACTACCTCCAAGGTAATTGCCTCCGACTAGCAGAAGAAAACATCTTTACCCCTATAAATACCTCATAGTCTAAGGTACGGTTGGCTTTTACTCTCGGCATGATTTATGTTCTTATTCATAATCTTATCACATAAGTTATAACTTAAGCATTGCAAATTCTCCACCGGAGCTCCCTTGGGCGAGTCAGTGTTTGCTCATGTTCGCTTGCTCGTCCAGTCTCGTACAAGTTTTTACCACGTCATTTTTGGTAAAAAAAAAAAAAGTTGTATGACAGTCATTTTGGTATAAATCAGGTACAATATTTTATCACAACACTTTGGTATAAATCGTGTTTCATGGCTCACCGGAGATTTTGAACTCAAAATAGTTGCAACGAAGTATAAATCAGGGTTATACACTTATACCGCACCCGAAAACTTTGACAGTCGCACATAACTCGCTGCATAAAACAAAAACAAGTTCGCAACCCCATGTGCTTTTTCCCCCCATTGAGTTATAGTGAAGCCCCGCTTGCATGCTCGACATTACATGCTTCTTTGTGATACTGGTTGGTTACATCTGACCTCTATCTTACAGTAACTTAGTTGTGAGATGTACATAACTTTGCACATCCATGGGCTAATCATGCAGTTATGCACACGCACAGTTACCAACATATCTGGTAAATTGAGAGCATCGCCAGCCTATGCTAGCATCGCAAATATAGCCAATTATCGCTTGCAAGAGATTGTTGCATACAACTGCATAATGTATTGACAAAATGCTGCAACATAACTTTGCACATCCATGGGCTAATCATGCAGTTATGCACACGCACAGTTACCAACATATCTGGTAAATTGAGAGAATCGCCAGCCTATGCTAGCATCGCAAATATAGCCAATTATCGCTTGCAAGAGATTGTTGCATACAACTTCATAATGTATTGACAAAATGCTGCAACATCCTTGTTGCTCGTTATGTGTCAATTTGCTCATTCCGTGACCCAAGCTCAAATAGACTCTGCATCCTCTAACTTTATTTGCTCAGACGTTTGTCCTTAGAATTTTGCTGCTCATGCAAGTCCTTTAGCGAGGATACCTTATATTTGAAAATGTCACTTCGGCATTGAAATTCTTGTAACCACTTACATAATGACTGAAAACCCATCATAACTTACAAGTTGGGAAAATTTTTATCTTTTTCACAAGTAATCAATCCAACGTGCCAAGTCTCATGGTACCCAATTAGAGGGCTTCATAGTGTAGCCAATTTATGAGCGCTTCATGTCCTTACGCAGCATAGGGACATGACAGCTTACCTACTTTGGTGCATAAGCAACCTTTATCGTGGTGCCTCTCACCAAGATAACCATCACCATTAACGTGCACAAATGTGCCTCATTCCCTCATCGATACATAAGGTAATTATTTGCTAGCTTGGCATGCACTCTTTGATAAAAGTGTCAACGTATCAGAACGGGTTGTGCTAACTTTGATCTAATCACAATATCGCAGTGTCAACCTAGTCCTTCAGTCAACGAAGCAGACGAGCACCAGTAGCTCAACCTAGTCCCTCGGGCAAGCCAAATGGATAAATATGTCGTATCATGCATTTGGCAATGGCACGCATCCCTATAACCATACTTAGAAAGTAAGGGGCAAAATTATCTTGATGCCCCTTATATCAAACCTCGTCCTATACGAGAACGAGCACTTTGACAGACTTGTAGACTTTCTCGCATAGTCGACCCATGTTCGTGTAGCTGAGTTAATGCTCCTTCAAATGAGTCAATGCATTCCTTTCAAAGAAGACAACCTCTGTTTGTTTAGCTGAGCATATATGCTTCACCCAAAGGAATCAATAAGCTCCATCCAAAAGAGTCAAACTCTACTTGTCTAGTCGAGCATTATGGTCTCCTTTTAAAACAAGTCAAATTTTGCTCGTCGACCATCGAAAAGAATCAATGTGCTCCTTATTGGGGAGCCAAGATTTTCTTCTAGTCGAGTATATGCGCTTATTTTAAAAGAGCCCCAAAAGAGTCCACCTCTATTCGTCCAGTCAAGCATATGCGCTCGTTCTAACAGATTTAACTTATGCTTATCCAGCCGAGCATATGCGCGTCATCCAAAAGATTCAATGCGCTCCTTCAAGATGAGCCAACCCTAACCTTTAGTCTTCTAGTTGAGCATTTACGTCCTTTTGAAGGTTCAGTGTGTTCTTTCTAAAAGAGTGAATGCACTTCTTTCAAATGAGTCAACGTCCGCTCCAGATGAGCATATGCGCTCCTTCTGCTGGAGTTAATGGCTTCTTAAAAGAAATTCAATCTATTACTTTTAAAAGAGTCATTGTGCTCCTTGTAAATGAGTTAAACTTTGCTCACCCAATCGAGCATATGCACTCCTTCATGGGGGTATACTCGTCAAGCCAAATGTACAAGTTTCTTCCAAAAAAGTCAGTCTTTGCTCATACAGCCGAGCATACAAGCTCTTTGCTGAAGAAGTCAAACTTTGGTCATCCAATCAAGCATATGAGCCCCTTACACGAAAGTAGGGCTATAAATGAACCGTGTTATTCACAAACAGCTTGTGGTTCTTTCGCTCTAAAGCTTGTCCATCTTCGTTTTTATAATATATGATTCGAACATGAACAACTTTTTAATACTCATTTATAAAACGATCTAAGAATTCATATGAAAGTGTTCATAAATGTGTTCGTGAATAAATCGTCCAAATAATAAATTGATAGGTTTGTTTTTAAAGTATAAAGATTTTAATAATATTTTTATAAATCATGTTTAAAGCCTAAAGGCCTTAAACCCAATTAGATAAAATCCAAGCCCGATATTAAATCTAAACATTTCGTACATACAACCTAAGCCCAATACTCCATATGGAACCAAATAGCCGAAAACATGAAGCCTGACTCTCTCTTCTCCTTTTAAAAAGCCCTAACCTAAAAGCCTAAACCTAATAACCTCTCAGTGGCACTTGCCTCTTCTTCTTGGCTTCTCCTCCTTTCCTTTTCCCAATTTCGTAGATGCACATGCACAATCTCCCCACTTTTAGACAAATGCCTACAAAGAAATAAACTCATCATCCCCCCTTTTTCGCCCTGATCTGCCCCTATTTTATACACACATATCGCACCAACGACAATGAAAATGATAAAATTTGGGATCCTAATGTCATCTTTTCCACTACAGTTCTAAATCTCTAGTCAGATCGGGGACCGGATTAGCAACATCTCTCTAAATTTCCAAAAGTTGATTAGGATGCAGTTAATTTGGTTGGAGTAATTGGATTTTAACTTTATTAAACGAATGAGCCGAGTTGAGCCAGAGTTTTCTGGTAACAAACTCAAATCGAGTTTGAACATCAATTTTCGGAGAGTAATGAACATGAGTCTGAGTCGGAACATGCCTAAAAGTATACGAACCAAGCTCGAACATGCCCCTGTTCGGCTCGAACATGGTTCGTATATAACCCCCACAAGAGAGTCAACCAATCTTGACTCCCCAGATGAGTTTCTGCACTCCTTGCAAAGAAGTCAACATGCTCATTCCAAAAAAGAAGTCGAACTCTGCTTGTCCAGTCGAGCATATGCGCTCATTTATGGGTTTAACCTATGCTCGTCAAGTCGAGCATACGAGCTCCTTCCAAAACAATCAACATGTGCTTATTTTCGAGCGTATGAGCTCATTCCAAGAGAGCCGTCATGCCAAGCGGACGAGCTCTTTCTGTCAGCCATAGTTTTCTATTTGGCTAGCCGAGCAGATGTACTACATCTTGAGTTCAAGGTATATGCTCGGGGAGTTGAGCATATGAGCTCATTTTTTTAGCGTTCTCATTGCTGGTTCGACAGAACAGATGAGCTTCATTGGCTCTATTATTAGTCTGCTCGGCCATTCGAGCAGATAAACTCCATTAAGCATTATAAATTGTTGCTCAATTATAAATGGCCGACTAACCACTATTCCTAATATATAATTTGTTATGTCGTAAATTAAGCCCCTTTTCATAGCACGGATCTCGATGGTTGACCAATTACGACGTTAATTAGCTACTGCATCCCCAAAGGTATAATATTTACCTTTCATGTTAGCTGGCCGATTAAGCATTATGTTAGATGGCCGGTTGAGCGGATGCTCTACTTTTGTCCTTCTAGCCAGTCAAGTGCATGAGCATACATGGCCAAATATAGGATAATTCCGGGAAATTGAGAACTCCATAAGTAAATATGTCAATGGGTCGGGCTTGGGCTGGCCCAGACCAGGCCCAGCGGGCCTCCAATGAAAACGGGCCGGGCCGGCCTGAAATATGGGATATATGGGCCCAGTCCAAGCCCTGGCCTTAGGCCTAATATTTAGGGCCGGGCCCAATCCAATTTTTTTTCCTTTCTTCCCAACTTCTTGTTATAAAGACTTCTTCTTCAACAAAAGGCAAAATTTCTGTATACGGACCACTGAGTATACAATCACTTTCTCACGAATTAACCCTCTTTCAAAAAGGTAGATTGATGTTGGTTGACCATTAACCACGGATTAAGTGCAAAAACTAGTTGTTCTAGCCCGCACCACACTGATTTTAAGTGCAAAATTCAATCTCTTTAGTAATATGGTGTAAAACCTGTAAAGGTCAAAGAAAAATAGAGTAGATCAAATAACAACAATAACGAGATAGATGAAGATAAAATAACATCTTTTCTTGTTACATTCAAATTCTTTGGTCATTTAAAGAAACATGAGTTATGGTTCTTTAGTTACAAACGAGTATTTATTTTAGCCTCTCGCAACTGGAAACTTTTAGATATTAACATATCCTTAAATACTAAGGTTAAGAGTACTATCTATATACGAAAAATATTTAGACATTATCCTTTGTTACTAAAAATCATGAGAAATTCGTTCCTTAATTTTTTAGTCCAAAATCTCAATGCAGTGACGAATATTTGTCGCAAAACCTCGTTCACTTTATCACCGTTGAAAATTTTAATTTCGTGAAGAAAATTTTATTATAAACTTGTGTACGCAGTAACAAAGTCACCAAAAAGAAATCTTTCCAAAGACCACTATTTTCAATAATAAAGCTTTCATAAATATCGGTCAGAATATTACAACGTCGCTTCCCCCAAATCTTACATCGTGCCATCATAAGAGAAAAAAAGGAAGCAAATAGATTTTTTTTGCAGGCCTTGGCCTTTGTCAACATCGATTATGGTTTGAGAAGAATGAGAGTTCTTATACTAAAAAAAGTAAAGAATATCAAACACAAACGAAAAATAAAAAAATAACAAGTATAGAAAGAAAGAGTGCTTCGAATGTAATTTAAGTAAAACCCTTTCTTGATATTAACTTGTAGATCAGAAGATATAAAAGCTTTATATTAATTTGGCAACAACAGAAGATACGATTGTCTACATATGACTTGCTTGACATCAATTAAAGTTTAGAAATCTGTTGAGATGATCCAATATAAAAAGCAGAAAAAAAACTAAAATACATAGTACGTAAATAACATTTGGCTTGTACTCGCCATGAACATTCAACAGATACAACTCATGCTTCAATTTCAATTGCTAGTTTGATAACAAGATAGAACCAAAGTTGGCCAAAATATGTAACTTTGCCTGGGCCAAAATTAGGCCAACCCACTTTTGGGCCAAAATCGGGCCAGAAATTGGGCCAAATCAGGGTCGAAGCCCGGGCAAAAAAGGGCCAGAAATTGGGCCAATTTCGGGCTTTTTCCAGGCCGGGCCCAGGCTTTTTTCTCTAAAACTTCGGCCTGGTCCAAAGCCCTAAACTATTGGGCCTACACTGTTCACCAACGGGCCAGGCCGCGGGCCGCCCGGCCCTTTTGACATCAATATCCATGAGCTATTGCTCTGCACTTTATCTAATGCAGACTAGGTAGATCAGTGACCTTCCTCTATCTGACGGTTAGAGGTGACGTGTCTAGGGTAGACCTACAAGTTACTTCCCTTTTGTACAAAGGGCTAATGATTTGGAAAAAATACACCAACAACACATGTCCTTTTTATAGTCAAATATTGAATAAGGACATGCATGCTTTTTTGACATATCTTACGTCTTTCAAAAGATTTTAGAATCCTCGCTTCAATAGATCTACAATCTATGTATGGTAAGCTAATATAATCCCTTACGATAACCACCTCTCTGTAAATGCCCCCGCTTGGAGAAAAAAACCTCATATAGCTCCCTTTAGATACCTTCATAAGTCTAAGATATTTGACTTTTACTGTATGCATGCTTCATGTTTTTATTCAAAATCCCAATCTTATTCAGAATCTTACTCTACATAAGTTCTAACTTAAGCATCAGATATTCCCATCTCGTGTTGTGCTTTACAGATCTATTATCGTGCTAGTCCGGTCCTATATAATTTCTGACCACAAGTATACATTTCTTAAATTAATTTTTAACAAGAGTTTTACATCATAATCCCCAATATTCAAACTTTTATGATTGCAACCCTCAATTCCTCATCAACCTCCTGCCACATCTTCGGGCGGCACGACGTTGTAAATTTGACGAGCTGGCAATGGTAGAGGTAAACCTCAAACCCCACTTTAGCGGACAAAACCCAAAACCCAACCTTAACGCCCCTCAAGCTCATGAGCAGTGAACTTGCAAGTTTTGTAGCAGTACAATGCAAATTTCGGTCATCTAGAAAAACTAGAAAAGAGAACTTGGAATCTAAGCAGATGCTGAAGGAGGCGTTGACGATGGCGAGATTGGTTATGATGAGGATGACGAAGTTGTCTTTGTGCGTGTGCGTGCACGTGCTTTTCCAGTGGCTCGATGGCGATGAGTTTGGTGGCACGATGATTGTGGGTTTTAAGGTGTGGGTGACAGTGGTGGTGGCGGGTTGAGACGGTGATGTCAGGTAGTGAACTCAGAGGGGTCAAAATAGAAATAAAAATAATATTAGGAATTTTGAAAGTACAAATTAAAGTTGAGAAATTGACACGTGACAAATTCTAAGGCTATTTGATGTCTTTGGCAGCAAGATGGTTTGTTGCCAAACTTCTCCTTTTTTTTTTAAAAGAACAATATTATGTAATAAGTTCTAATTTATTTAGGAAATTATTAAAATAAGGTAAGTCTGAATTAAGTACTTCTTACATGTGTGTGGGTGGGTGTCCATTAGATATTCAAATCTAAGAAGGGAACTTTTACTTGGAGGAAGTTTGTAAAACATAAAACCACAAATTTCAAGGCCTACCCAATTTTCCCTAACCCCCCCCCCCCCCCCCCCCCCCAATCAGTTGAGGGTGTACTACCTAACGTACAACATCAAAATGTCAATAAGCCAATGAAAGTACAAGGAATTTGGTAAAGGGTTACTAGGTGATAATATTAACAAAGAATTAGCAACAAAGTCCTAGCCTTGGACAGACAAATGAAACATTAGCGTCATGTCATCACACTCATTATTATTTTCCAAATTAACATCATCCAATAGAATAATTTAGTATGAGTTATGACCCACCCACAAAGACAAATAATCAGACGTGGGCATGCCATCAACAAGCTTATATGACTCAGGCCTCACCAGCAGGCAGCATCAAGATAAGCTACATGGACCCACCCATATTGTACATTTTCTTTAACTAATGCAACATGATTAGACATTAAGTAACTTTTTTAACTCGGCGGACAACCCTAAAACCGTATTATAAACCACATATCATGATATCCTAGTTTCAATCATAGCTACATCCTGTTCAAGACCCACAGCATTGATATAATCACCTTCTTTCTTGTACCCAAGATCCAATCAATGGCCTTAAGATGCTCTCCTTCCCCTTCTATCGCAGTTCAGAAACCATGTTCAGTAACCAAGTCTGCTAGTAGGGTCTTGATGCTTGCACAATGTCATAGCTCAGTCAAGAACACACACCAGCTTCAGATCAGATCCTCCTTCAAGAACAAGGTATGTAGAACCCTTGGAAACTTGGTCTTTCGGATTTGGTTTTATGCTCAGTTCATGCACAGACATGTTATGATCCAACTTCTCGTAGGTTTTTGAAGACCAAGCTGCGGGTATTGTCTGTTACAGAGATGAGCATGGAGAGATAACATGCGAAGGGTACGATGAGGGACCTCGTCTGGACAAAGAGCTTGCAAGGTTACCTTGTAATTCAAGGTAAGCTGATCTGATTGTTGCTTTGAATGTCTGTGAAACTCGAGTTGTTGACTGGCCATGTTCAACACGTGCAGAGACGCTGAGATTGTTGAACTTCTTCAAAGAAGCTGGCTCCTGATTGCTGATAGTGAGCTTGCTGACAACGATGCCGTCGAGGCAAAAGATTTCAACTGGAATGGGTTCAGCACATTCTGCTGATCAGATGCTAACTTCAGTCAATTATAGTATGTCAGTACATCTACACAGCTAGTTTGTTGCTTTCAATGCATGGTCAAATGTCAATACTGTAATAAGCAGAAAGAACTTCATTTTGCTATAACAGGCAGATCCTCTCTTCCAACTTCAATGGAGTATATCACTTTTAATGAGCTGCTCCATCATTCACTTTGATCTTTTGTTCTTCGGTAAAAACGCGACAAATAAATGACGTAACGGGGAATGGGCAAAGAGAAAGGAAAATGAAAGCACAAGGTGTGCCAATGTGAAAATTCAATCCTTACAACAGTCATGCTTTAAGGCCTACTAACGAAGAGTATCACCCATGTAGAATAAAACAAAGATGGAGTTACAGCAAGGTTAATCACCTCTCAACATTTGACAACCCAACATAAACTTTGGATGAAGAGAAATGAACCCCAGAACTATATATTCAATTTCTGGTGTTTCAAAATCTTGGATATGATACAACAAAAAAATGCAATTGCATCATCGTAATCCATATACATATTGAATAGCTACAGATACAAGAAAGAAATGTACAAAAGCTTCTTTGGAAGGCACCTAATATGAATACCCTGGAGAAATTTTCACGGCTTCAACAGCAGTTTTCTGCATCTTCGAAAAGTAGCAATCAGTTGCCAGTCTTGTCGAGAATAGAAATGGAGCTGCCAACGAAAGAATGGAATAATGGTAACAGAAACTGGATGGGCAAGTGCCAACGTACTGTCTGAATATACAAGCACACTGATTTTACACCATCACTCGGCAGAGGTCCCACCACCTTGAGCGTTTTCTTCGCGTAGATCAGTCTGGGACTTGCTTGCTATGATAGTCGGAGGTGACCACTGATCTGGGACCATCAGAAAATAGGTAGTCATGGCTTTCCTAAACCTCTTCTTGTATTGCTTTGGTGAAATTACCGTTGGCGGTGCATTCTTGGATCCACCAAGTATGCCAGAAGCCTTCACCCATGTTTCCAGGTGCTTGTCCCATGTATACTGTCTCATGAAGTCAATAATCCCAAGAACGAGTTCATGCTTCTCTTCATCCACGCCAACCAGTAAAGAATAATCCATTACATCAATCGACTGCAAGCATAGCGTTTAACGTGTTAAATTAAGAAACAAGCACTTATTCACTTGGATAAACAGGAAACATATGCGTAGAAAATATATTCAGGAGTTTTGTTCAGCCCTCCCCCCTGTCAAAGTCGATCCTTTTGAAAATGATGAAGGAAAGTTTTAACAGTTGACAAAGCAAAATCATGGAGAAAAAATGCACCTAAACATGGAGAATTCTACACGGAATAAAATCTTTATGCAGCACCAAAACAATATAAAGAAGGTTGCAATTGCAAAACTTACTGCAAGAAAAGCAGTATCATTCCAAACAGCTCTTTCCAACAATCGTTTTGCCTTGTTTCCAACGAATATAGGTGAAGTTGGCATTGCTTCAATCAAGTTCTGATCCAGCAAAACCTTATTACTTCCACTACAATCTGGATTATACCTTGATCTAGCAGATCCTTTAAGATCATAGAGCCGTGTCAAATTTCTTCCAAACAGAAGGTTCTCCATAACCAGCACATCCATTTTTGATTCTTTTCCTCCTTTGAGATGCTTTGCCGTAACCTAGATGTAGAGTGGACAAATATATTTGAAGTTCAATGGAGTAATGTATGTTAGAGATGGAAGCGTATACAATTTGACATTTCTAAGTCGATTTCAGGGACCATAGACATATATGAATAGCTGCATAATTCCACAAAGACGAGGTGCTTGATACTTGATCTTACACACAAAAAAAAGGTATACTAAAATGTTAAAACATAAAAGCAAATTTCAACTACCAAAAAGGTATTACTCTGACAATATTTGGCCGTGTCTAATTGGTAGTTAAACTTCTAAAACAATTCATTGCAATGTTACATAAAATTTGAAACTAATCTGAACCAGTGGATGTTGCCCCCAACTTGGTTGCTGACAAGTAACTTGCAAGTGACCAAGGTTCTGAAGCTAAAATCCCTACACATATTCGTCGTCACTAGCCACAGCAGTGCCAGCGGCAGCCCACCAGTCAATGGTTAACAATTAACCATAGCAAGCCAACGTGATAACCTCATTGTAGGATGCTAACTGCTAATAGTAAGATGCCAGCTGCAAGCGTCACTATACAGACATTATATTGATGAGTTGTCGAGTGTGTAGTTTTTTGGGCCAGTCAATTTATGGCAGCGGGTTACACCCCCCTCTAGTGCTTTATTAATAAATTTTTACTTACATATGGATATAGTATTTGTGTGTGCGTGTGTGTGTGCTCATGAATCTGTGTTGCCAATTTGAGCTTTTGAAATCGAGGCACCTCCTATAGAATGGATCCTGTTGAAGAGATCATAAACTTTTTAAAAGCAAATTGAACGAATGAATCACACTAAAAGAACTATCGACTGTGCAGAATTACTAGCTTCTCCGCTGAAATTAAAGAAAAATCAAAATGAGTATACGGATGCAAGGCACATTAAGGAGAAACCTCAACTAATTCGTTCTACTTGACGCATCAAACAGCAACATAAGTCACAGGCAAAAAGTCTAACTAAACTCGGATGCTTGGGCAAAGTCTAATCATCTTTCAGTCTATGTTAAAAAGCTAAAATAGCTTTCATTCACGAGAGATATACCTGATAAATCCCCAAAATTTTTGCTAGGCATGTCGGACTTCCCGTGCCAATTGATTCAGAAAGGTACTTGAAATATCCAGGAGCAAACTTTATAAATGATTCCAGCTCTGTCTTTGTAACCTGTTTGATTATGAAACGTTCGTCTAAGGTCTTTGCAAAGAAAACATTGCTCTTGCCACCTTGGGCTCCCCATTTCTTACAACGACTAAGAGACCTAATGAAATCCATTTCAGATGGGCAGCATATCCTCCTCAAGGCTTCAAACCGCTTGGCATAGTAACAAGTCACTGTATATCTAACCTTACCAAAGGGTCCATCATCAGCAAAAGAAACTCTTACATGCAAAGCTTTTGTGTATGACAGCGGATCCAAAGTCAGGGAGCTACGAGATGAGGACATGGATAAAATGCTCTCATCTGTAGATCCAAGACTTCTGTAAGATTCCCACGTCATTTCATCGGAAGAAGTGAAAGATTGGAAATTCCCTGAATCGAGGGACTGAGATGACAAAGAAGGATCCCCGCTGTCCTTAGGTCTTTCAAACTCATCAGACAGTTGTACAAGATAATCAGGAGAAAGCAGTGCATAAGATATGATGCTTGTGGGCTCATCATCATACACCGGGACAACAGTGTCATTAGCACCAACAGGCAGAAGTAACCTAGCCCCACCTTGGAGTTCTGCCTCTCGAAATGATGAGATGTATACTGGATTATACTCACTAAGCGTATCCAATTTCTGACCATTACCTATGAAGTTCTTATTCAATGAGCGGTAAAAGTTAAGAAAGGGCATACCCAACCAGCTCACAGAGTCTTCCATACTATCCGAGACTCTTGAGGACAACACAGGAGGAGAATAGGACACATTGGGCCCATTCTGCTCAGCCGCATGGTTGTCCAAGTCCAACCTTTCTGCCACCCCGATGGATGTAGAAGAATCTGCCCCAACTGATTCAGGAAATGAAGAAACATTATCCTTTTGATTTCCTGTGTGATTTTCACCAGTCCATGCTGCATCGAGTGTGTCTGACAAACTTGCCATAATAGGGAACTGCCCATCAGAGAGGGCCCGACGAAAACTTGTGTGAGGTTCCAGAGGATCACTTGCTTCACAGATATTTATACCAGCAGAAAGATTAGCACGATGTTCTTTACTTTTACTCGAATCTAAGCTTAAGTCACCTCCTTGATAAATTACTTCGGGATGGTTCATATGGCTAGCCATTTCTCCTTCCTGGTTCGAAATTTCATTGAGCTTTGCATCCCCAAGAATAGAGTCACAACTACTTGAACCTTTCCCTAGACTAGCGGGAATATTCAAATCAATGAGTTTCTCATTAAAACATGCTTTCTCCGCAATTTCTGAACCAGCGCTGTTCAGATCACCCTGAAGGTTGTTTTTTTCTGAGCTGGCTGCATAAATCAGGCGGTGGTCCCATATATAAGACTGGAAGAGTAACTGCCTTCGCAATCGATTAATCTCGAAAATATCAATGGCAGGTTGGCCCTTTTTTGCCTCCTTACTCATAATTTTCTGGCGTAATTCCTGCGTCGAGAAATCATAAAATCTATCAGAAAGTAGAAACATTCTACATCTCAACAATGTACATATCTAGAACCTTCTTGGAATTTATCACGACTTTTCTAAGTTTACTTCCTCATCTTTCTTGATTGCATCCAAAGTCAGTATGTCAAGTATCTTTAGCGCATCATATTAGTACCTCATCCAACAGAACTCAAAGAAGAATTAATGCACTTCATGCACTTGAAGAAACATGAGTTACTAAATGGAACTTCTAAAAAGCAGGGTAAGAAAGCCAGTTATTTGTGAAACGGTAAGGCACAATTTTGGAATCACCCTAAGATCCTAATGAAAAAGAACAAAAAATGCAGTACTTGTACAGAAGGTCAAAAGTACATCTCATATTCGTCCCACATAGGCACAAGGGATGGCTTGGTTCACATAGAAGGTTATGTGAGTGAAAGACCAACCATCATCACGAGCCTGTGATTCATCTATAAGCAAGTTCTCACAATAAAGCATTTTTTAAAGCCTCACCATGAATTCTGCAATCTCCTTCTGCAGCATCCCTTCTAAATCTTTTATATGGCGTCTTGACTCGAGATTTTTCAAGCCACTGTTAAGTGAACCTGTGCCGGATCTTTTCTCCACTATTTGACTCAGAGCATTGTGTACTTCAGAAAATAAATGATCTGCCTGGGCAACCACCTGTTTAATGCACACAATAAGTTTACATAGCAGAGTGGAATATAAAAAACTCAACAGACACGTGATAGAGAGAATCACCGCACCTCACTCATTTCTTTTTGTATCCACTCCTGATTCTCACAACTGAAATCAAGTTTGGCCGGAGGTAGGTAGACCGAGTGAACATCGATCGATGCATAGCGAAAGCACGCAACCATCTTCCCAAATCTGCACATGTAATATAAGTCAAGACACAACGATTTAAAATTGAAGCAGCAAATATATTTTTAATTTCAACTCCAACCGAAGCTATTTTTTAGTAACAAACTGAACTAGAAATATGAATGAGCTTGTAATATTTCATTTCACGACCACAACGATGCAAGAGGTTACATAGACATTACAATCAATAATGCTTATGTACCATAATAGGCATCATGCTAAACATGCCAGCCACATTTACCAAGGTAAAAAAAAATTTATGCTGCTTAATGATGAACAGCATATCGAACACATAGCAAATGAGAGCCTACCCATAGAACCGAAGGCAGTCTCTGTGTAGAGAATGGCCACAACTAGCAACCCTGCTTGCAGCTGCATGATTTGAAAAACTGAGCTCCAAAAACTTCCCAAAGGACAAACCCCAAGCAGCATCAGACATGACTATTCTTCGCGTTGCCGGAGGAAAACCATTAATTCGAGGACACCGCAGGCACCTATGCCACATCCAAATCTTTCCTTCCTTCTCACCTGGCAAGAGAACTTCTGGCAACTTCTTCACGGAAATGGTTAGGGTTCCTTGTCGATGAGTATAACAATGAACATGCGCTTCTGATGGCATCTCACATGAACGACATCTGTAACTCTACAAAAGTAAGACTTCCTTAGTACAAATACATTAGAAAACATTTCTACTAAAAAAAAAATTCAAAACACAGGGAGACAGACAGGGATACGGAATAGGGGACTAACTTGATCAAACAAGTGGTCTCGTAAAAAACGGCCCAATGGTTTGTCGAAGTTGCTGTAGTATTTGATACGAAAGAGATGGGACCTTTCACAGACAGTTCCCTTCCATACACAGCGGGATGACAAGGAAACCAAAATACTCTGATGGTCAGAAGGCGACGGAGGAAACTCTTCCTTTGAAGAAGCAGGCTCCTCTAATATGTTTCTCCCATCTGGTTGCAAAGCTGATGGATCAGAACTAGTTTGACTAGGAACCATCACATTGCCTTCATTTTGTGAATTGTTAAGCGTGACTCCTTGTCCCAATGCCTGTGGAGGCCCAAAACCGTTTGCAGGATGATCCACTATGACATCTTCGCCCTTGCTGACTGCCGAAGTGTTTGACTCTGGATTCCCATGTGGACCCACTATCCTTTTCTGCAATAGAGCATGAAAAGGAGAGGGGTCACCTGAAGTCAAAAAACCTTGCTCTGTAGAAGCAATGGAAGAAAAAGCAGCAGTGGGGTTGGAAAAACTCGAACTAGGCTCTGTGTACTGAGAGCATGGAGCATTAGGTAACAAAGGCAACAGTTTAATTTCCCTACTGGGAACTGCAATGTTGGTGATGGTAGAAACAATATCAGAAGTGGGCACACTGTTGGACCGTTGTGGTTCACCACAAGGTTGAGACCCCTGAGTTTTTTCATTTGCAGGGACAGTGAATCCAGGAATAATCGAGATGGACCTGTCAATACTTGATGGTTTATCTGGAAGTGCCACAGTTAATGGAGAGTTCAATTGTAGTTCCGGCAAAGAGGCTCCTTCATCAGCAAGAAAAGACGTTTCCAAAGCTAAGTGATAAGCAGCAAAAACTCCATACTGGACCACATGTTTCACTTTCTTCAGCTCGTCCCCATTTGCACCTCGGAGTAGTATCTGAAACAACCAAAAATAAGAAAATCAAATATAATATGTTACATGGCTATAAAATCAACCACAAGGCACTTAAAAGATACGAGGATCGACAGGGAACTCATTTATTGAAATGTGTATGTGCATGTTCGGACAACCAATTCTGAGCAGCACAAAAATTGTCCTATCTAGTCAACGGTCATCACACAAGCATATAGAAGCCAATAAAACTCTCAATGTCTGTACAAGGATTAGAAACAGCACCAACGCCAAAAATCTTACATTTTTATAGATATATACATACACCAATCTAAGTGCACTGAAAAGAATTATTGGTTGTAATACACTTACGGTGCAACCCAGTGGCTTTGGACACCCTTCAAAATACATCAATGTCTTCACCAACTTTTTCCCATCCTGTCCAGCAGATCCATGCTCTTCCAGAACCCTCTCAACGTGGAACATATCGCAATATCCCAACTTCTGAGATGAGAGATGATCGATCGAAGGGACAATCTGACTACCAGTGCATCGTGCTATGCGCTCCAAAAGCGGCCTTTTTATATTGAGAACAAGTGATATGTCTTTTGCAAGAAGGTACTCCTGTGCATGCCGTGAAACTGATTTCTCCACTAAAAGGACATCAGGATTGTATGCATCTATCTTTGCTACAGCCATCTTCAGATGATCCATTTCCTACACAAGGAAGTAAGAGCATAAGACTGAAGAAATAAGAAACTAAACTCAAATGATCAAAATGAGAACATGCAAGTAGCTAAAGTTTCATGTGTAGAAAATACAAGAAAAGGTTAGTAGTCACAACCTGTTGCAACAGAGTATCAAAACTTGACAAGAGGTTAGAAACCCGCTGGTACTCAAGCGCTCCTCCAAGAATCAAAAAGCGAGGTTTATCTATTCTTGATGTCATCCGCCGATGAGCCACGTTTTTTTTACATACAACTCCTCTGACCACCATACTAAAACCAAAATCTTCATGAGCAAAGAAGAAACAAAATTTTGATAAAAAAAAACTAACATAACGTAGTCCAAGAGGGGAAAGCATAGATATGACTAGACTAGGGCATACACAGATTGGTAATATTGTAGAAACAAAAGTACTATATTCAACAAACCTCAACAATCAGGTTCACTCGTAGCTTCTACTGAAGTTGTACGTATAAGACGACTCGCATACACACACAGTGAACAGTGAAGAAGAACCATCTCATATCCCATAAGTGTAAATTAACACCCACAACACAACCTTCTAATTTGACTCGCACTTCAGCATATCATAATCTAGAAACATCCACCAAAGGAACAAAGGCAATAACTTTAGGTGGAACCCTGATATAAGCCTGGAATAATCCAGAGTTCACTACCTTTACTTGGATGTGAACACAATGTAATCACACAGATAATATTCGACTTTAATCATACCCACATGCCACGTGGTAACTCATTTCTGCTATAAAATCTTCGGCATAACGTCCAGTTATCCCAGTAAATCTATCGTGGGTTTCTCAAACCAATGAAGAGAACATGAATGTTTCTTTTTCTCTCAATACCTAGATGATTAGCTTACTATGTTGATCTCGTAGGTGTCCATTGAAAACTTTGATCACTGTATAGTTCAAGAGGATGGGTTATTCTGTGACCAACAGCCAAGCTACTCATTAAACTAGTCAAAGCAGTTCATCACTGGTTTGACAACCCCAATAGTTGGCCAATTAGAGTAAATCCACAGCACCCCCATAACACGAAACTATCTACATCATGTGAAGCCCAAATCATAGTCTCAAAAACTAGGTCCACATATTCACAAATAATCGACAGACATAACTTATATCTATATAGCACTGACAACCCATATGCGACCCCAACTTTGAAACTTCATAACTCGAAATAGAAAGGAGAAAGGAATAAAGAATGCTGCTAACTGCAGAACATTGACAGAAAGCAGTTGTCCCATTTTTGCCTCAAATGGGTGGCAAAGAAGGAGAACAAAAGTATACAACTGGCGTAAAATCAGGATAGAGAACCAATCTCATAGGATCAACTTTGCAGTCAACCAGTCATGGTATGATAAGTTAGTATCTAGAATTATCAGTGAAAAAATGTGGAAGAAGCATGATAGACATAAAAGCACAATGGTAAATATTAGAGCAGCCTAACCTATCAGAACGGCGCCCTGAAGCTATACATTTAATCTTCACATATCCTCCTGGGTCCATTCCCCCGCCTTTGCTCATGTCTGGCTTTAATATAGAAGCAGCCTCCCATGAGAGAGATGTAATTATCTCTAACCAATTCTCTCTTTCGTCTTCCTCACCCATAGGCAGGTTCTCAACCTGCAACAGCTGAGCAACTAAAGCTCTGAAGTGTCCGTCAACTACATTCTTCATGGCCTTCTTGTGCTCCTCATTTGACTTGTCCCTACTACGATTCTCCCCGCTTCCAAAACTGCTTGAAGCACGTAAATATCCCCATTCTCCAGTAGCATCCCCATCATCATCGTCATCATCAAACAGAAGAGCTTCCCTTTCATCTTCCTCGTCTTCTGGTTCAGGGGGAAGCCATAGAACTCCGTTGTTTTCAAAATCAACAGGTTCAGCATCAACATCTTCCCCAGCATAGAAAGAGGAAGATGCTTCACATTCGTCACCAGTATCACGTTCATCTTCTTTCTTGACAAGCTGTTGCACTCCTTCAGAACCTTGAGAATCGAAAGAGTTGTGTAATGAAGAGCTGCTCATGCTTTTTGCATCCGTAGCTTCTCCGTCAGGATGCACTTTACGTGATCCATAATCATCGTCTATCCCATCAAATTGAACTTGGCCATAAAAGCCATTAACCTGAGGAAAATGCCTTGTTTTGGAATCTGGCGGATAAACTCCAAATTCATCATAGTCATCATCACTCCTATTCAACAATTAATTGTGTATGGAATCAACAAACCACAAATATAAGGTAACTAAATCAACTCCACTGGACTAAAGTACAATATATAATGCTTTTTCCATCAAAAATTACTAGCTCAGTGTGTGGGAAGTGGCATGACATTTAAAAATTGGGGTAGGGGGAGAGAGAGAGCCTGTCTATCATTGTCATTGCATCATAATAAGCTTATGAGCACTTAACGATTCACGTCCTATAAGATTAGAGCTATAACCCATGTACTGATGGACCCCATGTGTTAGGGCAGTTTGCACTGCTTTCCATTTCGTACGCTTTGCGTACCTTGATTATCTCTTCGCACGTAATCAGGCAGCCACAAGTTGGGGGAGTGTTTGATATACAAATTACTCAGTCCATTCTCTATCAGGCAAGATATTGCTAAGAGCAACAGGAACTTGGGAGGTGCGAAAGCAAGAAGCGGGAAAGATAAGAGGCCTGAGGTAATTCAATTGCCCGTAAACAATGACTTGCATGTGTTAAGCATAGAGCTCACTATGTGGAACAAACTCTTTAAAGAAAGTCTGAAGTGATATCTAAGAAAGTACTAACCACAGACATCGGAAACATCCGTTAAACATACCTTGTTCCTACCAAGGTCTAAATAGAACCAGAAAAACTCTAAAGGTAGACTGTGAAACTACAAGTGACTAAGGTATCTCTTTGTTTTTGACATAGTTGCGCAGTATTGCTTGGCAGTGTCCAACAGTAGGTGTGCTCTATATGTACCAAAGATGTAATTCAGGGGTTGTATGTCCTCAACAAACATTGGGTGCGTGTGTTATCGCGCTCTTGATAAGACATTAGTATAGATAAACCCTTCTGACAATGTCAAAAACAAAGACTATGCCTAAATATTTAGAGGATAACAACATGTGATGACATTAATCTTAAGACTAAAGCTCCAAAGTGAATTTGGCTCAACAAGGTCAAGCTATTGCCACTTCAGTATAAATTATGGCAGGACATTTTTCAATTACAACTTTCAGAATATAAAGTGTAAAAAGAACAGGTAAGTTATTAATGGGATATGCGATAAAACCTGTTCATGCAAAACCGAAATCGATTCGGAGACCGATTCGCCATCTCTGCAACATGTTCATCAGTCCCCGACGCTACTACGTCTTGCCTTTCTTCAGTTGCTTCCATTACTGCTGATCGACGTGGACTGAGACCAGAAGGGTAAGAATTTAGTTGGTAAGAGCAGACCGACTGTGGCACGGATGCCAAAGTAATGCTGCTACTGTCAGCAGTGCAACTGGATTTAGTGCTGATAAAACTGGTAGCTGATGGCGATGTACTAATATCGAGGTTGGCAACCTGGATACCATTATCAGCAGTAGAAACCAACCCTTGCTCCCATTGCTTGAAACAGTAACTACAGGCCCTAATCTTATCCCACTCTTCCCTGGGAGTCTCTTGCTCACTAGATGGCGCAGGAACCCAATTTGCAGTACACTTGGAACAGAAAACTAGGCCGCAAAGTCGACAGTGGTGTTTACGATTGAACAGCGTGAACTGGGAATCACACTCGTAGCATACCCTACAGCTCTGATCAGGCATCCAAAAGTCCCTTGAAACATTAGCTGGCTCAGACCGCCAAGGTATCCACGATTTCAATATGCCTACTAGGTCAGGCAATGAGTTGTCCGAGGCATCCATCTACCCACAACCCTCTTGTCTCACTCATTGTGAAATGCTCATTTGGCCACTGTCACATAATCCAATTCCTGAAACAAGACACAGTCAGGATTATTCAATCTAACTACTGAAAATGAGTACCAAATGCAACTAACTTAAGAAACACCTGGCTAACATACAGGAAGTTGCAAAACCCTACCAAATTAGAGCAAAGGAGGAAAACCAATTTCCAGATTGAAAAGACTCAGATCCCTTGTAGCTCTAGGCTCAGTTGTCGATGCAACCGCATCAACACTTAGAACTGCAACAATTGATGCTCCACTTATATCCAAATCCAACCCCTAAAGTAATTCCAAGTTCTTGAAAATGGTGCCACCAGTGAATCTTTGGATATTGAAAATTGAAATCCCAACTGAATACAAAAACACAACTCAGAATCCAACTGTGAACCCTATCCCCAGATTTCAAATTCCCCACAATAGAACACGAAACCAAGATTCCCAAACAGTGGTTTAATGCATCCAACCTTTCGAAACCACAGACAAGGAGTCCAACACGTTTTCTTGACAAAATCCAACGCAAATCCTCTCTGTACTCAAATCCTCCCGATAAATTCTAATTCAAGCAAGCCCATCAAAAACTTCCTATTTAAGACCAACCTTGAAGACCCAGATAGATGAAACAACTCAATAAAATGATAATAAACTAACCGGTATGCTAATCAAGAAGGCGCAAATATTCCCAATAAAAAAATGAAAAAAAAATAAAATAATTGGAAAGAGACTATCCAAGATGTACCTTCAAATATAATCAATCCTCGCCACCGGATCCTGCTGAGAGCAACAAAAATAAGAGCTAGGGCACGCACCCAACAGGACTCTGCCACGAAGACATAAAGACCGTGAAGCAAATGGGGGGTAGGTGAATGATACACACCCAAACGGAGCAAATCCCTTCTGTAAAACTTCAATTCAAGTCAATCAGGCAAAGTTTTTGTTTCAAATTTAATCGATATGATTCATCAATTCCAATATAGAGAAGGAAGATTAAAATAATCCGCAGCATTTTTTGCCTTTCGGTTTTGGGCAAGGTGAGTAATGATCTTCAAAGTCAAAATACTCCTGGGTACTAAAATGATATATACACACACACACAATATATATATATATATATATATATATCATATTCAGTAAAATAAATCTTAAATTACTGAAAATAAGTTAGTCATACGTGTCCAAACATAAGTTAGCAAAATATTATTATCGTATCAAACTTTACCTTTAAAGTTTACTTTAATTCTATGTATAGATGAATTTTAATTTGTGAAAACTAAACATAATTATATAGGTAGTTACTTACCAATTAAGATTTTTATTTTGTGTCATTTCTTAAAAAAATTGTTAGGATGCCACTTGTCATCATTGTAATTTGGTAGTTATGTAACACCAAAAATGTGTTACACCAAACCATATTTTGGCTATATATATATATATATATATATATATATAAAACACTTATACTATTTCCATTAATAGTAACATTTGTCACCTCAATTTTTTTGCTAATCCCACTCGGTACAAGTCTACGTGATTATTTTTTCTTATGGAGTGGACTAATTCGAATGGCAAACCGATAGATATTTTATGGACTTCACTATTTAAGATCGTTGAATAGAGAGCTTATGAGATTAAAAGATAGAAGAGTTATTTCATAATATGTCCTGAATTGTCCAAAATCATTGAGACAAAATGGCCTTCATGGAACCTTAAGAACTTTTTATTAGTTCAAAATTTGTATTGGTTCGTGTTTATATGTTTGTTTTCGTTTTATACTTGACATTATTTTATACTTTCTGTGTTATTGTGCATTGTTCAGTAGATTCTAAATATGAAATATCACTTATACTAGTTATTTTTTTATTTGACTTGTGATGTGACACGTATTTGAGATGTCATTTGACAAACGCCTATTTTCGCAAATGCTGTAACTTGCATCAATCTTTCTATGTTCGGTTTGTATGAATCTTTAGATGGGCAAATTGTATCTAAAAAATATGCTACAATTATACAAAGATAAAAAAAAACGTGAGACATAGGGATGCATTTCTTGTACGTAGGGACTTTTGACCAACGTCGATCGTGGTGCAAGGACTGATGGAATAAGAAGTAACTATGGTGGTTAGTTGTTTAAGTCGGTGCTTGTGAAGCTATGTTCAAGGAATATACGAACTTCTAGTTAACATTTGATAAATAACACCGCATTCACGCGAATCGTAAACTATGATAATGGTTGGTAAGTTGATTTGGGATGGCTGCGAAATGATGTTAGAAGATCCAGTTACCTAAGTGATTAGCGATTAAGGCTGATTTATGCTGAAGTCGACTATTCTTGCATATAAGTTATGTAAAACTAATCACTATAACATGACAAATCCCATATAAAATTACTGGATGTATAATTATAAGAGTGATAAACTAGCTTAAAAGAAAAAAATGTTAAAACACATTAAAAAAAGTACTTTTGGATATCGTTTTCAAGCAAATGCACAACCCATGAGACGTGCCTATTCATTAGTTCAAGCAATGGTAAAAATGGGGGGCCAAAAAGAGTTGTAACTGCCTCCAATGGCCAAATAAGGTTTGAATAGTTCATATAAAAGTTATATATGTGGTTAGCCATTGTATTATAACGTAAATTCATCTTTAGTCACTAAACTTTGATTTGTGTCAAAGTGACCATTGAACTCGTCAATTTGTTCAATTAAGTCATCCTATTAGGTTCAATTAACCAGAGACCCGTTAAGTGCCCACATGGGGCTTAAGTTAGGGGCAAAACCGTCAAAACACATTACTTTGATTTTTATTTTGTTTATTGGTCTAGTTTTTATTTTATTTTTTATTCTTCTTCCTCCATTGCCACCCCCCCCCCCCCCCCAACCCAACTACACTACCACCACCAACCATTATCCATTTCTAGCCCCCTCAACCTCATATGTTCCTCTATTTCAAATCCAAAATCTATCACCAAAACGACTCTGAAAAATCTTCCTAAATCTCTTTCATCAGCTCCACACACACACACAACTAGATTCAACCGAGCTATCCTACACCTTCAAGAAGGACCCAAATTGAATCCCAAAATTGGTAATGGCGCTATGACGTTGGGTACGGGGCGCGGTGCGGGGTCTTAGAGGTGGCGAGTGAAAGGGTCATGGAAGAAGAAAGAAGACGAGATCGACGTTATGGGTAGGTGGTGGCTTTGAAATGATAGGTGGTGGTTGTTTGGTGGTGCGGTGGCTGAAATGGATTCGTGGCGATAAGGATATGGGGCATGGGCTGTTGAAACGGTGTGGTCATGTTGGTTGGCGATTGAACGTGAAGGTGAGCTCGAATAGTGGCTACGGTGGTTTATGGTGGCGGGGTGGAGAGGTCTAGGGTGGTGGTCATGGCGAATAGGGAATGGGTTGGCGGTGGCAGTGTGGTGTTTGCGAGTGTGATTGTGGGGATGTGGCACGATTTTGCTTGATAGTCAGTGGTGGTGTTGGGTTTGTCTCGTGGTTGCGTGTGGTGGTTAGGGATGGAGCCCAACTATGCGAGTGTGATTGTGGGGATGTGGCACGATTATGCTTGATAACCGAATGATTTAATTGAGCAAATTAACGAGTTCAATGAACACTTTGAAACAAATCGAAATATAGTGACTAAAGACGAATTTGTGTTATAGTACAATGATGAACCGCATATTTAACTCTTAATATATTTAGTATTTCCATTTTTTACATGGAGATTTTTTGATCCAATATGTAATATCACAATCTCCCATCCTTATACCTTATTACTTAGCATCCTCAATAAAACTCGATCATAGATAGCTAATCTTTTTCTGAGATGATATTTGCACAAAGATGGATATGTGGTTTTTTTTGTATTTGCTAAGCACAACTTTACTTGAGCGTTAAATTCAAATTTGCTGACTAAATAATAAAATTACATTATTATATAATATCCAAAATGAAATATTTTCAACAAATTTATAGACAGGAACGCGAATACAACGAATTTGCTAACCAAATGAAATGTTGGTTGCACGTTCGTAATTCACCCTAGACACCCACCTTCGAACCCCAAACCAGTATACCGATGCTCCCTCAACAACCTAACAGCTCTCGCTCACGCTCTGTCTGGTTAAGTATAAATCTTGACTTTTATTTGTTTGCCAAAAAAACATTAGAAAAAAGATTATATTCACTCTTTGACTCGCTAATCCATAGCTTCTTTATCGCCGAAAGCCGGCACATATTATTTAAGCATATTTATGATTTTTATTATTATAATAACAAAAAAGAAAGTGAAAATGCATACGAGACCGCGTGAAGAGCGTATTTTCCGCACTTTGAATTTTCGCAAAACAGGGGATCTGCGGCCGACCACCGGCGCATCCACGGGAAACAAAGTCAACAGAATGTGGAGCAAAATCAATCTCGGCCTGCTCAAAGCTTTAGCAGTCGAGAGCTGGTTATACTTGCGCCCCCATCTATTAATTTTGCAGCCGCATAAACTTACTGTCTGGCACTACTTCAGCCAAACAGCTCGGCCAGCTGCATTCCTTACACAAATTAATCGATTCAACACAAGGAAACAAGCCAAATAAGAAGAAGGCGGATATGCGAATGGCGGATGTGTTCTACGGCTAAGGACACAGTACACGCACAAGCAGCCTTCAGAAATCTTCTAGGGTTTCAGTTATGTTGGCTAATAAGGAAGGTAGAAGGGGTTTTATGGAACTGATTTGGGCGTGGGCTAAGTGACTGAACCACCTTCGGTCGGGCCTATTTCTGTATGGACTGAGATGAAAATGCAACCAAAGTGAGAAGGCCCAAGCGCCTCTAATTACTTGGAGATCATTGGTCTCACATCCCACCCGGGCCAACCCCAGAGTCCCGGCCAACAAACTCGTTTGGTCATGACAGTAGCAAACGTCTTTAGTGGTACCTCTAAAGTTCTGTAAAGAATACTCTATTGATTTATGTCGCTAAAGACTTTTGGAATTTCATATGTAAAGCTGCCAATTTTGCATCGTTCTACGTCATGGACTGAATATATACTTGGATACCAAATAAGGGTCGCATATTCAGAGTTGTTTTAGTTTTTTGGCCCAACGTATGGCTGCAAATGGATAAAAGAAAGGGAATTTTTTTCCGAAAGAAAGGAGCTTTGACCCTAATGCTGTAGTTTGATAACTTATTTACTTATGGGAAAATGACCCCTCTCGTGTATCTCAGATTTACAAGTCGGCCCTTCGGGTATTAATTTTTACAGTTGATTCTCTTCATCTATCAATAATTACAACCGACTAAAATTTGACATGAAACTCCAACAATGCCCCTAACATTCACTAAAATGCCAAAGTATACATGTTATGAAAAAAAACCCTTTAAAAATCAAATTGAACCAACCCCCCCCCCCTCTCCCTCCCTCTGCCCACCCTCGTCGATGTCGTCAATAGACCGATGACCCCCTCCCTCCACCCTATCCCTCACCCCCCCCCCCCCCGCCTCAACGCCGCTGCTGAAAATCAACAGCCAACGCCCCAACCCTTCGCCCCCGGCCCCGCACAGCACGCCCCCGATGCCCCCTCCCTTCCGCTCGATGTCGTCATCATTGACCGGCGTTGATATGGACTTGGTGGCTATGGTTTGAGATGCATTGTTTGTCCTGATTTGATGCGGTGGCCATGTACGATTGTGGGTTTTGGTGGTTTGTGGGCTGCTTTGTGGTGTGGTGGTACAATGGTGGTTAATGATGTGTTTGAGGTGGTTGGTTGTGGTTGTGGCGGCGGTGCGTGGTGGTGGATTAGGTGGTTGGTGGTGATATTATTGAGATTTTGTGGTGGCAGTATGAGTAAGTTGATGATTTGGTGGTTTGGGTTAGCAGTAGGTTTAGTGGTAGGGGTGGTGCTTATGTTGGTGATGGTGGTGCTTGAGGGTGGTTGTGGATGTGACAACGGTGACGATGGCGGTGGTGGTGGAGAAAGAGAGATGAAAAATTGAGGAAGAGAGAATGAACGTGAATTATTGGATGAAAGGGCAGTTGTGTCATTTTTCATGTCAATTGAACAATTAATTGGTCAAAATTGATCAATTGCACCAAATTGATAGATAAATGTGCCAATTGTCAAAGTTAATATCCGAGGGGTCGACTCGCAAACTCGAAATACTTTGGGGGGGGGGGGGGGCAATTTGTCATTTTCCCTTTACTTATTTAGAGTATTTTGAACTTATTTACGTATGTTTGGTAGTATTAAGAAACGTATTTTTAGATCACGATTTTGAACTATAAAAGTGTGGTCTCAAGACACATTATTTAGAAAGTGTGGTCTCGAATTACAATGGCTTCATCTGTGAACTTCTTTTAATTATATCAGTTTAAAACGTGATTTGACACCACACTTTTACGGTTTCAAATCGTAGTTTTAGACTATGTTTTTCAAAACTACATTGGTAAAAAGTTTAAAAGAACAACAAATAAATAAATTATCACATTGTAGTACTATTTACGTCAAATATCCGAAAGAAAGAGAAGAAAAATTTGACTGCATCGTAAAGGCCATTCAATAAATAATTTTCTAACGATGGAGCAGAGAGGGCCAAAGAAAGGTTAGATGGGGAGACTTTCAAAACTACATTGATATATAAATTATCACATTATAGTACATACAAATTTATGTCAAGAACTAGAAAGAAAGACTAGAAAAATTTGACGGCCTCATAAAGGCCACGGAACAAACAATTTTTTTTTCTTTCTAATAATGGAGCAGAGGGCCCAACAATGGCGATCGGTGTGATGGGGAGACTCTTTATATATAGTATAGAAACGTTCAAAAAGGGGACAAGGAATCTATCAAAAAAGTCAGCTAACCTCCCTCTCTGCATCTGTGTGGACGGTGCTGATGATCACAATCATGCTTATCCAAACGCATAGGATAAAGGGTACAAAAGCGAGCGTAAAAAATTATATACGTCCCTGTAGAACAGTTTATGATCATTTTCTTTGCGATTGAATAAGTATCAACTTGCAGAATTTTTTTTTTCTTTTATAGAAGACTTGAAAAAGGGTACAAAAGCGAGTATAAAAAATTATATACGTCTCTGTAGAACAGTTTCTGATCATCTTCTTCGTATTGAATAAGTATCAACTTGCAGGAAAACCGTTCATTTTATAGAGAACTTGTTTATACGGAGATTGGCCGGTGCGAAAAAAAGGCAAAAGCGACGTGTTATATAATATTTGTCACTCGAGGATAATTGTCGTCATGGCAAGTGTCTTTAGCAATCTTGTGCAATGAATAGATGATATTGTGATCACCTTGAGTGTATCTAGGTGTCTTTGAATATTTATGGTGGCTGTTATTTTGAAAGCCACAGCAATAACTAAAATCACTGAAGGATGATAACATCCTCTAAAGTATCTTTAGGGGCACGGATTCATGTCTGTGAGTATATTTCTAAACAAACACTGGGTTGAGCTACTAGCTACAGGCTTTACTTAGTGACAATCTTAATTGTCATGTCACTAAAATGGTTTGTGATAAATTCTCAACTATGCTAAAGAAATGTCGCTAAATTTTTTAAATTTAGTGCACTTTAAAATCTATTCACTTCTTAGGTTCCTTTGAATTTGGATCTGAACTTGTATGATGGCCATATGATGTGAACGTACTTCACTAATTAATGTTCCAATTTTCAGCGAGGAATAAAGTTCAAGTCACGTTTTGATTCTTTAATGGCGAGGATCAACATGCCATTCTAACTAAAATAGTGCAATATTACTTACGTTGACAACCCAATAAGAAGTGATCAACTTTCCACAGGGAAACGGTGGCGGCCTGGCGTGAGGGTAGGGCATGTAGTGACGACTAAAGTGATGAAGTCCGGATTAAAAAGATTATACAATTGGAGATGGAAGTCGCTTTTTTGATATTAAACTCCTAATTGTTTATGTGGATGTCGGAAAAAATCTTCTCTTTTCTTTATTACAAGAAAATAAACGCTCTAATGATCCTCTTTAGCGGTCTTTAGGGTTTTCGATTGTTGTTATAACTAGCTTCCTCGAACTTTATAATGTCGCTATAAATATTTATGTTGCTGTTGGTAAAACTTTACAACGACATTCATGGACACATTTATTTAGTCCCTTCATCCACACGGTTTGGTTTGGAAAAGTTTCGAGTTTCACACAAGGCAAGGGGAATGATAATAAACTCTGAAGTTCAGCTTCATCCTCTCAAAACATGAATACTATCTTTTGTTCGGAGAGGCTAGTTCGATATGGAGGGAGATTATCATTTTTCTAGGACGAAGTTGGTGCATTATACGATTGTTAAAAGGTTATAATTAATCTTATATCATTGTTGCTATATAAACTCTAACAAATTTCGTTTTGGTAAATCCTGCATGGAACGTTACGAGAAACCATCATTAAGGGATATGCAATATCGATCATCCAAAGAATAATATATATTCTTGTGCCCTACTGTAATTTGTGCATAAAAAATGATATATATATATATCTTCTCACGGGAACTTTTTTTGACGGCGAAAGGTATGAAAATGGGGTATCCAATAAGACTTACAGGACAATACTAATGTCGTTCGTCTAAAAGATTATTTTGCACGAGTTAATATCTAGAGTTCGGAAAAACTACTAGAACAAATGAACAATGGTGAGAATGTTCATGAAATAAGGCTCTGAAACTTCTCATTGAGTTGTGATGCCAAGGAAAGTGGGTTCGTACTTACGTGGAGGTGTCACAAAGGCTGCAGTCCGAGTCAGCTTCCAAGTATGTTAATGTAGGACACAGTAAGGGTGGAACAAGGGCAGAGACCAAGGGCTTCCCAAACAGAGCTTGAGGGTGGCAGTGCTGCGAGGGCGATGGCGCGGGATGAATATACGACGACAGTCACAGTCCGATGCTTAGGTCCAAAGTCAGGGTCCTGTATGTTTCTCTTTCTAGGATTCTAGAGTGAGAAAGTGAAAATGTGAGAGAGTGAAGAAGAAGTCCTGAAAATGTCCAACCGTCCAAATGAATTCTCAAGACCTCTATTTATAGAGATTGAGATGATGATGTCATAAACCGACACGTGGTGCTCCCCGGGAGTGACACGTCACCGCGGGGGAGGGGGGGGTCCACGGGTGCCGATGCTCCATGGACTGTCGGATCACATATTCAACCGGCCTGCCCCGCACAGCGTTTCTCTGTCTGTCTGGAAAGACTGGCTCCCACAACGTTGGTGTGGCCAGAGAACCCCCTTGATCTAGCCTCCAATCCAAGCCCTTGCGGAGTCCCACAGGCCTGGCAGCGGTGGGGAAGACCCGACGCCCAACTGCCAGGTGAACTAGGTGCGATGCCCTCCGAATACCTGCTCCCGTCTCGGAGTGACCTAGGGGTCATAGTCCCTAGGGGTGCCGACGCAAGCCCCCAGTGCCAGAGCACGTAGGCCAGTCACGCAGGCACCCTGACGGAGATAGTGTCCCGGAGGAGTCGCCTATTCCGCAGGCCGAGGTAGCATCCCGGAGGAGCCGTCTACCTGGCAGAAGGGGAGTCTTCGTGCCGGAGCACTTGGAGCTCCCTGGCAGAGATAGTGTCCCGGAGGAGTCGCCTATCCCCGCGGGTGAGTCCTTGTGCCGGAGCACTCGGAGCATGTCAAGGTAGCATCCCGGAGGAGCCGTCTACCCGACTGGCCGAGGTAGCATCCCGGAGGAGCCGTCTACCTGGCGGAAGGGGAGTTGAAGAGCTCCCTGGCAGAGATAGTGTCCCGGAGGAGTCGCCTATCCCCGCGGGTGAGTCCTTGTGCCGGAGCACTTAGAGCATGTCAAGGTAGCATCCCGGAGGAGCCGTCTACCCGACTGGCCGAGGTAGCATCCCGGAGGAGCCGTCTACCTGGCGGAAGGGGAGTTGAAGAGCTCCCTGGCAGAGATAGTGTCCCGGAGGAGTTGCCTATCCCCGCGGGTGATGTACACTTCGGAGAGTGGGTTGAAGCATGTTCCATGACCAAGGCAATGTGCGCATGGTGTGATGAATGAGTGTAGTGCCTGGGGGCATGATGACATGATTGTGGCGCATGGGAGCGATGAAGTGAGTAAGGTGCCGGGGGCACGTCTGTGTCAGTGGTGGCGCATGGGCGCGGCATAGTGCGTATGGTGCCGGGGGCACGGTAGTGTGACAGAGAGCCTGGGGGCACGGCTGTATCAGCGGCGCGGCGCACGGGCGCGGCGAAGTGTTGAAGTGCGACGCCCGGATGCCGGCGACGGGGGTCGCAGAGTTGCGTCCCGGCGACGGGGGTCGCGGAGTTATGTATGGTCCCTTGAAGAGAAGTGAATGTGCTAAGGATGGAGGCCAAAGGCCAAACCTTCGGGGAAGGCCAAGGCCAACCTCAAGGGGAGGTCGAGGCCGACCCCAACGGGGAGGCCGAGGCCGACCCCAAGGGGAAGGCCAAGGCCGAGGCCGACCCCAAGGGGGAGGCCAAGGCCAACCTCCTTGGGCAAGTGCCATGGCGCATCGACGGGCGACGGTCGAAGCGTGATAAGGCTTCGTGCGAAAATGAGCTTCTTAGTGACGAAGTAACGTGACGAAAGTGAGAAGTGCATTTGACTTGAACGTGCATGCTTTGACCGGTTGTGAGCGTTGAAAATGACTGTTACTTGTGCGGACGTGTCATGCAAAATGAGACTACAGTGGGCCTTTGGGTACGACTAGAATAGGTTGGGAACAAGTTGCTACACCACATTCATTGGGTCGGTCAAAATGCAAGACAACGTAACTTGTTCAAATTAAATTGCTAGGGTATGCAGTAGAGAGTAAACTCCGTGGTTAGAATAGGGGATCTGCTATCAAGTTAAATTTGCTCGATCAGCTGCCTGCTTTATGGTTTTACATAAACGGGAAACGACTGTCTTGTCATGAATAGTACAGTACTTCCCTTCAACAAAGGATGGTATTCAAAGTTTTAATAGACAAGAAGGAATAAGTTGAACGTACTTGCATGGCTGCATTACACTTACTACGTACGTTAACAATTCAATCACAATGGAGCTTTGAGTCGCGCATGTGGGACACAATGGAGCTCTGATCGAGCAGGTGATGATCTAATGCCTACACTGAAACAGTGAAAGCTCCATAGGACTCTGGGGCATCGAGTCACTAAAGTGATAAAAGGCCAAACTAAATGCTTATACAATACAAGACTGCAATTACTTTTGAGATAAAGAAAGCCCCACAGTACACAGGGCATCGAGTCACTAAGGGTTCGTTTGACAAATTTTTTTTTTTGTTCAGTTTTTAAAGAGCAACTTAATTTTTTTTTTTTATAAAAACAAGTGGATGTTTGATAACCCCTTTTTTTTTGAGTTTTTTTTTTTGGTGTTTGGTAACCCTTTTTATTTTGACCTTTTTTTGTTTTGGTGGTTTGCGGTGGCGGTGGTGGCCGGAGGTGGCTCCCGGCAGTCGCCGGCGGTGGTGGTTGCCGGCAGTCGCCGGCGGCCGGAGGTGGTTGCCGGCAGTCTCCGGCGGTGTGGCCGGTGGCTGCCGGTAGTCTCCGGCAGTGGTCGCCGGCGGCCGGAGGTGGCTGCCGGCAGTCTTTGGCGGTGGTCGCCGGCAGCCGACGGTGGGAGGGTGGTGGTCTAAGAAAAAAAAATCAAAAGTGAAAAAAAAAACCAGTTTTTGGAGTTTTTTTTTTTACTCTTCAGTTTAAAAACTGGTTTTTAAAAATGAAAAAAAAATGGTTACCAAACGCTCCTTTTTTTCAGTTTTTAAAACTGAAAAAAAAAGAGGATTTTTTTTTTGTCAAACTGGCCCTAAAGTGATAAAAGTCCAAACTAAATGCCTTATACAATACGGAGTACCAGACTGCAATTACTTTGAGATATAGAAATTCCTTATCTTCTGGACGTCTAACCAAGAGGAAGGAGTCAAAAAGAGACAACTTTTCTCATTTATATGAAAAGATCAAATTTCCAAGAAACACAAAAATTGTAATCCCCACAACAAAGCATGCCAAGAATTATGTGACTTGGCTATGCCTATCTCCACAGGCACAAAAAACGGCTAATGTATCGGTACTTGTATAGATAGAGCGTACAAGACGATTCAGATTTCTTTTATCGTGATCGCACCCAGAACCTAACACAACTCATATATAGTTTCACAATCTAGATTCAATGACCAAAGCTCCATTTTCTCCCATGGTTTTTTCTACACATGCCGCAGGGGAGCTCTAAACATCACAACAAAGTACTCCTATCTCTCTTGCCATTGAGGTCTATATTTGGTTGGGCAAACCGTCCCTATTACAATAATGAAAGGTAGATAATATAGTTTAGACCATGTAGCGACCCAAGTGACATTGTATAAAAAAGAGGTATAGCTTTCAATGTACGTGCCCTTATTCGTTGAAATGTCAAAGGTTCATCCCCAAGCACCTGCTGCTTCGACCTCTTCTAAACAAGAGATATTCACTATATGGATGAAGTCCCTAATATTTAGCGGCAATGGCTGCACTGTCTTCAATTCAAGCGGCCAAATTGTGTACCGTGTTGATAACTACAACCACAAAAGCAGCAATGAAGTCTATCTCATGGATATCGGAGGCAAAGTTCTCTTCACCATACTTAGAAAGGTAGCAAATGACACAAATATTTTTCAACATCTATGCATGAGAAGTTTCTTAGACAACTTGTTTATGATTTTGCAGAAATTTAAGTTGCTGGCTTGTTGGGAGGGATACAGAGCGATAAATACCGACGTCTACACATCAACTTATACCCATGATAACAAGGGAAAGCCGGGGTTTCAAGTGCGAAAGAATTTCGGAGTTGTAAGAGGGTATGCATTGTCTAAGGTCGTCGTGGGATTAGATATCAATCAACCGTACGATCGGTATAAGATGGAAAGCTGGACTAGCAAGTCATCTTGCAAGATAGTTGACAACTCGGGCGAGCTTGTTGCAGAGGTGACTTTTCATCCTTTCATTAGAAGCAACAACTAGGTTTAACTTTTCAATCTTTGACATGTTTGATTTACACACGTGATGAATTAAGCAGGTGCAGAGGAAAAGATCAACATGTGGAGTTGATTTAGGAGCAGATGTCTGGGCAATGGTTGTGGAACCCAATGTTGATCTCACTCTTGTAATGGGGCTTATCGTTGTGCAAGGTCTCATCAACCATAGGCTGTGAGTTTTAGAAAGGCAAAGGATCCTCTTCATGCCGAATGCTTGTACAAACTGTCCAAAGATGGTTTTGTTTAATACAGTAACCAGTTGTTTCTTGCTTACTTCACAGAATTTTTGAGAGTTAACTACTGACTGCGCAGAGAAAATTACTGTTCGTGTCTTAGATCGATCGGTCTCCTATAATTTGTTTTTCTGCATACGGGATGCCTTGGTTATCAGTACTCCTTCTCCCCTTATGAACGAGACTTGTCGAACCACCTTGGAAGGACACACCATAATCTCCGAAATCATTTTCAGTGCATATTTAGGCAGCAACATCAGATTGATATCGATTTAGTGCAGTTGCGTGGAGACTAGTTCTTGATACCACTACCATGACTATTTTTCCTCATAACTTGGCTTATCATGCTGCAAAGGATAAAGCTGAATTTCCTTGGGGACATGGTGTAGTCTTGGACTCTTGCTCCACGACGTGTCCACTGTTTCAAAGAATTAACAACAATACAGTGCAGACAAGGTCATTGCTGGCTCTATTCTGTCTACTTGGAGGCCATAATGTCATCTTTGACTCTTATTTTTTGTCCTGAACAAGATATTTAAAGCAAGAATCACAAACCAGCAACGACGCCTGCTTAGCCAACGGGTAGAATTTCTTTACTGTAGTTGCTCGTAGACCATATGCTTTTGCTGCAGTTATGTACCACATCTGGAGAGCTCGTCATAGCAAAGTTTACCATGCATGCAATCACCAGTGTTATCGCGGCACATTTTAATTAAATTAGGTACTAGCTACACGGTGCATGTTCGACCATATCAATCTCCCATCGATGCTTCTAGCAATCGCGGGTACTGATGCTACTGTTGCCTCTTCTACCTCATTACGCGAGGAGTTGGGAAGTTTTTAGAGCTGGTTCCAAGTTAGAAAAAATTCTTTGGTAGACAACTTGTTGTTTAGAGTAACTTGTACGGATGAAGCCTGTTATACAGCTCTTGGCGCAAATCTCTCATCTACATTTGCTGGATTTTGATGTATATTAATCTCAAATATCATGAGACCTGATGTATCTTATAACCATAGAAATCTTGAAATTTATTTGTGAGATTGCTATTGCTAATGACTTTGTAGAAATCAGGAATATTATGTATAGCTGCCAGCATCAAATGCAAGGTTTTTGACTCCTAAAATGCTTGAGATTCTCTCAGTGGTGTTTTCACACCATTAAAGGAATACTACCCGCTCCCTGGCCCTTCTCGATTTCACGTCGTAACTCAGTCATCGAAACTATGAACTAACGATAACTAGTTGTCCGTTTGCCCTGGGGGATTAAGAAGAACAAATAGCTAGGAGCTTATAAATTGAGCGTGCAATTGGCAGCCGTGGGAGTACATCTCGTTAGTTACAACCTGCTACCTCCAATCCTCCATATGGCAACAGTCAATGGATTTTAAATAGGGCTAGCGATCTT
Source organism: Escallonia rubra (assembly GCA_033065855.1). Lineage (NCBI taxonomy): Eukaryota > Viridiplantae > Streptophyta > Magnoliopsida > Escalloniales > Escalloniaceae > Escallonia > Escallonia rubra. Next base: position 657,783 of record JAVXUO010002762.1, read on the forward strand.
TTTGCAAAAACCTTCAGCGATAAATTTCAACAATACTTTTAAAGTCACTGATTGAATACTAACTATACTTAGTAGAGTCTCACAAATTTCAAACAAAGTTCGCCAATGGATTTGTCGCTTCACAATATCTGCACTGTATTTGAGTTTAAAAAATAGTTGTGATTTAGATAAAAAAATACAGAACTCGAATAACAATTCATGATTTTTGAAACCTAACCCCACTCAAAATGATCGTGCCAAATAGATCGGATCGGTTGAACTTCCGATCAAATTACCATCTCGTCGTACTCTCAAAGATTTACAGAACAATAAAAGAAATTGGCATTTCAATTCCTAGATATTGTTAAAGGGCAAAAGAAAGAAATACGAGAAGAAAATATAGAGTAAAAAATAGGGGAAACTATCCCCTAACGTATCGTCACATACGTTGTGACATATTGAAGGAGTAGGCTTTGCTAAAGCAAAGCTTTAGACTTACAGAAACACCAATAGTACCCTTTTAATCTATCGGAAACAGCCAATTCCGCCGGACTTGTCGCTTCCGGCCGTTTCATTTGCACATACACACGCACAAACCCCCAACAGGATAAATGTGGTGGAGATCGGCTTCCTTCATCCTCGACCAGCCAATCCACCAGCAAAACGACGCGGCAGCCAAGCCCGAGAGCCGCCTCCTCTCGAATACCACCACCGCCTCTTCCTCCATGGCCGAAACCCTCCAGCAAAACCCTAACCCCAGCATATCCGCCTATTACCAGACCAGGGCCGCCCACCACGGAGTCGTCACTAGCGACTGGCTTGCCCAGGCCCAGGCCGCCGTCGGCCGCGACCCCGACGACCTGCCGCCGGAGAATCCGGCCAGGCCCAGCGAGGAGCCGTTCAGCGTGATCAACGACTTCAACAGCTGGCGGAAGCAGCCCGATCTGGCGGAGGCCGTCGCGGCGATTAGGGCTTTGGCCTCGGTGATTCGGTCCAGCGAGGCCACCACCGTGATGGAGCTCGAGATTGAGCTCAAGAAGGCTTCGGATTCTCTCAAAGTAAGGCCATTTATTGTTCACCCTTTCTCCAATTTCGAATTTCTTTATTTTTGTTTTATATGTAATGGTTTATGTATTGCATGCAATGATACATTTGGCATTTCTGCGACTAATGAGATAAATAAGTCTGCACTGCCAAACATTTTGGGTGGCGTTAGCTTCTATTAAGGTCATTTGGATACGACTTATTTTAGCTTCAGTAGAGGGTATGGTCATGGCGTGACAATTAACTTACTATTGTTTATAAGTACTCCATCGACTTAGGATAATACTTGAAGAAAGCGAACCAGTGCCAGAGTAATTTGTAGTTGTTGAAGATGATAAGTCGCTGCGTGCGCTTTGGCGATAGCATTTCACTTCTGGGTTTCTCAAAGGGTTCTTACGCATAATTATGTTTTCTTATACCATGCACAGCAGTATTGGATCAGTCAATGGAGCGGCTGAAGTCAGAGTGTTTTTTAATCCACAGCTTAAGATTTATGCTTAATAATCAACGAGAAAGAAGATGCTGACTGCTCTGACTGGGGAAATTTAATTTTCATCCGTGGAGATGCACATAAGGTGACTGATATAGTAATATTCTTTAGGAATGGTTCACTAATGGACAAGAATGCATCTTTTAGGACATACTTTTTCCTTCAATTGTGGTTTCTGAATTCAGCTATGCTTATAAGAAACTCAATCATGCTTAGGGATGCTGAAGGGATCTTTAAAAGGTTCATTGCCGAAGACACGAAAAATGAACTTGTCATGTGAGAACACGAAAAGCATAATAACTTAGTATCAAATTTTGTATAACAATGGTGCTAACTTGTTCAACCCCGTGTTCCGCATGCACAGTGTTCCCTTTTTGTTAAAATGTTGACTGCACTGTTTACGCAACATCACGCGTCTTGGCTTGAGCTTAGTTCGACTGGTAGGGCTCAGATCTCACTGATGGATAGATATGATAGGGCTACATCACTTGTATCTAGGCATGTTTCAGGCAAAAATGTTTTCAGGCATGAGATTGTCTTATTGGTGAGACACCTGAATTTGTTTGCTTGCCTAGTGTTAGAAACATTACACTGAATACAGAGGAACCTTGCTCGTGATGTTAGGTTGAGTAGGCAGAAATCATCGAAGTAGAAACCAACTATTTTGTGCTTGATTCAAGGCATGCGGGCATGCGGCCCATTGCACAAGGCACTCACTGGATTCTAGGCATCATTAGAGAGTGAGGGCAAGTCGTTGTTGAAGGATTGCCTTTTATTAACTCAAAGGATATTAAAGAAAAACCGCCAAAGAGGGGGTGTACCTGAGTTCACAGGGTGTGTTTTGGCCGTGGGATTAGGGACTGGTTAGGTTTTATTCTATCTGGTGCATTATATATCCGTCTTTTGGACACGCTAGTTGCACCCGGATGTAATATCCAAGGGATTGGTTTTGTACTCCTCTAGTGGGATAATTCTGTCCCGGGGTGGGGGAGTGGACGGGAGTGGTTTAAGAATTATCCGGTTCATTCTTCTCTTCTCTTTCCTCTCTTCACTGTCTCCATCAGAGAAGATCTGCATCGCCAAGGAGCTGCCTCCGCCGCTGCCCATCAGAATCCATAGCCCACCACTGTCGCCACCAAGGACCTGCCCCTACTGCTGCCCATGAGACCTCTGTGGCCCACCATCACGGCAGCCAAGGAGCTCCCCTGCAGTTGCCCATCAGACCTCCATAGCCCACCACCGCCGCCGCCAAGGAGCTGCCCCCTTCATTGCCCATCAGACATCCATAGCCCACCACCATCGCTGCCAAGGAGCTAGCCCACCCCATTTCTCTTTCTTCTGAATCTTCCCCTATATCATCTTCTTCACCTCTCTCTCTCTCTCTATTTTCTCCCTTGTTGGCGCCGATCTCGGCTGTGATGAATGGATGCCGCAAAATCTTGTTATGGGTTTGTCGAACAACAGATGATGAATGGATGCCACAACAGAGGTGGTGATTTGGTTGAACAATGGAGTATTGGTGGAGATGTTGAACAATAGTATTGTGGGATGTGAAGGGAGTGTTGTGGGTTTGATTTCACTGCTTAAAGTATTCAAATTTCACTGCTTAGAGTGTTCAAATTTCACTGCCTAGAGTGTTCAAATTTCACTGCTTACAGTGTTCAGCATTAACTTAAGATGGTCCCTATGACTTGAGTGAAGCTCAATAGTTCTAAGTGATCCTAATATCAAACAAATTTGATTGGATTATCATCTCAAATTTGAGTGTGTGAAGTGCAAATGGGCCCCGACGGTTCCCTTAAAGATTTGAAGTAATGTGCATTTATGAAAGATTCTAATCTAAGTTGTGCTACAAAAACAATCTGGAAGGTCAAAGTCAATGTGATTGAGAAGATACTATGGTGTTCAGCGTTACGTCTTAACTTAAATAAGGTCTTTATAACTCAAGTGAAGTGGATTAGATTTGTGCGACGTGTGTCAGATATTAACAAACTCCACATAAATCGAAATCGAGAATTTCTTATTTTTAGTGGTGAATTCCGTTATCGAGCGAGCCCAAGTGCTCCCTAAATAAGTATATAGAGTAGAAGGGATTCAAAGCTGGTCTAACTGCGTTTTGGCCATATATAGAACTCCTTGCCCGTGGCCATTCGAAAGGTCTACTAAAAAATGAACTCTTGCATATTTTGTGGATTCATGTGGGAAAATGGAGAAGAAAGATTGGAAGTGATCATTCTGGCATATGTGGATTAGGGAAAGTCGCACTAAACTCGATTGATGCCAAAACAAGCAAGGTCCATGTGAACTCAATGCAGGCCAAGTAATTAGTAGTGGCTTAAGTTCTTAATATTTGCTTAGCTTGTGATATATATATTTTCTACATGCTAATAGATAGACTGATGATGCTTAATGAATTTACCTATGGATGTGGATTGGCATGTGCTTTCATGCAAAAAATAAGTTCAATTGGACATATCTGCATCATTTAATTAGAGGGGTTCTTTAAGATGTATCTTTCCTTTGTGACTAATACTTCCTATATCAAAAGTAACTGACCTCGTGTGACCACTATTTTGAAGAACTTTACAAATTATCAGATGAACTAATTTTTACGTATAATTGCGTGTCTTCCAGTCATGGGACACAACCTCCATCTCTTTGACGGCTGGGTGTGATCTGTTCATGCGCTATGTAACAAGAACTTCGGCTTTAGAATATGAGGACTTCAATTCAGCGAAATCTCGTCTTCTTGAACGTGCAGAAAAGTTTGGGGAGATATCTTATAAGGTGTGCCAGCTAATTAAAGCCTTTAGGAGCAAACTGTTGCTTTAATGGGTTAACGCACTTGTTCACAAAAACTTTGTTCTGACAGGCTCGAAAAATCATTGCCATGCTTAGTCAAGATTTTATTTTCGATGGTTGTACCATTTTGGTGCATGGTTTCTCCAGAGTAGTGTTGGAAGTTTTAAAGACAGCTGCAGAAAGTAGGAAACTCTTTCGAGTATTCTGCACAGGTTTGTCTTTAATCGCCCTGTTGTTTGCATTTGACTATTTATTGCTGGACTAGCTCGGATTGGTGCCATAAATGAGCTAGGCATTATGTGTTTTTTTTCGTTTCTTTATGCACAAGCATATGACCGTCTGTCTTGTATGTGCTCCAGGATTTCCTTTAGAGTCGGGTCTTTAGGTAGGGATTTTACTTACCGAGGGTGGTCAATTCCCGAGAGTCCATACTCCCGAGAGTTAGAATTCTCAAAAACTACTTTTTTTTTTCCTCCTGATAAGTAGGATTCTCAGGATTAATGTTATTGTCGTTCAGATATAATGCAACTTCTAAATTTCTCACTTGCTCTTAGGAGTACATGTAAAGAAAGGAAACTCCCACAGTCAGCAAATTGAAACAAGCCTATCAAATTAAAACCCGTAAATCATATGGATATGGTGGAGTGCTCAGAAATTCTGACAGCTTCTCTAACGCTTTCTGAATTTATGATGACGTTCATCTTTGTGCTTCCCATGTGTTGTATTTTGACTTTTATAGCTGAATTCGAAAATGCTGATTGATTGTTTCAAATCCCCCTTGCCGACATGGATCAAAAGGGGTTGTGAAGAGCTCATTGCTTCTTCTAATTGTCCCCATGAATTTAGCTGTAGATTTCTTGCCACACCTGCTCATGTAATATTATTCCTTGAAAGTCTATGCATCCCTTGGGCCCTTGACCTTGAATACGAACGATTTTGATAGGCAGAGGCATAATTTGTCCAGGCCACCGAATGGTCTGGTTTGGCTTGAGTAGCCTCTTTTTGCTTATTCTTTAGGCTTATGCCCTGCCCTCTCTTGTATAATGAGGGGGTTGAAATCCCCTTTATCGCAATTTATATTTCGCGGAGGAAGACCAAGAGCACAAATTTTGCTTCACATCTAATGAGAAACTCGACATGTCGTCAAAGAGTTCCTACTTCCAACCAAATGCTCAACAAAAGGCAGACCAATTGCTGTTATCCAGCCGTGACGCAAAGTTTTCCCAGCATGTCCTTGGAACCAGCTGTTAAAGGTCCACAAACCTTCTCAGCAGTACCCAAGAAACCCCATAGATAGAGAAAAGGAAGGACCACAGTTCTTGAGCGTAAAGGCAATGAAGATGAAAGGTGAAATGTCTATCAATCATAATGTAATTCTTCTTCTTCTAATTGTCTCGAGTAAGAATTTCTTCAAATGAAGCACATTAGAAGAAAAAGCCACCTTTGGAGGCGCTATTCTCTTTCCCCTAGGAAGCAAGAGAACATTAATGTGAACGAATTTCAGAAGAACAAGAGAACGTTAACGTGAATGAACTTCAGAAGAACAGTTTTAAGAATTCTCCATTTCCAAGAATCCACAGAGAACAGAGAACCAACTCGAATCTTAAAATTTTCGAGTATGCTATCTAGTATCCACCAATATAACTATAATAATTCTCTTCCATGGGTAAGGAGGGTTTCCCTATACTATAAGGGTAGACTTGACTATCTGACAAAGGGACTTTTATCCTAGTAAGTACCGAAGAAGATGGTAGCTATGAAGGGAATTATTTACTTGGCGATTTATCCCGAAGCAGATGATACATTATTTAATTAGGGAGCCTTGATATGAGAAAGGTACGAGCGTAATAGAAGGAGTGAACATCATAGGGAGGTTGGGAAATGAGTAACCCTCGTGTTAGGAAGCTCTTGAAAGTTCCTTCTGAAAAGGGGGGACCATGAGGCACGAAGATGATAGTGTAAATTTTGACTTGAAGCCGAGAACCGGTGCAAAAGACTATGCTGAGAAAAGAATTCCACATACTGACCTCCCCGGAAGTCCAAGTATCCAGAGCCCCGTATTTACTGACATTGACATCTCTCCGAAAGGCAATGCTCTCATAACCGAACCTCCATAAGTTTTGTTGGAAACTTCTCAAGGTTTTTTGCGCTGAACCACCAAGCTGCACAAGGGTGCACACTTTCTTCAAGAGACGAGGAGATACTGGAACTCATCCTCCATAACACCTACATTAGTTGAGTTAAAGTTTGGTAAGTCTCTTCAACACCAATTTTGGGAAGGGACTATATGAACTTGGTCAGATACGTGATTACAATCTTTGATGGCTGTGATGCCAAAAAGAGGTTCTGGTTCTGGTGATAAGTGAAGTTAGTATATTCAAGAGAATTATGATCTCTGTAGAAACTCTATTTCTTGATTGCCTTGTCATAAATGACATCTGAAAAACTTAATCTCGTCAAACGCACAAGTTTTCTCATGAGCTCCTGGAAATTCCATTGATGTCTTGAGAAGCTAGCAAGAACCTTGTGGAAATTTGGCATTCTTTCCTAATTCCTGTTAATCTGTATTAGTTAATGACCACCAGTTTGACTATGCTAAAGAAAATTCGAATCAGGAATCATTTTCTGTTTTCTTAACTTAATAATGTTACGTAACTTTGAATCACTGTGTCGAAATGTCATATATATATATTTCTACACGCACACACATACACACTCTTATATGTACCACTGCGGATAGTAGTAGTGTCCTATTTTCGCTGTGCACATTATGTGGTGGACCTGACCATTTATTATTAAAACTTGTGTTCCTGCTTCTCTCAGGAACTACGAATAGGTAATCTTCATGCTTGTGCTTTCGCGTAAAACTTTTAGTTACATGCTTTGAAATGCAGAGGGAAGACCAGACAGGACAGGATTACGATTGTCCAATGAACTAGCTAAGCTTGATGTTCCGGTGAAGCTCTTAATTGATTCCGCTGTGGCATATAGTATGGATGAAGTTGATATGGTATTTGTTGGGGCGGATGGAGTGGTCGAAAGTGGAGGTGTAATTAACATGATGGGAACTTACCAAATTGCTTTGGTGGCTAAGAGCATGAACAAACCAGTTTATGTAGCTGCTGAAAGCTTCAAGGTATGCAGTGTAAAACTACAAGACAAATTATAATAGCACAACATTTTTTGGCAGTAAAGCCATAAGAAGCATGTTTCTTTAAATGTTAGAAACGAAATCACATACCGATGTTTGATTTTGCAGTTTGCTCGGCTCTATCCATTGGACCAAAAAGACATGGTCCCTGCCTTGCGTCCAATTGATTTTGGAGTACCTATCCCTTCAAAGGTCGAGGTTGAAACATCTGCTCGGGATTATACACCTCCTCAATATCTTACCCTACTCTTTACTGATCTTGGTGTTCTGACACCATCTGTTGTTAGTGACGAGCTTATTCAGCTGTACTTGTAGCAATGTGGTAGATCCAGCTATCTTGGCCTTAAATCTAGAATAGTGAGTGGATTATCTTTTCCCCTTACCATTGTCTTTTGCTTGAACGCATTATATTGATACAGAAGTGCACCAAATTTTGTTTTAATCCTAGATTGTGCATGTTCGTGTCTCTGCTTGTCTCAACGTGATATGTCGTGTTCACTCTCTTTGAATCCTTGCCTGCTTATGTTCCCTCGTAATTCTGCTCGGGAGTATCGCTAATACTTTAATTGTCACATCGTTAGATATGAATTTGTGCCTCAACACCGAGAGTTTCGAAGGAAATTGTTTTCTATTATGCCCTTTTATCAAGGCTAGCGCAATTGACACTCTCTAAATTGACTAATGACATGCACTTGATCTGTGTAACAAAAGAGTCATGCGAAAATTCATGAAGTGCCATTAGCCACTAGGAAATGTCAATATGACTATACCATTTGTAAACTTCGTTTAGTAAGTTACGCAAGACAGAGATGCGTCGTCAAGGGGAAGTTTCAGAATGTTAGACTTAGAAAATGAAAGTGCAAATGGAATCAATAGAAAGATTAACTGACACGAATGAGAGGAATCTAAGCCGCCCTCCTTTCTCTGGAATACCATGGATTTGGCTTGAGTTACGTTACTGGAAAAGATGAGCTGGAATTTATTCTGAAGAGCATTCTTATCCGCGACATGGGTTTCCTTAGAAAAAAAAAGAAATGGAACCTGAAGAGTGACCAGACTGTGCACAAAGTTCACCACAAGAAAGGGAAAAAGAATATACATTTTTTTAAATTTTTTTTTGACTGCCATCGGAGTTGTAAAAATCTTTCTCGAAGTTCATATATAGTGACAATTAATATATATTTAGTGGTTTTTTTGTTAACATTTTCATCGTTAAAATATTTTTAGTGGCTTTTCTGTTAACACTATCAACGACAATTCTTAGCGGCATTAAATACAAATCACTAGAAATATTTCGACCATTAATTTTGCTATAAATATGGTTGGGGTAGGAGGAGATTTCTTCAACGTAGCAGCTAAATTTTTTCATTTTTTTTTTCCTTGGTTACTCTTTACATGGAGTTTTCCTTCTTGAGGGTTGGGATGGGTGGGGGCGATGGGGTGGTTAAAGCCAAAATTTAAAAGTGTAGCTCTAATGGCACTTTATTAAGTTCAATAATATTGCTACCTTACTGCTTACTGTATGAAATATGGTGCCTTGCCCCTTAATACTGATGGCGACTTAATGAAGCAATGAATCTAATTTCTTATAGAACTCAGGAATATGATACTTTGCCATACTAGAAATGTTTTCTTGATAAATTAAACGATGTAAACGGGAGTAAATTCAAAAGATGATAAACAAAAGAACTGCCATGACATCTCATTTTCCAGGTATAAACCGGAAAATATACAGATAGAAGAAAGTGCTTCATCTTTACAAACCAGGCGATATAGATTTGTATAATTAACCCTTCAAAGTTTTATCTTTCTTGGAAATGGAGTTTTCGACGAATCTTAGTTGGTCAGGACCAAACAAAAGGGGAGAATATATATTAACCCTTCAAAGTTTTATCTTTCTTGGAGAGGAACTTCTGCCTTAGCTCCGCCGCGTCGATCTCATTGAACCGATTCTCCGGTATCCAGTTTCCGGTCTTTGGATCTCTCATCCAAAACACTTCCCCTGCAACTTCTTTGCTCGGCTCTGCCGCCTTCTTAATGGCTGAAACCGCGGACAAATTCTCCCCTGCAACCGTGTATGCACGGCGGCTGAACAAAAAAAAAACACAAAAGCATGCAATATCATTAATCCCTTTCTTCTAAACCCCTAGTTCAATAGCACCAGTGAACCTCGGAGGGGAGGGGCAGGCCATTTATAGCTCCCTTCGAAGTTGAAAAACCATACCGTTAATCTAGGGTTTTCTGCTGTTCTTATATACCATAATTACCATAATAAATGGCTCGCCACGCTCCCCCTCCAAAAACCAAAAACAAAAAACAAAAGAGATTCTGGTTCCGCTCTTGCTCAGAGTTTTCAAATGATTGAACGATACCGGGTTATAAATATCTTGGAATATGTAAATGAGGGCATCACATGCATATACATATACGAACCTGAGGAGGAGGAAGCTGTTAATTGAGACCTTGGCCATGGTGGGAAGAGGGAGATAGAGCAAGGAATGGGCAGATATATATGGAACGAAGAGAGGTTTATACGTGGGAGAGGTTTGAAGATGGGAGGGCTTTTATAGGAACCTTGGCCATGGTGGACTCAGTTACTTGTAACTTGCAACGTAAACCATCCAAATCTTATATTGACTCCTTATTCTACATGGTTTTTTTTTACTTTTCGCCGATAATTTTTCTGGGACCTTCTTCTTACTTTGACTTTGCTTTGAATTTATTCTTTCTCCTTTCTCAGGAAAGAACCATGTCAACGAACAGTCTCTAAGTGAATCATGCATGGTCAACCTCCTACAATTCACGAAGTATCAGCCAATATGGCTTTCTTCTTTGGTTGAGATTTACCTTGAATGTCGTTAAATATATTTGTATTCTGGGTTTAACTTTCTTAGAAAATTTACAAGGATATTTTTAACCTTGACTGCCAATATATACATATACGTGATCCATTGCCTTCGCTGTCAACTTAAATAAGTTGTCAGCGCGATCTGGCCGTCCATCCATAGCGGATGAACAGACCAGATCTAACTTTTTTTTTAAAAAACTCACTGTCCGCTATATTATTTAGCGGACGAGGTATTTAATGAGTCGGAGGGATTCACAGGCAAATTGGGGGGGGGGGGGGGGAGTGTTGTAAAATTTACCGTCAGCTACATTACGTGGCGGACGACGAAGTTTACTTAAAAAAAAAAAACAGATTTGGCCCGTCCATCAGCAATGGATGGACGGCTAGATGGCAACTTAGTTAAAGTTGTCAACGCAAGCAACGGATCAACTCTCTCTCTCTCTCTCTCTCTCTCTATATATATATATATATATATAATTCGCAGCAACAATTCTCAAATAATTTCACATAATGTTCACATAATTATAACTACACGTCCAAGGTAAAAAGATTTAAATATCGAGGGAATGAAGAAAACAAATTAAAAACACATATGCCACTGCTAACTATTTAAGGATCAAATCACATAGTTCAGATTGTCATTCAAAAAGGACCAATATAATTAAGGCACACTTGCATACGCTTTCTTTAGAACCGAATAATATCATCCACCTTTAGTTCCCTTCCTTTACTTTCTTACCACCTTTTTATTGAGTTATTTACGACACATGCATAGAATATATACATGTGTATATCAGCAGCCCATTACTCAAATAAGGAGATCCTCCTGATATGCATGTGGTACATATTCTCTTACATACTGAAAAGACTAGATCCTCTTCTATATGATCGAATTTATAAATGTTCATGATTCTCGGAGGATGGTAGCATACTGGCTAGCAGCCCATTACTCAGATAAGGAGATCCTCCTGACATGTGGTACATATTCTGTTACTAAAAAGCTTAGATCCTCCTCTATATGATCGAATTTGCAGAACAATATGCACTAATCTAGAAGCGTTCTTCAATCGGGCACTTCTAAGAAATAAATATATATATATTTTTTTATCATAAATCAGAGAATGATTTGCCTTCGACTTCCAAGATTCAACGAGTCAAGAATGAACATTTTTTTGCTCGTACAAGGGTTGTAAGAAGATAGCTATAACCTCTTATATAGCGATAATTAATTGTCATTAGATGTCTTTAATGACCTTTCTGCTAACATTTTGAGTGACAATTCTTAGCACCACTTTTTTAGCTCGCTAAATAAAAGGCACTAAAAATATTTAACGAGAATTAATTGTCGCTTTATGAGAAATTGTAGTTATCTTGTTACAAATCAGTAGCACCTAAATTTTTTTTGCTCCTCGGACCGAGAAGAATCCGGAGATTGAATTAGAGGATTTTACCATTTATTTTGTGTAAAAATCACGAGTGGTGTAAATTTTAACCTAAATTGATGAATCCAGTTTTATGCAATTGTTTCTTATCTTGCTGTTTAGACACGGAAGTTTTATCTACAATCACTAATATGGTTTTCCTACATGATTTGCACTGTAATTCCGTAGTCCCCTCCACTCTGATGCCTTCAAAGTGTAGGAATAAAGGTGGTAATCAAACTCCAATGGTGTTCTAGGTGAAGTTGTGAGTGTCTCCTAAGCTTTCTCCTAACAAGAGAACCAATTCCTTTTGTCGCTCATTGTCAAATTATTCTTTATCGTCAAGGCAACTCTAGCAGTAGAGAGAAATACTGAATTATCATGGAGATACACAGACGGAATTCTCTCAATCTCAACATATATCGTCATAGCTCGTTGCCCGGATCGGAACCAGATGCAGGGTGCTACCTGAGACGCTGAGAGAGCCTGCGAAGCAAGTTACCAGGCTTCCTTATCAGTGCCCGAGTCCGACATTCCAGTGAAAACCTTCTTGAACAGCTAGTCGATGTCATGCGCACTCATCATGGCTTGTTGCCCGGCCGTGGACACTGCAATACTAGCTAGCTACACATTGCTCTGCTCAAATTGACCTTCGGATATGTCGACCGAATTTTGGGCAGCGCAGCTGGCTAAATCAGTCTTTGATGCACTTGGAAAAGTAGGGTTTCTAAGGAGGAGGAGATTCATGCGCTTGCCCTAGCCTACAAACATTTGCTGCAGAAGAATAACCGTGGTCCAATGTGCCGTTTATTTGTCTAAGAATTTATTGAGGGCTTCCTTAAGTAAGAGCAGAACAACTGCGGCCAGCATCAATTTTTTTTTTTTTGAACCGCTACTTCTATTTTAGCGAATGTTTGGTAGATAGTCCACCATGGACTCCATGGGGATAAAATAAACTTGACCAGGCATTGCTCTTTCCTTAGCCTTGACAAACTCGGTATGGCTTAGGCTTCAGTTCTATGAATGATGGTCTCTCCTTGAGGGGATTCTTTGTTCTGATAAGAGTTTGTAAGTTTTGTAGAAGGGAAGCCACCCTTGATAAACTATCTTGCCATGCCAATATTTGCTCGAGGGCTTGTATGGGAGCTTTTTAGCTCACTTCATTGCTTTTGGATGGAGCAATGCGATTAAGTTTTCTTTAAAGATTACTGAAAAACCGATGCGTCCAGCAGAGGGTGCATGCAAATTGTTACACAGACGTGATACGTACTTTAGTCTTAATTAGCTCTTTTTTGCAGTGCTAGAATTTATTCTATTTTTTGCTGTAACAATTCAAGAACTTCAAGGCGTGAAGGTAGATTACACAAACATGAAAAGTACTAACTTCCATTGCAGGGCTAGAGGTTTTAAACATGAAAGACATTCATAGAACCTGGCCTGTCGCATGCAGCACTTCTCATATGATTTTGGTGCCAACCATCATTACAGTCTGTGCCTTCTTCCATGATGGGAACCAAGTATGGTTCTCACCTTTGTTTTGCCTTTTGGATGTCTGAGTGCATTTTAACAGTACAGTGTCGTGGATTTGCTTTTGTTTGCACTTACTAGACGATAACATTCTGTGTGCACTTACTTTTTGCCTTCTTTGCCTACCTAATCTTGGATGCCTTTTTTCTGTTAAAAAAAATGTAGCTGCTTGGTGGACGGTGGAACATTCATTAGGACTTGAGTTGCTTAGTCTTTGTTTATGTTCATGCAACTGCACATACAATTGACCGTACTGTTAGCTGATCTAGCCCCCGACACAGCAACAATGTGACTCTTAAGAGGTAAGCGACGTGCCCAGGGGTTGCTCAGTTAATGTAAGCATGACAGCTTATCTTTCTTCGTATTCTTTTTCTAAGAGTGACACACTCATACGACAAATTAAAATTCGAACATCTCACTACATTATTTTGCAATGCCTTGATGTATGATGAATTACATCATTCAGGTGACGAAATCACAACAAGAACGAGAGAAGCAAATTAATCACAACAATACTATACCTTACGCTCTGGTGTGCTAGCAAAGCCACGAGACTCCATTTTCAATTTAAAATACATAATTATCTGCACAATTTTCACGTTTTCCAGGTCCAAACGGACACAATATTTCTTTTGTAGATGACATTGGCCCACAAAACAAAAGTTCAGATATGTGTTATGGGGCTGTGTGCGGTTTCAGAAAAAACCCAATTCAACGCGGTGAAGATTAAAATAAGGCACATTTCATCAAAGCACGTGTACTGCAAAATCACCCATGGATGGTGTCAACAGATGGTAAACATGGTAGTTTATGGAGTCTACTGTTTGTGTGCACTTGCTCTATTAAATATCCATCACTAGCTCCTTCAACCTCATCAATCATCAGCTCACTGCTCACTCCTCTCTCTCTCTCCCCTCCCCATAATAATTAGCCAAAGATGCTCCTCCGAATAGGTTGGAACCCTTTCAATAAGGACGAAGATCAGGGTCCTGAGATGAAGCAAAAGCTAGCCATGGATGGCTCTTATGAAGGCTCAATGGCTGTTGGCCTGCGGATCCTTGTACAGATCTCACATGAGGATTCGAATATCGTTGTAAAGTCTAGAAAGATAAGAAAACTGAGCAAACCCATGTTCAAGTTTGGAGGAACTCCATCCAGCTCCCGCGGCTCTTGCTTTCTCAAATCTTGCTACCTATGCAACAAACGGCTATGCCCTGATAAAGATGTGTACATGTATAGGTAAGCCATCAAGTCTGAAGCTAGTACACATCTTTGTTTATTCTTTGGTAGAAACATGAAAAGAACAAGAAACCTTGAAATTGGGTTCATCTGATTCTTACTGCTTAATTCGTAAAATCTTTGGTATGTGTGACATAATTTTGAGGAAGTTCCTGATTTGATGCTGCAGGGGTGATCAAGGTTTTTGCAGTGTAGAGTGCAGGACGAGGCAAATATATCTGGATGAAATCAGAGAGTTGGAAGCTTCCACCAAGAAAGTACTGGAGTCTTACAGGCAACGTCGAAACGGCGGCCGGTGTGAGACTAGTGTCCTTCTGGAGGAGCACCGCCACCGGCATGAACCCTTGTCACATCGGAAAGATCGAGCCATATTCTCATTCTCATAGCAGAGCTTCATTCCTGCCATTTTTGCAACCTTTTTGGGTAGAACACAGGCAGAAGTTAAGATTCAGATAGTGTTGAAGTTGAAGGAAAAGAGAGTGAGATAAGGATATTCAAATGTAGAAATATGGGCCTAGTTGTCGGTGCTTCTTCCTTTCTTCTTCTTGTTCTACTTTTGTGGACATAATTATCTGTGCTACTTCATGTGAACCAGTTTCCCAGCTTAATCTGTGTCCTCTATAGCTCTGAAAAATATTTAACCGCCAAAGCTTCAAAGATGACATAACCGGATTTTCATTTTACAGCGGAATTTAACCGGTCCAAGTTGATTACTTTGAACTAGCTCACTTGTAAATGACAAATTTTCAATCTTTTTGTTTTCTATTTTATATGGATGATTCGATCTGAAAGGACCATCGTTGAGAACTGTTTGATTGCCTCTGAGGAAAACGATAAAGTGAGAGGTACGATTTAAAAGATAGCAAAAGCGACGATATCAATTCCCATTACTTCTCGACCGTAAAAGCAAGGTATACGCATAATATTGTCTTAATCTTGTTTCGTCACTAATATACTTTTTAAAAGTTTTACCATACATCAATTGACATCGAACAATCTTTATGTCATGATTTCTGGTATCACTTTAGTTTTTGCAATGCAAAATGCTGGAGAGGTTTCTAAGTTTAGACATTATGTAGCATGCCATTATTAGATCTTGTGCAACAACTGTCCATTAGTTGCTTAATTTTCAAAACAGTACTAGAATTATGAGACGAAGGAAATAAATATTTCTCTACACCCATTTTATCTACGTCCTTTAGCGACAAATGGAGCCTAAAGTGTAGACAAATATTATCTTGACATACAAGTCCCACAATTCTAGTATGTGCCTCTGTATACCCATTCTCAAAATGGGCTTCACTGAGAAATTTGTCGACTTTAATTTTTGGAAAAATTAGGAAATGAGGGGTTTTGGAATAAATATTTGTAGAAGGTGGTTTCTTTTTTAAAACTTAAGAAAAAGTTGGGTGACTATTCAAAGTTTCTGAACAAGGAGTAGACCTAGAAAAAAAAAAAAAAGAGTTTTCTGAAATTAATTTGGTCTTTCCAAATTACCCCTCGCCCCAAAATCGTAGATACAAGTCGTTTTATGTAAGAATACAAGTATATGTTATGCGAAAATACTTGTCAGCGTGCATGTGCAGATATTTAGTTGTTAATTCTTTGTAATCGTTGACCCCTGTTTTGTTCCCCCCCCCCCCCCCCCCCCCCCCAAACCTTGCAACCGCCCCTCCCTCCTCCCATCCACCAATACAACAGGGAATGCTGTTGTCAAGAGTACTAGTATAGGCCAATTAATGTGGGGTGTCATTGCAGATCAGGGGAAATGAGTTTGCCAAATCAGTCCACCAGCAGTGAGACATGATTTTCTGGTCTTAAACTAGATGAAAACACTGATGAGACCACAAAAAGGAAAGGAGAAGCCTGCCACAAGAACCCTCTTTGGTTGATCAGCAACAAGCAAGAGGTGTTCGAGCTCAAAGCCAATAAGAAGCGTCTAAATCAAGTAAGGCATGTAAGCTTAAAGGGTAAGTTAAAGGATGTAGGGGTAAGGTAAAGGATGTAGGAGTTGGTTCACAATCCTCTTCAAGTATTGAGATGGCATAACATCAGAAGGCATTTTATCGTCTTCAACTGAAGAAACTCGTGCAGAGCATTTAGAAAGCACTTCTGGTGCTGCAATAGTAACATCGTCAATAAAATTACATGCTTTGTGCATGAGAAGATCTCCTATAATAGAAGAAGTTTCAAGGGCTGGCAAAGCTGATGCATCTAGTGGTGGCACAATGGTGCAGCTTGAACAACCAGCTAGTCATTTGGAAGCATCAAGGACTGAGGTAAGAGTGGGGCATTGAAACGAGGGAAACTTCAACGGAATAATCAAGTCCCAAAAGATAGATTTGATGAATGGGAAGAAACTTTTGTAGTTGAAACCGAGCAACGAAAAAATGATGAAATGTTTATGAAGGAAGCACTTTTGGATCTAGGGAGAACATGGGTCAACGATGCAAGAGAATTAACAATTGAATATCTGCACAAGCTAACAAGCATTTTCACATAACCTACTTGCAGTTTTGCATAAAACGACTTGTATCCTCGGTTTTGGGGGATGGATAATTTGGTAAGACCAAATTAATTGATTTCAAAAAACTCCTTTTTTTTTTCTAAAGTCTACCCTCGTTCAAACATTTTGAAAAGTCATCCCATTTTTTCTTAAGTTTTCAAAAAAAGAAAAATCATCTTTCACATATATTTATTCCCAAAACCTATTATTTCCTAATTTTTCTTTAATTTTTGTATCTAAAAAATGGAACATCATCCAGTCCTGATTCCAAAAGTGTCGGCGTCGGACCCAAGAGCTTTGGGGCCATTCATGATGGTTTCCCCTTGGCTTGTAGCAAGAAAATATCTGCACTTGTGGTTTAGGCACTTCTTTTGCAAGCTTTGGCATTTGGGTTCACCAAATATCAACTTACTTTCTTGTTGATAATTACGTTATGGAGCCATGTACTCAAGATACTCTTGTTTTGACATTTTGATGTGAGTGTAGGCATTGTATCTCAAACCAAAGGCTACTGAGTGTCCGAATTATACATGGAAAAAGTTTTTTTTTTCTTTCTTTCTTTGTAAGGAGAAATACTTATAGTCCAATCGAAGTGCACGAAATTGTCACGTAGTAATCTACACTAACATAATTGGCTGAAAATCCTCATCAGCCATATCACCTCGTCTTGTTCTAGATCTTGAATCAGAGTGTGACCGGTCACAAATGGGAGAGTTGTTGACCTCATAACTGTCCATTTATGCCCGCAAGTGCGAATCTTTGAAGGCAAACCATTTGCTCACGTTGATGGGATCCTTACTTCGCCAGAAACATACCTGAAAAGAACCAAGCCTCTTATTTGTCCTCATTTTTATCGAACATCGTCGCCACCGCCTATTAATCGATCACTGGGAAGGTAGACGTGACCTAGTCGACTCACAATCTTCATCGTCCTATTGCCACCATCATTCACCAGGAAAAAGGAAGATGAGCCGTTGTCAATGTGACATGAATGCTGACCAGGACTAAGGAATGTGACGTATACCCCCAAAGCGACAAATTGATGGAAGTTTGATCGATAACACATTAGCCATGTTAATATGGTATCATCGTTGCAGCGAAGTTTTCCTCTCTTTTGGGATATAATAAAGGAACATCATTTGTTGAGGACTTCTCTTATATGAGTAAGGGCATTGGAAAACATAATTCATAGTCAATATTAAGTGTATGAACGTATTATCCAATATTTATTTTATCTTCTACATAAGTGTTTTTCTCTTCTCAATGTTAGTGTTTAACGGGAATAATACTAGGTTTCTTACTTTCTATCCTAAATTTTCTAATTTCTAGTTCAAAACAATTGAATTCTGGTTGCATCATTGAAATTACAGGGAACATATGGGTGGTATTACAATATATAATTCCTTAGTCGTGAAAAAAATTGTTGTTTTAAAATCCTTAGTTTCGGTTTGGCCTATGTGGTCTTTGTACTTTTACTTCGGTTATCCATCTCCAAGGCAACGCGCAAAGATGACTCTTATTAAGATCTTGTCAGCTTTTACATGATTTTACTACACTCTATAGTTTCACGTTCTGTCCGACAATGTAAATTCTGATAAAGTTAAATGTAACTTTGACTATCAAGTCATTCCATCAATTGTTGATTCCTACTAAAAAGATGTTTTAACTAAACGCATGGAAAGAGCACAATGCATAATTGAACAGACCAATTCATGTTTTGTGGAGGTTATGTGCGACTCCTTTGTGAACATAATACGTGCAACCACTTCTCATGGCTTCTTCGAGTCGTAAATTTAACATTTCAAATGACATGTAAATTAGCAGCTTTTAGCTTTCTTTCTTACTTTTTATTCACACATTTACGAATCTCTTCTTCAAAATTGAACGAAAGGAGTAAAAATACGCGACTAAATATTTGAGCAAACCTAAATCATATTAAGTCCACCTTTAACACATATCAAACATATATTCTATCAATATGTGGCCTTAAAAATTCGCGTAGAACTAATTCTGAGTTATAAAAACTTCACGTAAGGTATTATTCAATCGAAAGATAAGAATATACGAGAATGAAAATCGTGGGAATTCTAATTCCTTTTTGGAATTCCAGACCTACTACATTTCGCGCTTCAGCTGAGAGAGAGAGAGAGAGAGAGAGAGAGATTGAGAGGAGGTACAGGAAAAGGGAGAGAGAGATTAAGAGGGAGACGACGTTGATGGAGACCCTCTGAGCTCGAATACATGAACAGACTGATGATAAGGAACACAGTTCAATCACGCGGAACGCAAATAGATATTTGATAAGGAATTTTGTTTCCGCAGCAAATGAAACAGAAATAAGAGAGAAAAAGATAAAAAGAAAAATAAGAACAGACATGGGATTTAATAATCTCGAGAAAGCACACACGACAACATTTACGATTCCCGAATCTCGTGGGTGCCCATTCATGAAGTTATATTCTTGAGTTGATTCGAAACAATTCCTGTTCAATTTATACAAAATTCGCTTGTGATTTTTGTTTTTCTTTTTCTACTTTGGGGTTTTGGTTTTGTTTTTCCAAAACAGTTCGTCGAAACAAAGATTTTTATACTTATACTTATTCTTTTTGTTTTTGATGTTTAGTTCGCGTTTGACCATGTGATGGTTGGGTGTGTGTGAGTAATGTAATTATCACTGCTGACACCCCCCCACCTCATTTAACAAGTAAGAACATTTCATTAAATTTTTATTTTTGGGTGTTTGATTTAGTGGTGGATAGCGGGTCAAACAGATAATTTTGAGACGAGATTCTTATTATGCTCGCGATTTTGCCTTTTCTTTATATTAAAGATTTTTATTTGGGTGGGGGGTGATTTTAAGTGTCTAGGGTTTGTATTCTACTTTACTCCTCTATTGCTTGCCTTTGTTTATGACAAGGGTTTGTATTCGATCTCTCTCGATTTCTTCATCTGGGTTGTTCGAGTTCCTCAATTTGCTCATCTGGGTCGGTGAGTTTTTTGATTTATTATCTGGGTTTGTTCAATTTGTTGATTTCATGTTCCTATTCCTTGTTCAATGGCGGTTTTGATTATTCTAGGGCACAAAGGAAGTTGATTGGCTCTCTCTGTAGAAAGAAGGCTGTGGCTCTCACCATTCTTGGCAGGTTTAGATAAGAAGGATGTTCCATCTTCAAGGAGCTTCAAAACACACTTGTGGTCTTCTTGCAGTCACATGTGGGAGACAAAGGGAGGATGTTGAGCCTAGATTCCCCTTTCCACAGATTGTTTCTTCAGGACGTTTGGAGGTAAAAATCCACTTGTTATGTGTCTTATCAAACGGTGTTTCTTGTTCTTCGGTACGAAGCTGATTGCGGTAAGTGATATTATTCACTACTTGTTGCAGGTTCAGACATTGAACAATCCGAGTACAGATGAGTTCCATAAGGTGATTGATTCGTTTCAGCCGAATTTTGTGTATTTGCAAGGGGAGCCGCTTCCAAATGGAGAAGTTGGATCTCTGATTTGGGGAGGTGTTGACGTGTCCAGTGCTGAAGCCATTTCTGAGCTGTTTAATTCCACATTGCCCACAACAGTATGTCACCTGTATATGTTTACTTGCTCATGCGGCTTTTCATGTAGAGGATTTTATTCTGTTGTTGGAAATTTATCTTCAGTTGTCTAGCTTTATATCTCTATTTTCTTCCCCTCTCTATGACATTGCTGAGAACTGTATTTCCCTTGCTCCAATAGCTTCTTCAGTAGCTTTGTTGTGCATGATCTCATTCTTTGCATGCATTGGATAGTTTTTAATTCGTATGCCTACAAGGGAGAAAGATGTGTCCCTGTCGGATATAAACTAGGGAATGGCCAAATTCACCGTTAAATATGGTTATCGACCCCCTCATTAGTTGGAAATTTTTTTCCTGCGAGAGGTGGTCGATAGCAACTAGTACGGATTAACATATTTGGTGGTCACCAAGGATGTGCATCAATGGTTTGGGGTGCCAAGTTGAGTACTTTCTTTTTATTTGGGTTCCCTCTTGATCGAACTTTCAGAGCCAAAAAACTTCGGCATTGAGCGGTTTGGAGGACTTTAAACTTCTGATTTTATCCAAGCCAGGAAAAAGAAGGTACGGGAATACAACGAACGAGGATGTAGGTAGAAGGAGTCGAGTAGACATGAAGGACGGGAAGGGAGGTAAAGGAAACCATTAGATCACAGTCTTCGAAATCTATTGGTCACCTTCTTAGAAAGAGACATTCCTGTTTTTAGCTGGCGATTTTGTCCTCCGACCTACACTTCGAAATACAAAACTCTAAACCAGAAAGAATTCATTGTTGCTAGACCTAGACAAGCTAAAAGAATTTATGTCAGGAATAAACGTAGTAAGGTTCTCTGGTTGTTAACATAAGTTTTGATGATTGAACTGTATATTGCTAAAAGTAGTGAAGGAGGCATCTCTGTTTTGGTGCAAGACAAGCAAATTAAGGAATAGGAGGGATGTTATGCAATTGCAGTCCAATTAAGCTGCAAGATCCAATACATTTACATTATGAAACCCTTATTATGTATTCTTTTCTTCTTCTGTTCCAAGTGCTACTTTGCATATGATTCAGTCATTTGACACTAATCTGATTTGGTTCAAATTGCTTTTAAAGGTTTATCTGGAGGTCTCAGATGGAGAAAGATTGGCAGATGCACTTTACACTAAGGTAAAGCTGAGGGGTACTGAACTTTGGAGATTATAAGAATCTTCATTAAGTGAGACCCAGAAGCTCGGGTGAAATAAAGTTTTCATTCTGGAATAAATTTATTAATCATCATATTATTATTGCAGGGAATTCCTTACGTCATATATTGGAAGAATGCGTTTTCATGTTATGCTGCTTGCCATTTCCGTCATGCCCTATTATCAGTGGTGCAGAGGTATGTGGACTTGTGGAGTGTCTCTGTGCGTCTGGAGGGGGATTTTGACTGCTTGGTGATTGTTATTGTGAATTTTCTCCAAATTATTTAAATCTGTATACTCAAAAAGGACACCGGGGTTTAACTTTGCCTTAACTGCACCATACGTGACTTGGTTATCTATAATCAACCAAAAGATAAGCGAATTAACTGCACCTCATTAGCTCAGTTTGAATCCATTGTATGCCTATCCTCATGGTTTATGTTTGGAAAATTGAGGCGTATTTGTAAATCACAACTATTAATTATGACTCTTCTGTAGTAGCATCATGTGTTGGATGCCTTGAAGCGTTCCTATTCGTGGCTGCGGCTTTGTCTTGTAAACTTGTTGGGCTCGCTTGGCGTGCTCATCAATATAACCATTCAACTATAAGATCAATGGCTGTGGCATGAACTTTGAGGCCTTAGAAGTGGGTCAGGATAGGAATGAAGTAGCAAAGATTAAGGCATGGAATGACCTGCTTTGCCTGTTTATGTGGCTATGCATTTGTAGCTGAAACATGAAAACTTGTCATCTGATGTTCTGACTTTTGTGGATTGCAGTTCATCTAGCCATACCTGGGATGCTTTCCAGTTTGCACATGCATCTTTTAGGCTGTACTGTGTACGAAACAATCTTGTCCTCCCTAATACGATACAAAAAAGTAGTGGCAAGCTGGGTCCTCGCCTTCTTGGGGACCCCCCAAAGATTGATGTTGCCTCACCTGAGACAGTTGGGGCAGATGATGAAGAAAGCTCACCTGATGCTTTTCCTGCGATCAAGATATACGATGATGATGTGGACATGAGGTTTCTTGTTTGTGGAGTTCCGTGCACATTAGTAAGTTGAGGGAAAATATTTGTCCCTCCAGTTCTTAATTGCTGGGTCTTTCTGTAGTAGACTTTGTTTGATTTTTACTCAGAAACCGAATTCTTTTCAGGATGCATGCTTATTAGGACCTCTGGAAGATGGCCTCAATTCTCTCTTGAGTATAGAAGTACGTATGATTAAGTAATTACTTGCCTTTATGTCTTCAACTATGGAAGGCTTACCTTCATCTATAATTGTTGAAGAGAGAGCAAGAAGGAGGGAGAGAGGTTGCCTATGCACATGGTTTTAAAAAAGACAGAGGGACACCTGCTATTTGTCACCAACTGCTGCAACGTGTAGCAATTGGTGCCTGTGTTTGAGAAAAAGTTTTCTGCGGTGTGGACCACTAGTTCATGATGTGTGCTGCGACCCTGCCGCGGCCCACCACAGGGCAATGCCTCCCTCAAAAATGCTAGCCAAGTAGGTACTCTAGGATCATAGGCAAGGTCTTATAAGGGTGATCTCATACCATTGTACATACGATGTGGGATATCACAATCTTCCTTCCTTATGCCTTAGCGTCCTCTCTAAGGCTCAATGACACATAGCCCATAATCTTCCTCTCTTGCCAATGTGGGATATACCCGGCTCATCCTTCGTTGCCAAACCATACTCTTCAAGTGGGATATACCTGGTCTTGCTCGGCAACCCGACTTGGTTGCTCAACCCGAGCTTTCTAGAGTCCGCTCCGATACCATCTGTAACGATCTGGTCCACGGCCCCACCACAGGACAATGTGTCCCTTGAAAGGGCTAGCCAATTGTGATATCCCACATCGTATGTTGAATGGTACAAGATTTTCCTTATAAGACCTACCTATGATCTTAGAAGTACCTACTTGGCTAGTTCTTCTGAGGGAGGCATTGCCTTGTGGTGGGGCCGTGGGCCGAGTCGCTACAATTTGGACGGCCTTAGATGGGTTGGCTAGATCTCCCTGTTTTTATGATATGTATATAGATGTGTATGTATATTTCTACTAGTTGCTTAATCTGTTTTAACAGCACCAGTATTAAGCTAACATGATTGAGTATTAATTGTTTTCTAAATTGCTGTTTCAGATGCGTGGTAGTAAACTTCATAACCGGGTTAGGTATGTGCCTACTTTCACTAGTTGATGCACAAAGAAACCACATATTTCATAGATAAATGTGTCATGTGCGGGTTTTATTTTATTATCCATATGGCATTGTACTACTGGCATTTTTCTCATTAACTTGACAGTAGAACCACAAACTTGCGTATCGCGTATGTGGATGTTAGTATAGGTGGCTGAGCGATCTGATAGTTTCCCCAACCTCTGCAAGTTCTGACCTAGATGGAGTCACATGTAAACATGGCAACCACTCATGAATAAGCTTCAAATATTTGGACTTTGTCATTGCCAAGGACCTCATTTGAAGAAATACTGTAGAAGAAGTGAATGACTCCTTATGTTTTTCTCTTTGGCTCCATTCAAGATAGTAGATTTTAAGCTGTAGGGATCGACCAATGTAAGTTTGAGGGACAACAGATGGACCCTTAGGTTTTGTAAGAATCTCTCTCTCTCTCTCTCACACACACACATTGTGGGTGGATTCTAAAAAAACGCGTAGAGGGATCGGCTATCCTTACTCCTCCTTTCCTAGCTTGAAGGGTTCGCAGTTCAATATAGGCCAAAATTACGATGACAATAGCAATTTAATGTGGACTAAAGATGGTCGTCTTGACCTACTAATTACATGCAAATAGGCCTTCCACCAGATATATTAAGAAGGAAGATGTTGGCTTTTAATGTATTTTTAGGAAATTTTGGTTTTAACATATCTTAATAGAAGGAAAAAGATTAAAACCAGAAACTTGCTCAAGGCAATGGTATCTTCTCTGTTCAGAATTCTTGTTGCAACCAACTATCAGGAACATTTATGAAGCATGCCGGGATTAACAGTAATAATCGACTAATATTTATATGCTAATGCTTTTAGAGCCCCACCGTTCTCTGAACCAGAGAAAAACCATGCAAAGGGTCAGTCGCCCAAAAGTCGTTCGAATGTGGTCGTTTTTTTTTTCCTTTCCCCTTGCTGATTTTGTCTTAATTCATTTAATCTATTTTCTTGACTTTTCGAGCATCATTTACATCTTGTGAAGTCCTTGCATGAAGTTATTTTACAGTATATCTGCACCCTGAGTAAATTATCGCTTGATTAGTACCATTATTTTGTGGTCAGTGCCCTTCCACCACCTCTTCAGGCTGGGACATTCTCTCGTGGTGTTGTGACCATGCGGTGTGATTTATCAACTTGTAGTTCTGCCCACATCTCCCTTCTAGTATCAGGCAGTGCCCAAACGTGCTTTGATGATCAGGTATGCTTTATTAATTTGTTTAGTTTGTTGGGGACCTAGGTTGGATACCCTGATTTGTGGAAGCTGAGATCTGAGGGCCTGTGTGTTTCAGTCTTTGGAGAATCATATAAAAAGTGAAGTTATTGAAAAGAGTCGGCGAGCTCATGCACATAGCGAGGAAAATAAACCGCCTTTGTCTGAACCTCGGAGATCTGCTTCAATAGCTTGTGGGGCAGCCGTGTTTGAAGTTAGCTTAAAGGTTCCTACATGGGCTTCACAGGTTATTTACATTTTTCTTTTGAACATATATTTTATATATTGAGAAACCATTGATTTCGTGTTCTTTGGTTGTTTACATGGAAACTTTCTGAATTTGTCAAGCCACGCCTTTCATTTCTTTCGGCCATTTCTTTTTTGTAACTGTCCACTGTTGGCGATTTTCTATTGACGGTTATACCGAATTGTAGTACTATAGCATTGTACAGTGATACTTGTGTTATGCATGGAAGGAAGTGTTTCTGCAGGTCATGGCTTCAGTTGGCTTTATATTATTGGATTTTGATGTGAAAAATCTGTATCCCTTTTTTAACTGTATGTGGCCTCCAATTTTTTTTGGTTTTATGGAAGAGAGTTAGACTGGGATGTAGTGCTATTATGGTATTAGCCAAAGAAGTATCATCGCAGATAGTGGCGTTACTCAGAATCACTTTCATAACAAGTGACTCCCCATGTGTCCTAGACTGCAATTGTTTAACGATGAATTTGTGCGTTTTATGAAAAAGATTATTGATCCAAGCTTTTCTTCTGGTTAATAAATATAACAGATAATGATACATTCATCTGCACTTCAAAGGCATATCTATTGGATGAGTATCTGCTTTAGTAGGGGTTTTTGATGTACTTCTGGTCCTTGTCCAGTTGAGAAGATGGAAAATGCCTGATAGAGTAGGCCGTTTACATGTCATGCACAGTGTTTCTTCATAAAGGATCATTGATTTTTCTGCTTGGTTTTGGTATTTATATTGATTGGGTAATGATGGCCCAATAATTTGGTTTCTTTATAATTTTCGTTGCTTGTTGCGGCTTGTGTCTACAGGTTTTGAGGCAGCTAGCACCAGATGTATCTTATCGTAGTTTAGTTGCACTTGGCGTTGCCAGCGTTCAGGGGTTAGCCGTAGCTTCATTCGAGAAAGATGATGCAGAGCGACTCCTTTTCTTCTGTACAAGACAAGGGAAAGATAGCAGTCATAACGATATTAACATCAGTTGCCTCCCAAGCTGGTTGAGACCACCTGCTCCATGTAGAAAGAGGTCTGAGATAGGCCATGAAGTAAACCCTGGCTGTGTTCCTGGACACGGTACTGTTAAAATCGAACACCAGGAGAAGGAAACTGGATTGACGAACGGAATCAACATGCCATTTGTTCCTGTCAGGCAGAAATTGAAAGTTGCTGCTATGAGGCCAATTCCTCACGTTCGTCATCAGAAGATGTTACCTTTTTCTGTAGTTTCTGAGGCGAATGGACATGACGTAGCCCAAGCAAAGGCTAACTTGCCGATTGTTCCTCCTCCAAAGCACAGCACTGCTGGAGCAAATTCTGCTAACCATCGGAAAGCATCATCAAGTTGTTATCTGGCTAAGCAGCAGATTATTTCCTTGAATCCCATTCCTCTGAAGAAACATGGCTGTGGTAGAAGCCCAGTACATGTTTGCTCTGAGGTGAGTTTTCTTCTTCCATTTTTTTCTCCTGGTGTAGCCTTGTAGCTGCTAAAACATGCTTGCAGAGACCAAACACTAAGTTGTATGGAGATCACAGATATCTGGCATTAATACTCCTGGATTAAAATGCGGCGATCAAATTGAATTTGGTAGATGATGTTTCATGAATCAGATTATTATGCCTTTCTAAGTAATTTTTATCTCTAGTTCATAGGTGGAACTATTTCTATTTAGTAGAGGATGATAGGTGAAGAAGTTATGCATTCGGCTGATTATCAGTGTCAATTTCCAATAGCATGGGCTTAACTCTATCTTGTGACGCCATGATGAAAGTTCAATACCATGACTGGAAAGCGACTGATAGTAAGTTGGCAACCAAATAATGACAGTGGCAATGACAACACTGATCATGATGGCAGCCATTACAAATTTGGACTATTGGCGGCACATCGGAGAGTGTAATAGATACAATATATCAACCCTATAGTTCTAATTTCCCCTTAGCGGACAAAGAAGATACCTGTTATGTTATGAATCGCCGAAGTCTTCCTACTTCTCCATTGCATTGTTCCAATCAGATCCAAAAAATTAGAAAGAAAGATAAAATCAGTTGGAGAATCTAATAAGTAAATAAGCACATGCCTTTTTATACTCCTGCATTTCCTTTCCTTGGATTTTAGGTAATGAGTCTTTGTTGACAGGACTTTCCTCCTTTATATGATGAGTGTGTCCAATTCAGGCAAGTTATTTGAAGGCTAATACTGTTGACTCAGCTGATGATTGCAATTTACTCATTTTCAAGTATTGTCCTGGACGGATATCTTTTTATCTTTTTGTGGCTTTACTTGCTCATTTTAAAGCTGGGTCATTCATACTCGCTTGCTCCGTCACTTTAAAAGTTTAGGCAACCATTGTAACTGATGGATGGTCAAGATCTTTTGCTAGTAGTAGTAGTTATTTTCTTAAGTGAGTACCTACTCCCCACCCAACAAGAGAGGGTTCAGATGCATTAGAAGAATAGGTTACATAATATCTGAACAATTTTAGTTTTTCACTTTGTAAAAGTATTGCAGCACATCAGATGTAGCTTTTAGACTAGAAAAATTGACTGTGCTGTTTTTTTTTTTTCCTAGATTATGACTTCAGAAAATTCTTTGAGCATATTTTCCTTTTCATATGACCCGCAGGAGGAGTTTCTGAAGGATGTAATGCAATTCCTAATCCTTCGAGGGCATAATCGTCTTATCCCCCAAGGTGGTCTTGCTGAGTTCCCAGATGCCATACTCAATGCAAAGCGGCTCGACCTCTTCAACTTGTATAGAGAGGTGAGTTTTTGGTGGCTTTCAGCTTAGTAGCTTGTTCATCCTCTGCTAAGGGCTAACTGATAATTCTCCAAAAGGGGAGTTGGCATGGAAATGTTTGGTTTATTTATCAGAATCTTCATTGTAAAGGTTAAATATATTCCCTGTACAAATTTGGGTCCTTTTCAGGTGGTTTCAAGAGGTGGTTTTCATGTTGGCAATGGCATCAATTGGAAAGGACAGGTTTTCTCGAAGATGCGCAATCACACAGTGACCAATAGGATGACGGTATGCTCTATGCATTGCTTGTTAACTCTTTCCTTGTGAGCATTCACAAGTATGACAAAAAAATTAAGTCTGACGAATCCAACTGATATTTGTCATTTAGAGATTCTTGAAATTGGAAAAATAAAATAAGAAGATAACTCTCTTTTTGGCAAGGAAATGCATGTATTTGCGGGTCTATGAACATGGGACCTAAGAAATAGTCGTCACAGCATGCGCTTGACTATTGGTCGTGAAGTTTCTACTTGAAAACTTGGACACCAGCTTATTTTGACCTTGAAGCATTTGGGTTATCAGGCTGTTACACGATGACAAGTGAAATAATAGGATAGAAATGGTTGTTAGTTTTACCAATTGTATGCTATTTATCAGTCACCCCCTTATGGACACTTGCATGTACTTTCTTGTCACATTCTGTGGACACTTGAGATGTATCAGTTGCATCTTTCAGATTTCATCCAGTTGAACGCTGAATACCAGTTGTGATATTTTATGCGTGATGTTTCTTTGAACCAGGGTGTTGGGAACACACTTAAAAGACATTATGAAACCTACCTTCTGGAATATGAATTGGCTCATGATGACGTAGACGGAGAGTGCTGCTTGTTATGCCGCAGGTTGTATCCTCTTCTGATATTCTCCTAGAAGATTAATTAAAATTTTAAAACGTAGGAGGTTGTGCTAAGGTTGGTTTTTTGAACTGTCACCAGTAGCGCTGCAGGGGATTGGGTGAACTGTGGCATTTGTGGCGAGTGGGCCCATTTCGGCTGCGACAGAAGGCAGGGTCTTGGTGCCTTCAAGGTATGACATCAAAGCTCCATAAGCTTCGACTCGTGTAACTGTCCTAGCTTTTGTTTGGATGAAAATGTTGGTTAATTGGTATTGTTATCATATGTGCAGGATTATGCTAAAACAGACGGATTAGAATACATTTGCCCACAGTGCAGCATGTCAAATTTTAAGAAGAAAATGCAGAAAACCACAAACGGATATTCTTGAGGCTCACCATTTCAGTGCGACGTACTGGTGTTGCTTAGTCATTCTTTTTCGCTTTCTTTTACGGGGTAGATTTTCTCCCACATGGAAGAGAAAGTTTGTCAATTTGTTGTAGGGATAGGTCCGAATGTATTATTAAGTTCACCATCAGCGTTGGTCGGAAGTGGTGTTCGAGGCAGAACCGTTTCGACGCAAGGAAACAGGTGGAGAGACCAAGGCGTAGGATTTGCAGGAAGCGGGGGCACAAGGAGGTAGTTCTTTGGTTGGGAGCTAGGTTTTATGGGGAGTAAGGTGGTGTAATATATATATATATCCTCTGCTGTTGTAGCTTTATGAAACATTTATATCTCAAGTCCCTTTTTTTACCTTTTACTTTTTATGTACGGCCCTTGTGTGCAAAGTATAATTTACTTTGGATTTTTACTTTATTTTTAAGGAAAAAAAGTAAAGGTGGTAATCACAACTCAGACCTGTTTACCTGTTTAAATTCGTTCACTTAAGGCATCCAAAATCACCCATGTAAATAATTAAGTTGAAATGGGCTCTTTCAACTCATTAACCTCTTGGTTTATTACATGGGTTATAAATGGGTTTGCTTTGCGTTACCCATCAGAATTTTTTTCACTCATTGTTTTCAGAACTCACTTTTTTGTTGTTGTGGTTGTTGATAAATTCGAGAATTGCATTGATAATTTTAAAGTTACAAAATCGTCCTAAAATTCTCTCTCTTTTCTCTTCTCTCTTCCTTCCTTGACAAACAACCAAGCCCGTTATTGTCGTTACTGCATTTTGTTATCACTCTTGTTGTTTATCGCCACTCCTTCAATTACCGCCATTACTTCAGCCACACCCTCATTTGGAAAAAGGGTTAGTATGCTGACATATAAGACAATTAACTTCTAAACTACAGTTTCGCCTTTGTGGAGGGTTCAAATTTTTATCTCCCCACCAGTTGTCTGACTCCGCCGACATATTGGACATGGTGACACCGATCATGTACGACTTTTGCTCTAGTTTGCCAGACTTTCATACTTTTGGTGTACATGGCGTAGCAGCAGGCCTCCTATATGAAGCCCGTACCTTATTCAAAGTCCGTGTGCAGAGTCTAATTACAGGAACCAATGACTGGATAAGTAAAACCTTTTGTCAGTCTAGTCATTTGTTTCTGCCTATTTTTATTTAGGTAAATGTAAATAAGAAGGTTTGCTATTGCTATTGTGTGTATTTGTAAGCCATGGAGATATCATGGCCAGTACGGAAAACTAGTTTATGTCTATAACACCTATACTTAACTTTTAAATTTATGTCACTCTCTATTAACCAAAAAAAAAAAAAAACATTAAAAGACAATGAAGTTTATGCTATTTTGGAGCAGACTTTGACATCTGGGGTATTAGCTCCGGTGAACTCTTGAGATCAATTACATCGAACAAAATATCAGGCCCAGATTTTTTCCTTTTGATAAAGACCTTCGAGATTCTTTAGGTTGGCGTGGGAAATGAAAAAGCGTAAAGATGACCTTATCAGTACGCTAATTATCTCGAGGAAACACTGTATATATAGATGGGGCAAGAAAGAAGAACTGACAAAGGTTTAACTTCAAGATTTAATCATCATGGAGGTCGATGATTTTTACATCTCAGCTCTCCATGATCAAGAAGAGATCTTCCCCATTTCAGATGAGAAATACGCAGAAGAGCTAATGCTGCAAGAGGCTCTCATTGCCTCAGCAATCTCTTCAAGATTGCCGGAGGTCTCATTAGAAAGGGAGGAGGTTGGTAACCATCCTCCCAACAGCAGCCACAAGGGAGTGAAGAGGATTAAAGAAACAGGCCACTCGTCACAGGTCTTCTGTGATATTTGCGTGGATACAAAGCCAAGGGAAGAGATGTTCAGAAGCAGTACTTGCTCGCATTCATTTTGCGAAGACTGCATCAGCAAATATGTTGCAGCAAAAATACAGGAAAACATGACCATGATCAAGTGTCCAGACTTGAATTGTAGAGGGAATATAGGACCCGAGGATTGTCATTCTATCGTTCCACGAGAAGTGTTTGGAAGATGGGAAAACTCGCTGTGCGAGTCCTTGATACTCGACTCCCAAAAATTTTACTGCCCTTTCGCTGATTGTTCAGCTATGTTGGCGGATGATGGAGGGGAGGTGGTGACTGCTTCAGAGTGCCCGAATTGCCGAAGACTTTTCTGTGCACAGTGCAAGGTTCCGTGGCACGGCGGGATCGGATGTTGGGAGTTTCAGGGGCTGAAGAAGGACGAGAGAGAGAGGGAGGATGTTATGTTGATGGAGCTTGCCGAGAACAAGAAATGGAGGCGATGTTCCAACTGCAAGTACTATGTTGAGAAGGTTGACGGCTGTATGCACATTTCTTGCAGGTTAGTTTGGCTAAATTTGGAATTCTTCTTAATATTGTCTACAATTTTACTCCTGCCAGTACTTGTTCCTTGTTAGGGATGGTGAGGAAGATTATTTTATCTTGACTTGTGATTGTGCTGGCTTGAATTCTTGTAGGTGTGGCAACAATTTTTGCTATGGCTGTGGAGTGACTTGGTCTAATTCCCATGCCTGTTCACCAACTCGTCGAAGATTATAGTGTATCTGTCTGTTCAGGCTAATGAAGTTGCCAGTACTTGCATACTTGTTTTTCCTCTTTTTTGAATAATTGTGAATTGGGTAATTTTTGGTCACAACTATTCCGTACTATGTACTATAAAATTTGATTTCTAAGAAGGATTTGTGTGGCGTACTATATATGACTATAAGCATAATTACACTCCAATCGTTGCAATATCTTCACTTACAACCGTGCTTAAAACATTGAGAGATGTCTCATAAATCATTATCAATTTACGAGAAGTTCCTAACAAAGAGAAACTAACTTTGATAGTATCAAATACCGCTTAATTGAAGTCCTACACCGACATAACTTTACTTTCGGTCCCTTTTTTTTTTAATTGAAAGTAGAAATTTGTACCTGATCATGATCATGATCCTGATCATTTGGATGAAAATTTTGGTTGATTGGTATTGTTATAACATGTGCAGGATTATGCTAAAACAGATGGATTAGAATACATTTGTCCACAGTGCAGCATGTCAAATTTTAAGAAGAAAATGCAGAAAACCACAAACGGATATTCTTGAGGCTCACCACTTCTTCAGTGTGACATACTGGTGTTGCTTAGTCATTCTTTTTCGCTTTCTTTTACGGGGTAGATTTTCTCCCACATGGAAGAGAAATTTTGTCAATTTGTTGTAGGGATAGGTCCGAATGTATTATTAAGTTCGCCATCAGCGTTGGTCGGAAGTGGCGTTCGAGGCAGAACCGTTTCGACCCAGGTGGAGAGACCAAGGCGTAGGATTTGCAGGAAGCGGGGGCACAAGGAGGTAGGTTTTTGGTTGGGAGCTAGGTTTTAAGGGGAGTAAGGTGGTGTAATATATATATATATATATATATCCTCTGCTGTTGTAGCATTATGAAACATTTATATCTCAAGTCCCTTTTTTGACCTTTTACTTTTTATATTCGGCCCTTGTGTGCAAAGTATAATTTACTTTGGATTTTTAGTTTTTTTTTAAGAAAAAAAGTAAAGGTGGTAATCACAACTCAAACCTGTTTGCCTGTCGTCCACCTAAGTCATCCAAAATCACCCATTTAAATAATTAAGTTGAAATGGGCTCTTGCAACTCATTAACCTTTGGTTTACATGGGTTATAAATGGGTTTGCGTTACCCATCAGAATTTTTTCACTCATTGACTTTTCAAAACTCACTCACTCTGTCTTTTTTTGTTGTTGATAAATTCGAAAATTGCATTGATAATTTTAAAGTTACAGAATCGTCCTAAAACTCTCTCTCTCTTTTCTTCTCTCTTCCTTCCTCGACAAACAACCCTGTTATTGTCGTTACTGCATTTTTGTTATCACTCTCATTGTTTATTGCCACTCCTTCAATCACCGCCATCGCTTCAGCCACACCCTCGTTTGACTACTGTTTCGCCTTTGTGGAGGGTTCAAATTTTTATCTCCCCACCAATTGTCTGACTCCTCCGACATACTGGACATAGTGATACCGATCATGTACGACTTTTGCTCTATTTTGCCAGACTTTCATACTTTTGGTGTACATAGCGTAGCAACAGGCCTCATATATGAAGCCCGTACCTTATTCAAAGTCCGTGTGCAAAGCCCAATTACAAGAACCAATGACTGGATAAGTAATACCTTTTGTCCGTCAAGTAATTTGTTTCTACCTGTTTTTGTTTGGACAAATACAAATAAGAAGGTTTGCTTTGCTATTGTGTGTATTTGTAAGCCATGGAGATGTCATGGCTAGTACGGAAAACTAGTTTATGTGTGTAACACACCTATGCTTAACTTTTAAATTTATGTCACTCTTTTATTAACCAAAAAGACATTAAAAGACAATGATATTTTGGAGCAGACTTTGACATTTGGGGTATTAGCTCCATAGCAACTCTTGAGATCAAATACATCGAACAAAATATGAGGCAATGCGACCTTTCAGGATTTTTTCTTTGGGTAAAGACCTTTGAGATTCTTTAGGCTGGCATGGGAAATGAAACAGCGTAAAAATGACCTTATCAGTATGCTAATTACCCCGAGTAAACACTCTATATATACATAGGCCAAGAAAGAAGAACTGACAAAGGTTTAAGTTCAAAATTAAATCATCATGGAGGTCGATGATTTTTACTTCTCAGCTTTCCATGATCAAGAAGAGATCTTCCCCATTTCAGATGAGAAATACGCAGAAGAGCTAACGCTGCAAGAGGCTCTCTTTTCCTCAGCAATCTCTTCAAGATTGCCGGAGGTCTCATTAGAAAGGGAGGAGGTTGGTAACCATCCTCCCATCAACAGCCACAAGGAAGCGAAGAGGATTAAAGAAACAGGCCACTCGTCACAGGTCTTCTGTGATATTTGCGTGGATACAAAGCCAAGGCAAGAGATGTTCAGAAGCAATACTTGCTCGCATTCATTTTGCCAAGATTGCATCAGCAAATATGTTGCAGCAAAATTACAAGAAAACATGACCATGATCAAGTGTCCAGACTTGAATTGTAGAGGGAATATAGGACCCGAGGATTGTCATTCTATCGTTCCGCGAGAAGTGTTTGAAAGATGGGAAAACTCGCTGTGCGAGTCCTTGATACTCGGCTCGCAAAAATTTTACTGCCCGTTCGCTGATTGTTCAGCTATGTTGGTGGACGATGGAGGGGAGGTAGTGACTGCTTCAGAGTGCCCGAATTGCCGAAGACTTTTCTGTGCACAGTGCAAGGTTCCTTGGCACGCCGGGATCGGATGTAGGGAGTTTCAGGGGCTGAAGAAGGACGAGAGAGAGAGGGAGGATGTTATGTTGATGGAGCTTGCCAAGAACAAGAAATGGAGGAGATGTTCCAACTGCGAGTACTATGTTGAAAAGGTTGACGGCTGTATGCACATTTCTTGCAGGTTAGCTTGGCTAAATTTGGAATTCTTCTTAATATTGTCAACAATTTTACTCCCGCCAGTACTTCTTTCTTGATAGGGATGGTGAGGAAGATTATTTTATCTTGACTTGTGATTGTGCTGGCTTGAATTCTTGTAGGTGTGGGTACCAATTTTGCTATGGCTGTGGAGTGGAATGGTCTAATTACCATGCCTGTTGACCAACTCGTCGAAGATCGTAGTGTATCTATCTGTTTTGGCTAATGACATTGCCAGTACTTGCATACTTGCTTTTCCTCTATTGTGAATTGGATAATTTTTGGTCACAACTATTCCGTACTATGTAATATCAAATTTGATTTCGAACAAGGATTTGTGTGGCGTACTATATATGACTATAAGCATAATTACACTTCAATCGTTGCAATATCTTCACTTAAAACCGTGCTTAAAACATTGAGAGATTTCTCATAAATCATTATTAGTTTACGAGAAGTTCCTAACAGAAAGAAACTAACTTTAATTTGATAGTATCAAATTCCGCTTAATTGAAGTCCTACACCCACACTTTCCGTCTTTTTATTATTATTTATTATTATTGAAAGTAGAAATTTGTACAAGATCAAAGGAGACAACGTAAGCGTTACATCAACAAGGTTAATCTAAAGACGTAAATCCACCACGAAACATAAAGGCTTTCGAGATTGAACTACAAAATCTCATGGTCTTAATCTAAAAGAGTGTCTTGATTGAACATGTTTAATTGTTGTACAACTGGCCCCATCAATTTCCGCTTTTAAGTTAAAGGTTTGATTAGTTTTAGTTCAAAAAAGTGGGTAGGGGGTGGAGTGTCCTTAAAGAGAGTGTGGTTAATAGACTCATTTGGAGCAACTTCAAACAACTTGTCACACCCGTAGTGCCGTCAGTACTCAGGGACATGTGTAGAGTTGGGTCCTAAAAATCGCTCCCACCTACTCCGTAAAAAGCTCTCTGCTTCTTGGTTTGTTCTGGTGGGGAGAATGGAAACAGAGCCAGGCGAGGCTGAGGATCCAACGAGTAGAGGACACCCAATCCCCTTGAATTCACAAGTCGATTCTAGCATGAGGGAACCAGATTCAGAGGCCGTAAAAAATAAGTCACTACCGTCTTCGGAGAAGGAACCCCGCAAGTCATACAGAGACATTGTCTCCACAGCTCAAGGATGAGAGATATAATTTGAAAGATTCATGGAAGATTCAACTTCAGATGAGGAAGAAGGAGAGGATTCTATGGAGATACCAGAACATCAAGTTATTGAGATGAACGACAACCCCCTCAAACATGCCATCTCCCTATCTCCAAATCTCATCAGGAAAATAAGGAAGAAATGGGAGAGCACCTTAATTGTTAAATTGTTGGGCAAATCGATTGGATTTCGAGCTCTATCAACCAGATTACGTGCGATTTGGAACCTTCAAGGGGATTTTGAAATCATTGATTTGGATAGTGGTTTCTTCCTTCTGAAATTCGACTACATTCAAGACTATCACTATGTGGCGAGTGGAGGACCATGGATCATTATGAATCACTACCTTACGGTTAGGAAGTGGGAGCCAAATTTTAAACCCTCGGAAGCACAAGAAACCAAAACCGCTGTTTCGCTTCGTCTACCAGAGCTACCGATTGAATACTACAATGAGAAGGTTCTCCTGAAGATCGCGAAACGGTTTGGGAAACCCTTAAAGATCGATCTTAACACAGCGACTTCAGTTCGAGGAAGATATGCCAGAATCTGCGTGGAAATCAACCTTGGTCAACCCCTTATCCCTGCGTTTTCGATTTGTGGGAAGGAATACAAGGTTGAGTATGAGTACTTGAACAACATCTGTTTTGGATGCGGATATGTGGGACATCGTCGGGAGCTTTGCCCGGACAGGAGAGCAATGGAGATGGAAAATGCAACCAAGATGAAACAGATGGAAACTCATTCGCATGACGTCAGCAGAACTGAGGAAGAAGACGGGTTAACCGTTGAAGCTCAGCAACGGATACATGCGGCAACGGTCAATAGCAATGACTTTGGGCCTTGGATGATTGCCAAAAGAAGAACTAGATGGCAAGCCCAATCTAGATCCAATGTTTCGGTCCAAAACCAAAACCGATTCCAAGCCCTTCTGAAGGAGTCCAAGTCTGTGGGTGGACCGCCTGATCAACCTGCCAAAACCTCGAACCCCCAAGGCCCATTTCTTGCGCAGGCAAATCAAGGGTCCAAAGCCCAAGCTGTCCCTGACCTGGACTTGATTAGTCTTAAAGCCCACCTGAATTATCCTAGCCCCCCTCCTAGTTACCCTATCTGGCCGTTGGATAAAAATAGTAATCCAACGGTGGTTGGCTGTGCTCCAGCCCCCAACACGATAACCACTCCCCTTCCCCACGCCGCACAAACTTCCACTTTCCCTAACGCCTCTCCCCCTACCGTCTGCCTGGAACCTAAGTGTCCCTCATCTCCTCCCCTTTTAGTTAACAAACCTGGTTTTATGGAGTCGTCCAGAGCTACCGTCTGCCTGGAACCTATTCGTCCCTCATCTCCTCCCCTCTTAGTTAATCAACCTGGTTTTATGAAGACGTCTAGTTCTCCTGGCATCCACGACATACCCAAAGATCCACCTATCCCACCCTTATCTGCCTCCGAAATGACTACCTCCGAAATGTCTCGCCATCTTTCTCCGTCCCAAAGACATCGATCATTTTCTCCTGATGCTAGAAGAGGTAGATCTAGATCCCATCGAAGAATGCTGGAGGCTGGTGATGGACATCGGGTCCAGGGTGATGGCCAGAACCAGAGGGTTGATCCTAGGGTTTAAGGTGTTTTTTGTCTGGTTTTTCAGTTCCCCATCAAAAAAAAAATTTATGGATTTTTTATTCTGGAATTGTAACGGTGCGGGTAACAACAAGTTTAAACGGGATTTTCGGGAGATGGTTAGACGTTTTAAACCTTCTACTGTGGCCATTTTTGAACCCATTGTGAAGATGGAACAAATGAGAATTGTTTTTCAAAATCTTGACTTCACGGAGTCTATTTTTATGGACCCTGAAGGTCGATCTGGGGGGATTTGGTTGATTTGGAAAGCTAATCTTATATCTATATCTATTATCCAAGCACATCCTCAAGTTGTCCATGCTCTGGTCTCGAACGCCAGTTCTGGTGACTGGGTGCTCTCTGCTGTGTATGCTAGCCCTAATCCCTCTAAGCGCAAAGATCTTTGGGAAAACCTCAAAATTTTTGTTGCGAACAATAACCTTCCTTGGATGCTCGGGGGGGATTTCAACGATATATCGGATATCAGCGAAAGAAAAGGAAAACTCGATTTGCTCGACTGCTCTCGGATACACAAGTTTCGCGACAACATTAACCACTGCAGACTGATTGATCTGGGCTGCAGTGGCCCCAAGCTTACCTGGACTGATGGAAGGAAGGGCCTGGCTAATACTCAAAAGCGTCTGGATCGTGCATTAGCAAATTCGGAGTGGTGCATCAAATTCCCTAAAAATCAGGTGTACAACTTCCCTAGAATCTCTTCTGACCACTGTCCTATTTATGTGTGTTGTGCTGGTAGGTTCTTAAATTCTCATATTGCTAAACCTTTTAGATTTGAAGTTGCGTGGTCTACTCATGAGGGGTTTCCTGCGATCGTGCAGGATGCTTGGAACCCTAATAACAACCTCCAGAAGCTTAATCAAAAAATCATGAATTTTAGAATGTGCGCTCAGGACTGGAATAAGAAAATTTTTGGGAATATATTTCACCGTAAAAATAGAATCTGGCTTAGACTCACGGGAATCCAGAAAGCCCTAGCCAACCACTCTTCCCATAACCTTCAACTTCTTGAAAATGAGCTTAAAATGGATTACCAGAACACCGTGTTACAGGAACAATTACTTTGGTTTCAGAAGTCTAGGATTAAGTCTTTGGAGCTGGGAGATCGTAACACTAAATACTTCCATATGTCTACTGTTATTCGTAGGAAACGTAATAACATTGAGACACTCAAGAATGAGCTTGGAACTTGGATTACTAAACAGGATGATCTTGTTACTTATATTAATGCCTATTTTCAATCCCTGTTTAGGAAGGATATGGCTGATAATATCCAAATTAATGATATTTACCATGACATCAGATGCCCTATAATTGACAATTCTGACCTTAGGATGTTAGATGCCCCTTTAAATGATGAAGAGATCCATAAGGCTTTTCTGAACATTAGTGCTTTCAAAGCCCCTGGCCCTGATGGCCTTAATGGGTTCTTCTTTCACAATTACTAGAAGGTTGTGGGGCAGTCCTGCTGTAGTTTCATTAAGGACTACTACAATAATGGTACTATGCCTAAAGATAATAACTTAGCTTTTGTTACCCTTATCCCCAAAGTGGAAACCCCTCATGATATATCCCAATTCAGACCCATTAGCCTTCTCAATGTTACTTATAAAGCTTTATCTAAAATTCTGGTGACCAGAATGCGACCCCTGTTACATAAGATTATAAGCCCTGCCCAGTGTAGCTTCATACCTGGGAGATCTACCATTGACAATACCATCATCACCCAAGAGATTATTCATACTCTCAAACATTCCAAAGGCAAAAGAGGAGGGTTGATCTTCAAAATCGATCTTGAGAAAGCTTATGATAGGATGAGTTGGAGCTTCATTGAACAAACCCTGATTTCGTTTAATTTCCCTCCTAATTGGATTAAAATTATCATGAGTTGCATTACGGGAGCCTCTATGTCTGTGCTTTGGAATGGGCACCCCCTTCCCCCTTTTAGTCTTGGTAGGGGTCTGCGGCAGGGGGACCCTCTGTCTCCCTACATTTTTGCTATGTGTATGGAAAAATTATCTCATATGATCCATCAACTTAATATAGAAAAAAACTATCTTGGATTGCGTGCTTCTAAATCTGGCCCCTTCATATCCTATTTGTTCTATGCTGATGACCTCATGTTGTTCTGCCAGGATACTAATTATAATTGTGATACTCTTATGCAAATTCTTAATGATTTTTGCTGTATGTCTGGCCAAAAGATAAATCTGAAAAAGTCTAGATTGTATGTTTCCCCCAAAATTCCTACTCTTAGGGCTAAGGAGATTAGCTTGAGATGTGGTATTCCCCTTACTTCTAATATAGGGGTTTATTTGGGCATTCATATGGTTCATAGTAGAGTTTCTAGACACTTATATGATGGGATCATTAATGGAATGCAAAATAAGTTGGCTGGTTGGAAAATAAATTTCTTATCCTTGGCTGGTAGAGCTACTCTCATAAAATTTGTGACCTCGACCTTGGCTAACCATGTTATGCAAGCCCAAATGTTGCCTAAGAGGATAACTGATGATATGGATAAGATCAACAGAAACTTTTTGTGGGGTGATACTGAGACCACTAGGAAGATCCATTTAGTGAAGTGGGATAAAGTCTGTCAAACTAAAAATCATGGGGGATTAAATATTAGGAAAGCCCAGTTTAACAACCTTGCCTTGACTTCCAAGCTAAGCTGGAAGCTGATTGCTAATGAAGATCATCTGTGGGTTAAAGTGTTAAAGGCCAAGTATTCTGACTGCTGTAACCCTAGATATTGGCCAAAAAAAAGGGGGGGATCTCACATCTGGAGAAGTATTAAAACCACTATTCCGGTCATGATCTGTGGTCTTAAATGGCATGTTAAAAATGGTAAGTCCTTGTCTTTCTGGGAAGACTGGTGGACTAGATCTGGCCCCCTTAACCCTAACCATGACCCTAATCTGGAGCCCAACTTGACTGTGTATGATGTTATCTCCCAGGATGGGGGCTGGAATGTCCAGGCCCTCACTAGATATATTCCTAGAACTGGAATCCAGGCTATCACTAACATGCACCTCCCCTTATACCAACCTAAAGAAGACTCCCCCTTTTGGGGAGTGATGAGAAATGGTAGGTTCACAACTGCTAGTGCCTATAAGATTGCCTACTCTTTGGATGTGCAGACCACCTCTGATCCTGACTTTGATTGGATTTGGAGGCTCAAGATCCCCCCAAAATTTCAGTACTTCATCTGGCTTATTACCCATGGGAGACTTCTAACTAATGAGATGAGAGCTGTGAGGAATATAAGTCCTAGTGCTAATTGTGCTAGATGCGACATTGATATTGAAAACATTGATCACACAATTAGGAAATTTCCCAAAGCCAAGACCCTTTGGACTAAGCTGTTTAACCCTGTTGTGTTTAATCAGGATCTGAGTTTAAATGTTATTGTTTGGATAAGAAAATATCTGCAAATGGACCATAATCTGTTCTTTATGGATTTCCACTGGAATCATGTTTTTTTGGCTTGCCTTTGGCAGAACTGGAAAAAAAGGAATAAAGAAAGTATTGAAGGGACAATCTTTGAAGTTTGGACAACCGGGAAAAAAGTCCTAGATCTAGCTCATGAACTTGAGTTCATAACCAGTAAGCACCCTCCCCCTTTGTGTAAACCACCTAAACTGATTAAATGGTTAATGCCTATTCCAGGTAGTCTCAAATGCAACACTGATGGATGTGCCAAAGGTAGCTGCCAAGGAGGATATGGAGGCATCATCAGGGATGACCAAGGCCAATGGAAATGTGGTTTCTGGGGAAGCCTGCTAACTGATGATAGCTTAGAAGCTGAAGTGTTTGGAATATTCAAAGCTCTACAAGTTATTAAAGAACAACAATTGCAAGGCATAACGATCGAAACTGACTCCCTGGTGGCCCAAAAGCTGATGACAGCCGAAGAAAATGATATATTTCATCCCCTATGTAATACTATCTATGATTGTCGTTTCTTGATTATTGCGACAAATTCTAGAATTTCACATATATTTTGTGAGAGCAACCACTGTGCGGATATGCTAGTGAATATTGGAAGTAGACAGGATGGGGCTTTTGTTTATCTCGACCAACCCCTCGTAGAATTAAATGAACTGCTAGTAGCAGATGTAAATGGGGTGGAATATCCTCGGTCCTAGTTTTTTGTCTGAATATATTTTGTTCCTTCTGAAGCAAAAAAAAAAATGTGTGTGAGTTCAACAGACTAGACTAGCCCTTCGGGTTGGGGCGTGCATTTTTATTTCTAACCAAAATATTTCTGAAAATTGTAAACGTATACGATTAGACTTAAAAAAAGTGAGTGAAAATGATATAAGTATATAAAGTACTTAAAAAAGTAGCCGAAAAAACTGGTCAAAATACTACAAGTACACAATCATATTTCCTAGCTAGATACAAAAATAATAACAAAAATACAACTGTATAAGTGATAATTGAAAATAAGAAAATTGAACACCAAAACGCATCATCTTCCTTATCGGAGTGATGAATCTGAAATTATCTGATAAATGAAGGTCAATCTTAGTAAATTAGGAAAGGAAGAATAGGAAGCGAACTTTGCCCTCATTAATATGCAAAACAGAAAGGACATAAAAGAAGTCATGAATTAGTAATAATTAAAAAAAAGGGGTAAAAATATAAAAAAGAGACTTATGTCGCTGCATATCTAATTATCTTTCCATACAAGGAAAACCGCACAGTTTTTTTGGAATCCATCCAAGATTTTATAACTTTAGCCACGAAATAAAGAACCCTAATTCGTTTGTCTAGGAGACGAGAACCCTGATTCCCGTTTTGATAATCAAGTCGGCAGGCTATGTTCAAGAGAGAGACTACGGAGATGGCTCCCAAATATGAGGACATTCCGCTGCTTGATGATGATGAGCAGCAGCAGAAGATTCACCTTGATCAAAAGAAAAAGGAAAAGGGTGATCTTGAGGGCACAAAGATTGAATGGAAAAAGGAGAACTTAAGATTGTTGGATGATATTGAGAGCAAGTTTTGGGACATTTCGAATACAGAATGGTTTGATGATAACGACGTAGTACTCCAGCCGGCTCTCTTTACCTCGGTGTTGATGGCTAATGATTCGCTCGCTTTCATGTCGGACGACGGAAACGAAGCGAGTAAAACCCAAGAAGGGCGAAAAAGGAAAGGGAAGGAGATATATTCGTCGGTGAAGCATGTTAGGGCTAACTCATTTGGCGGCATATGGAGGGCATGCTATGAAGAAGGCCAGTGTTCGTACGATATATGCGAGATTTGCGAGGATAAGACGCCAAAGGGGGTTGCGTTCATAAGCCTCAAGTGCGGTCACATGTTTTGTAAAGACTGCGTTGCTGGGTATATAGCAAAGAAGGCACATGAAAATATCGCAAGCGTGAATTGCCCAGGACCCAAGTGCAGTTTGGAGTTCAGGCCCGGAGATTGTTCTTCCGTCATACCATGTGAGGTGTTGGATCGGTGGGAGCGCGCTCTTTGCGAGGCTAGGGTTCTTGCTTCGCCCAAGATGCTAAGGTGTCCTTTTAAGGACTGCTCGGCCACTTTCGTGGATGATGAAAGGGGCTTCTTGATCAGAGCATGCCCTATTTGTTGGAAAATCTTTTGCATGAAGTGCAGGGTTTCATGGCATTTTGGGGAATCTTGTGAGCAGTATCGTGGGCAATTTCTTGAGGAATTGCCATGGGAGGCAGAAGGTCT
Source organism: Escallonia rubra (assembly GCA_033065855.1). Classification (NCBI taxonomy): domain Eukaryota; kingdom Viridiplantae; phylum Streptophyta; class Magnoliopsida; order Escalloniales; family Escalloniaceae; genus Escallonia; species Escallonia rubra. The sequence continues at coordinate 701,238 of JAVXUO010002762.1, forward strand.
TGACCCATATTGGATGTGGCAACCACCATGGAGGCCCTATGAGCCAAGTTCGCAAGATATATATCAGAAGTTAGACTGGGCAAGAAATATGTGGTTCTAAGTCATGAGTGAAACAGGTAAATTGGCAGCATGATTGCCATTGTTTTTTAATTTTTCTGTTTTCCTAGTTGCTCTATTCTGGTTTTAGTTTAGTCACTAAAGAGTGTCCTTTAGTTCGTGATTGCTACTCCTTTACCGTGTTGTACCTAGATTCTGTAAGGAAGTCTCTCTCTCTTTAAGACATTTGAGTTCCTTTTTAAATGATTCAGTCTCGGGTTTTTTCTTTCTTGGTGCATTATGGTGTTCCTCACTCGGAAGCCATGAATTTTGTTTCTCTTGATTGCCGTCCTTGTACTCTAAATACTCGTACCGCACTTCCGACTCCTGTCGCGAAAAAAGGCTATTAGCCGATGTGCAACATTTGATGGAGTTATGCTATGTCTGATCCCAGTCAAGATTTTGTCATTCGAGGTTGAAGTGCTTCAAGTCAGTTTTAGTCCAAACTAACCCTCTTGACGGATGATTCGAAAACTTAGGTTTTTCCTTAGGATTTAATGGTTGGTTAGGGCAAAGAGACATCCTTACATCAATCGTAAAATCTACCGGCGCGAGGCATGACTATCTAAAATGCACATGCGGCCGGAGACTTGATTATAGGATTTTAATCCTGAAATATTCACTTAATTTTAGGATTACTTTACATATGTTCGCAAAAAATTGAATGACTCTCGAGTTTAACCCTTTGATTTGGTAATTTGATAATAGAAGGCATCCATAGGTGTACAAATTGTGCAATTATTGAAGTCTTTGGCTAATAGGCTAGTCATAAAAGTCTGGCCACTGTATTAGATCGTTGTAGCAGTGAGGCTCACAATTGAGTTCACATCATATCAAAATTAATTTATTATTAATAATTTGAGCCAAGAGAAATATAATTAGAACTCAGTAAGTTCGTATGACCAATTTGAATGGTATGATTGTTACTGTTTCGCCTGATTTATCCTTTTTTATATGCCATTCGTGTCAGCTTCAAGTTGGGGTAGTCAAAATTTTCATTCCTACATGTGGTTGCAAGTATAAACATCATTCAAAACAAGGAACGGTCAAGCAATCTGAATGCACCCATAGATTTGTGTGCAGCAAAACTACGGTATCAATTTTAGAACAGCTGACACAGAAACACCATTTTGTCTTGAAAGAATTGGTTCGACTTTCACGCATGGACCCCAAAAGTTCTGCCATCTCAAGTCAAATAGTGAATGGGATCAGTTCTTCTGGACCGTAGTGCCCCCGTGTTAAAATTTACTGTTGATTGTGATTTGATGCACAGTTGCTTCGAAAATATAAAAATAGTTTGATTGTAATTCTACCCTACGTCGTTCACTAACTTATCAAAGACGACAATAGTTTTGAATCCTATGATTCCATTTTAGTTAAGAAGTCTTCTCATAGTTACTTTCAATTTTTCCCACAAGTTAAATATTACTAAAATCTTTGTTAGTAACTCCTTAAACTATTTTCTTGAACTTTGTCTACAAATTTCAGCAAGTAAAATCTCGTGGGTGTACTTTTAAGTATTGTATCTTAGAGGTTGAATATTAAGAGTTACATTCAGCGGAAAATCAAACTTGCATTGAAGAGAAGCAAAAGAATCTCACAGGAGATATCGAAACAAAGGTAGATCATCGCAAAAGGCTCTTGTCTTACGTCCGCTATCGCGAAGATGTGTTTTCGAGTTTCTAGCTAGTTTCAAGTCACAAATCCTCAGCGCACAAGAGAACCATATATGCAAATTCCAATTGTGTGACTAATGCGTAGCAGAACTATCTAGATGATCGCAGCAGGGAAAGAGTTAAAATCAATGCGTAGGTATCGTATCATGACAAAACTAAGATAATGTGAACATAAGGAGCATTAAGAATTCTTTTATACTACGTCAATGAGGAGAGGGAACCGAACCCCAAATCTCCAAACTAGTTCTATTATAAATAAACGAGGAGACCCTTGTGAACCTCTACCAAAAAAAGGACAAGGGGAGACGTCAGCTGAAATATATAGTTCATATACCAGTTTAATCCCCTATACTTTTTCCCCCAAATAACGGACTCAAGTGCAAAGATTGTACCACAATACGGGTATATAGGGGCAGCCAATGAGAGTTGGCCGCACACCACCTAGGGTTTACTGGTGACTAACGAGTATTAGCTAGGTTAAACTCAATATATAGCCGGCTGAGAAGTCTGTAACATAAGCTCAAAAGGCCCCCAAGATGTCCGGCAGAGGAAGAGGAAACAGAAAAAGAAGAAGAAGAAGAAGAAGAGGAGGAGGAGGAGGAGAGGTCCACGGTCATCAACAGCCTGAAAAATTCGTGCTGAATTGTTCAGACGATGAAGATATGCAACTCCAAGAGGCTCTCTATCACTCGGTGTTGATGTTTCGTAAAGAAGATCAAACCCTAGAAGCCATGAAAAGAAAAGGTAAGGAGATATGCTCTTCTGTGGAAATCATTAGCGGGGTCTCTAGTAGTAACTGCGAAACGGGTCAGTGTTCTTATGGGGTTTGCGAGATTTGCAAGGATAAAATCTCGAGTGAGGAGATTTTAACCAACAGAAAGTGCGATCACTCGTTTTGTAGTGATTGTTTGCACAGCTACCTTGGGAAGAAGGTACAAGCGAGTGTTACACGGGTGAAGTGTCCCGAATCGAATTGCAAACGCAGATTTCCGCCTGAACGCTTTCGACACTTCGTCCCCAGAAAAGCGTATCAAGTGTGGAAGCATTCTATCAACGAGGCTAGGGATCTGGCCGAGACGGATTCACTGGACTCCCCTCCTGGACTGCCTCCCTACATTCTAGGTGGACATGGAAAGCGTCTTTGCGAGTGGATCTCCTACGAAGAACCAGAATGATTTTGAGTTCTACGGGTACTTAAGCAGTGGCCTGCATGTTTAGGCAGTGCTGAATTGACCTTATAGTCATGTTTCTAGTCCTTTTGCGACTGTGATCTTATACTCTTTAAAACCATGATAAGTAGTATTCTTTTATTTTTTTCCCCTGCTTTCTTATCGGTAGTTATAAGTAGACTCCTTATGAGTATACCATGCATTCATCTTCATAGATTTGGTTATGAATGGAATTCCAGCCCTCCTGATAAAAGGATCGATGACCTAAAAATCCATTCTTATGTGGTCGTGGTTATGGGGTGAAGTAGATGTGCAATTATAGCATATAAAGCCATTACTGTAGCTTAGGGCTCAAATTTCTGGCCAGAGTTGAGGTTTTTGCACCGAGGATCAATTTAGCATTTCATGCGTTGAAAGATCAGTTCTTTCGATTCACATTCATGGTTTGAATATTGGCTTACCCTTTCCTTGATCTACTTGGTTAAGTCACACTATACTACTGAAGTTATCAACTCTTCTGCAGTGAAAAAAGTCCCGGGCAGAGTTATAAGGGTCTAAGGCCAAATAATTGTGTGCATTGCGTCCATAAAGCAATGCACCAAAATTGAACTACCTATTAAAAGTCTTAAAGAAACTATCCTAAAATCCAGGTTCTTTTGAAATTTCTTGATAAGTTGCAGAATATTTCTACGTTGATAAGTTATTTGTGTAGATTGAGTGTCCCTATGTATGTCATCATCTGATCAAATGAACCATCCGTTGCCTTTTAAACTTTCGTTCTGCCAATTACGTACATGTATTGTATTCACGTATGCTCTTGAGACGCTCTACATCGTATTTATTTTTACATGTTTCCACGCTCTCAGTCTGGGGTCAAGTAAAGGGTAGATTAGATGCCCCCTTCAAAGAAATTAAGGCCCTTACATAGCCCTTACCATTACTCCGCGTAAAGCAACGGTATTCGGGTCAATTGGACCAAAAGCACACAACTAGTTTGATGCTGATCTTGTACTAGCTAGATGAGACACCACGTTACAAATGAAGTCGTTTAGAGAGATTCGTAGTTATTAGACCACCACGCTACCCTCGAGACCTATTCTGAGAGGTTAGCGATGCAATTATATTAACGAAATAGTATGAATTTTTCAGAGAACACACTAAAAGTTGAGGTCTTCCTTTGCAGATATGCTTGCCTAAAGAAACTTCACAGGCTCATATTTATGTAAAGATTTCACCTACGGCCTTTATCGCTACGTACTAAGGCTCCACCGCCAAGCCGTTCTAAGACTACGTGCATGAGTTTCACAATACCACTTCAATACGCTCTAAGTAATTCTAGTAAATACGTTCATCATCATCATATGTTAGGGAATTGAAACTGCAACTGCAGAAAAGTTACCTCCTGGTTAGAGTAATCTGCACGATATTCCTGCTTCCCATATGGTCTCAGCAAATCAAGTATCAACACTGACCAACCCCTTTGCATACCTCATTATTGCTCACCTTAAGCCAGCAGTGAAAATAGGCGTACTGTTAACCCCGGCGTTGATTGACGCACGATACTGTAAGAGATTAATCTCTAGTTAATGATTCTTAACATGTGCGTCCCGAGACACATGTTAGCATTTGCCCATAAATAAAAAGGAACTACCTAACAAAAAAGGCCTACAATGTTCTCTCGTCATATAGGATCAGGCAAACCTTTTAAGTGTAGGTTTTGTTTTCTCTCATGAAAACCAAAATGAGGGTCATACGGATAATTTGTTACCCAAAACATGTTGGTGTGAATTCCTAGCCACTCCGGATACAGAAGCAGCTAGCTAGATCGATGCTTATTCTGTGGAGACATAACTGCTAACATGGTGGTATACAGAGTAAAGTCGAGCCAAGGTGATGGTATAGAACTAGTTGCAATGTGCTAGATGAGTAAGACTGTCTACGTATTTAATACTAAGCCATGGCCATCCATGCTCCGTGTCTTCATTCTAAAGTGCAGTCTATAAGATGCTTTTAAGCAATTAACTTCTGCTCGCGTTGAGATATTGAAGATAAGTTTTAGTCATTGTGCAATTTGGAGGTGGTATTTTTTTATGAAAAAAGAGGTTTAAATAAGAATGTGAAGATAATAGGGAGCTCATAAACAATATTTTTTTAAAAAAAATAGAAGCATTGCTCAATTCCTTGATTTCATAGGTATAAACCTTGGGGCCGGCAATCAAAGGAAGTTTCTTTTCCGTGGATGCACCATGTTGATATGTGGGGATGTGCCCTTAAAACTGTCGGAAGAGGGGACTTAGTTCGATTGACACGGGCCCCATCCTGAAGTTGTTACCCAAAATGGCAATTAACGCAAAGGAAAAATTTTGTCTATGTAGCGACAATTAATGGTCGTCAAATCTTTTTAGTGACTTTTATTTAGTGACGCTAAAAAAGTGCCGTTAAGAGTTGTCGCTGCAGAAAAGCCACTTATAGTGACTATTAATTGTCACTATATCCTTTGTTCTAACGCAAAAGTCTAGCTCCAGTATTAGTGATCTTCGGCTTTGAATGCGTCCTCCTCGATAGTCAAATATGATTAAGGGTATTATAGTTCTTTAACCATGTTCTAACTTGGGCTTTGATTCTAATAGATATGGACCAAGTAATCTGATTTAGGGCTTTGATCCTAACAGATATGGACCATGTAACTAGTGTATAATCGTTTATATAGCCTTCTATTCCTATCCGAATGAGTTAACTTCCTTAAACCCCCCTACATGAAAAGGTCTCTCTCATTTAAGTTCAGTTAAAGTTAAAGTTCTGACTCATGCGCTTTCTTGTGCACACGCAAAAGCTATGCATTCTCCGTCACGTAGAAATTGGCTTAAGCATTGGATATCATCTGCCGGATCCCCATCCGGTGAATCCTCAAGAGCTAGGAGGTCCTCCCATACTTTCTTCAGCCTCAGGCTCGTTACCTGCTACAACATTCTACAATTTTTTGTCGCTATAAAGTGATTCATTGCCTAACATGATACAACTAATTGTATTTTTTGTTCCTGAAGCATATTTAACGACGGTTTTTGCAGTACTCTACCTGAAATCCAAATGTGTTTTATATTATGAAGGATGCAAAATTACAGAATGAAGTGGCGACGCTGACATATGACACAAAGCAGAGAGATGGGAGGAAGAGTCTGCTGCAATATGTGTAAGATCAGGGATGGATATAGAAAGTCTAATCGGGGTGGGCCAAAAAAGTTATAAGAAAAAATTGATGGCTACCGAAAAAGAGTTCGCCTCGATACGTTAAATGCAAAATAGATTGCTCAATTTGACTACTAATCATACAATTTTACTATTCATAGTGATTTATTTTATCTGGTAAGGTTGGTCAACAACAAATTACTAATCTTGCATAAAAAATGAACACTTATTATCTATATGTATCACTAATAAATTATTAGTTGTACGAGGACAATAATCATGAATAAGAGAAATAACTTTGATGTATTCGTTTTGTTTTTTTTTTTTTTTTTTTTTTAATTTGAAGATTTGAGATTTAAAAAAATGAAGATGAACAAGGAAACGAGAAAGACAAAGAATATGACAGTCGGTGGCACAAAAAGTCAAAAACATAATAAAATAATTCCTAATACATTAATGTTACAATATGAGAGCAGGTTTGTAAATATTTTAAACTTGATTACCCATTACTTAAAACAATTACACACAAATTTTCAAATTTTGGCCAGTGCCGCTTTCGCTTAGTTACGAGAATAAAAATCTATACTACCTATAAAAGTACGAATAATGTAAATCTTTTTATTTAATTTTTTTCCTTCGTTAATCACTCTAATAACAATCTTATCCTTTAATAATTACTACTACATTATTACCCTATCCTTTCATAAATACTACTACATTATTACCCTACCCTTTCATAAATAATATTGTTAATTACTAATTGTGTAATCATTTTGAGTTTTACTCTCTGTCAGTTATTTCAATAACAACTTTACCTTCCCTAATTAGTTTTTTTGTACTGTGTTTAAGAAACATTATGTTATAAATTTAATCTAAATCAATACTTACATATTGGGAAACAAAATATGTAGTTGTTAAAAATATATTTATATAAATGTATGAGTGTGTGTGGGTGTATGCCCGCACGCACTACCTCTAAAAGTATATATTTTATAAATTATTTTTTGACGATTATGTCTTTCGTTAATTATATTCTTACCCTTATTTTATTACTCATTTTTAAATTTTGATGAAATTAAAATAATATTGGGTAATGAATCTATTTTATACATTGATTGAAAAATAAAAAGTGTGATGAGAAAGAAAAACATTACAAAAAAGTTCATTTATTATATTCTTTTAATTTAGTTAAAATAAAATAAATATTAGATATTGACCTGGTTAATGAGAATTGTAATTTTTTTCTTCATTTTAGGTTAGTAAACAATTAACCAATTGAAAAACTGAAAAACGAAAACAACAAGAAACTAAAAATACGTGAAAAATCAATTAAGAAACAGAAAATTGTTAGGAAAACAAAAAAAAGGTTAAATAAAAAAACAAGGCTCAAATATGGTGCAAATTTGAATTGAAAATATAATCGATTTTTCCAGTTGAAGACTAAGTGTTTTGTGTTTCTTATTGATGAAACATAAAGGACCTGGTCTTAAAAATTACAAATCTTAACCATTAACCAATTTAATAATTTACAAAAATAAAGACGTAAATTCATTCTTTTAAGTTCTCTATTTGCTTTTATTTTCAACAGTATCATCAAACATTTCTTCAATCCAAAGCTTACAAAGAATATTTTTCAAACATTGGATTGATTACAATTGCGATCATCAAATAACATTTCTTCTAAAAAATTCACAAAAAGTTGAGAACATAATTAAATTACATTATTTTTTATCCCAAATAAGATAATAATATCGCCTCAAATATCTCGACTATATTCTCGTGCAATGCACATGCTCTACACTAGTAAGATGAAAACAAATATAAGCACAAGGACACATTTCGTCAATGCAAACGGAGCCCAAGTTATATCACATGAGAAACCCGTTATAAATACGTCCCTCATTGTTCTTTTGGCATTCTATTTGAGAATATTTGTCATCAAAAAAAAAATTATTTGCAAGAAAATCTCTTTCACTCTTTTCTGCGTTGATTCCTTATTTAATCATAGCCATCCATTATAGTGAACCCTGATTAAGGTGATTTCATGTCTATCTCCAGGCCATCCCAGTTTTAATAGGAATAGGAATGTGCTAACCTTTTGCCCTTGTAAAAGGACTATGCTCCCATTATATACCCATTATTAACCCAAACTTTTCAAGTCTTTTGAGTTGAAATTGCGTCCCATCCATCTACAAAACTTCTGTAGATAGATAGCAACATGGCTCCAATCTTTGTGCGTGGCCAGAGGGAGAAAGGTGATGATTACCTGGAGAAGTTTCCTGGACTAGCTGTACTATGCGAGCAGGCAGAAAAGGAGAGGTTGCAAGAAGAAAGGCAGGAAGATTACTATAAAGAGTTTCCTGGACTAGCAGTACTATGCGAGCAGGCAGAAAAGGAGAGGTTGCAAGAAGAAAAGTTTCCTGGACTAGCTGTACTATGCGAGCAGGCAGAAAAGGAGAGGTTGCAAGAAGAAAAGTTTCCTGGACTAGCTGTACTATGCGAGCAGGCAGAAAAGGAGAGGTTGCAAGAAGATAGGCAGGAAGATTACTATAAAGATGACGAGGACATGGAGGATATTGAAGAGCTCTCGCATAAGGAGGATTCCGGCGATGATGAAGATCTGGAGCTCCAAAAGGCTCTCTATTACTCGGCACGAATGATTGTCGTTCCCAACTGCACCGATGACATGTTGGCGGACGAAAACCGCAGAAGAAAAGGCAAGGCAATATCTTCTTCGGTGGAATATGTTAGTAACAAAGAGTCACAGACACAGAGTGTTTATGAAGATGGAGATTGTTCGTATGGTATTTGTGAAATCTGCACGGATAAATTAGCAAGGGGAGACATGATGGAATGCCTCCCATGCTATCACTCATTCTGCCGAGGTTGTATTGCCACTTATGTCGGAGAGAAGGCACAAGAGAATGTTATAACGGGCAAGTGCCCTGTAGCCAAGTGCGAACAAGAGTTTTTGCTTGAAGCTTTTCGAGATATTGTCCCGGATGACGTGTTTGAGAGATGGCGCCGTGCTGCTTGTGAGGCCAGCGCCCTTGCTTTGCCCGACTATATAGAATGCCCTTTTAAGGATTGTGGCGCTCTTTTTGTGGACGATGAGAGGGGTTATTTGATAAGAGCGTGCCCAAAGTGTTGGAAAATTTTCTGTATGAAGTGCAGGGTTTCTTGGCATATGGGGATCAAATGCCACCAATATGAGAGATCAAAGTCGCGAAAGAGAAACAGAGAAATATCATACCATCAACAGGCGAAGGAGATCGACGAGAACGCATTGCCGCTGCGGCCGAGAGTGATGATCAATTGCCATAGTGATTACTTTCAGCACTAGTTTGCGAAGATTGAAATTAGAATCAGAATGGAGTTGGAATTCAAGGGTTGATGGAGTAGATCGCTGGCTGCAGTTGGAGTTTGATGTGACAAATTAATGAAGCGGCTAAATTGCTTAACTTGTTCTGATGAGTTCTTGAGCCTAGTCTTGTTACTACACGAAAACAAAATTTTCCATTACATTAATGTTTAATGTAAATCCAATCTTGCCAACCATCCAATTCTTGAATATTATTCTCTATTTCTACATGTTAAGCTTTTTGTGATATATCGTTGTCTTAGACTCAGAATTCTTGTGGAATCTTTTGATTGGGGCACGGCTGGCTTGCTCGAAGAAGTTTATTTCTGCCAACCAAAACTCCCATTGTGCAGATTCATGCTCGCTGCTTTCCTGGCGGACGTGGATTTCCCTTTTTTTCCTCTGTAATTTATTTGAGTAACTTATACCTTGAATTAACTTTTTGATGAAAAGTATGATCTGATAACTAAGGATTCGTGTTGCTTAATGGCATGTCATTCGTTTAGTCCTTTCCTGCTCTGCTATGATAAGTTTTTAAACCTATAACGAGTATCTCTTAGCTACTGATATGCACTTTCTGAGTACACATACATTCGACAGCGCACATGATCCATTGATACAGGGAGGCCAAAAAGAGTTGATTTTAGTTTGACCCTGAACCAAGGCACTAAATGTTGACCTTCGGCTATTGAAGGTCTATAAGTTAGAAGGTCATGCTTGGTTACTCTTTGGGTAGGGTCTGACCACTTAGTTGGTGCACTTAAGTTTAAAATCAATTAAAACCCATCAAAGCAAGTTTGACAAACTATACTCTCCGTATATTCCTACTTGTTTTCTAGTTTAACTCTGCCACTTGTGCCGACTAATGGTTAAATCATAGAGAGATATCGGGATGAGTTTGGCGTTTCTCATGTGGGCAATCACTTTTATGCATAGTAAACGATGACAAAAGTGATCAAAGCAGTTACCTACAAACAGATATCTACCTGCTTTTGAAGTTTAGAGCTTAAGAACTTCTCATAAGTATCACACTGAACTTTGATGTCATTTAAAACAACTGATTGCTACAAAAAATTATCTATCGTTAATCAGACCACAAGTAGCCAATCAATGAGGCCGCTACATCCATCTAAAGCCCACGCCCACCCACGGCCACCCTTTAATCACCGCCCTCGCCTTCTTTCCTTGGACGAAAAACCTAACCCTGCGCCCAACAGAAAATTAGGTTAAAGCCTTGTATAAGGACTCTCTAAAGAACACTTTGACAGGATTTTGCATAGCACGACCGTCGAGAGCAAAGATGACCAGATACATGCGAACTCCAAACGGGTATGGTGGATGCTATTACTTTGAGCTCTCTGACCAAGGTCTACCGTTTATGGCAAGTCGGATCAAAAGAAGTCGAGGATTATGTGGACGAGACTCAGAAGAAACAAAAACTGCTAGACGATCAACATGAAGAACTCCAAAAGGCTCTCTACTCATCGACAGCGTCGATGGATCTTTCGCCACAAAGTACCAACACCGATGCCATGTCAATAGACGAAGCTGAAGCAGATAAGACCCGAGAAAATCACGAAAGAAAAACCCTAGAAGAACAAGAAAGGATAACCATAGAAGAGCAAAAATGGGAAGGCGATGCAGTATGTTCCTCGGTGAAGAATGTTGAACAAACTTTGGCTAACTCGGGTTATAGGAATCTTCTTCAATCCCGTGTTTAGTGACAATTAGTTTCAAACGACTTTTCTTCTACTACTTTTAGCAACAATTATTAGCATCACTTTTTTAGCGTCACTAAATAAAAGCCACTAGAAACATTTAAAGAGAATTGATTGTCGTTATATAAGGGGTAGGAGGAACCGGGGTAGCAGCCAAATTTTTTCCAAGTATGTTTAGGTAAGAAATCCAACAGTGCTTACAAGAACGGACATTGTCAGATTTGTGAGATCTGCACGAATAAATTTTCATGGACGGACGTGATGCGATGTGAGGCGACCCCTGAGGTCACTGGCCAATTACGTAGGAGATAGGGCACAAGAAGAAGTCGCAAGGGTGAAGTGTCGCATGCTGAAGTGCAAAATGCCAGAGGAATCGTTTGAGACTCGGAGAATGCTTTTTTTGAATCTAATGCTCTTGCTTCGCCTAGTTACATAAGATGAAAGGTTTCTTGGCATATGGGGATCAACTGTGCGAAATAAAAAGAGCTTAGGCAATTGGAGAGAATTCGGCAAGAACGTCGTTCTGGTGGTGTTGCGCGCGGATCATTGGGTGCTGCCGCCGTGGCTACAACAGGCTGTTGCCGGTGTTGGTCGGGTGCCGTCCGGGAAGGTACCGCTGCGGCAGCTGCCGCCGCCGTTTCAACAATTGATGCTACAACATGCTGCAGGGCGACCACTAGTACCAGTGGTGCCACAAGTACCATACGAATTCAACGAATCAAAGTGGAAATCATGTTAGTATCAAGGGTTGGTTCGAAAATTCCTTATCAGTCTATTTTTATTATGCTAAATATATATCTGATTTTGCAGAATATTTGATTCTTATATCTATTTATATGTTCATGTAGACTGGTGTGTATTTGCATGACTTCGCAATTTGTTATTAGAGGATATCCACTTAAATATTGGGTTAGTTCTATTCTTGTATGTTTACATTTTTTAATCAAACGCACTATGTCATTGAGGGTTGGACCTGCTGACCTCAGAGTAAAGCTCATGATTCACTTTATTATAGCACGGAAAAGCATGTTTAAGAGGAGGAGAAAAGTCGATTTCAATCTAATGCAACTTGACTTTCGACTGCATGCGAAGCATGGGACATGAGATGATTCCGTCGAGCTGAGAGAAGCGGCAAGAAAGTAACTTAAAGACCATGGGACGGCATGGTCTAGGCTTAGTTATTATACCATACTACACTAAAGCCCCGGTATCTAATCCAAAAATGTAATCAGAACGAAGAGAAGCTCAATAAGTTTAAGAACCAATCACAAATTTTATGTATGACCAATGTGGGATGGATAATGCGGCGCTCTGAAGAGTTGAATGTAATAATCTTTTGGGTGCTGTGGGGAGCCTTTAAGGCCCAAATAAGGGAAAAGAAGATCAACGCTATACGTTGAGACTAGAGTGGCCTCTTCCAGCCCAACAGATCCTCCTGTTAGGCTGCGGCCCTAGATTCCATCTTGGCAAACTTCCATGGACAAACAGTTGTTTTTTGGCTAAAGTTTCTTTGATTTCAAGCACTAGATTTTGGTTCAATGTGGCCTTTTTGCAGTCCTCCAGGTGGCCCAGAGCCCTGTCCTAAGACGTTAATATGGTCTTACTGTAAAACTCTAAAGCCTCTAAGCTACCCTTAGTTTTACAGCGCCCCTCCTGGGCTTCCCTCAGATATGCTGCAACAGTGTTGAATTTAATCTAATCAAGAGTGATATTCAGGGCTCTGCAAGGGTATGTTTTAAAATGTTTTCTATTTTGTTCAACTAGCTTGATTATTAATTTAATATATATACTCCTTGAGTAACTTATTTATCGAGCCAAGCTCAATGAGTCGACGAGTTTCCACCCGAATATAAAGCTTGATTGGGTGATCTTTTGAACCCATCTTAAACTTGCCTTCTAATATATAAATAAAAAGCTTGCCTTCAGGATGAATATAAAGCTTGATTGGGCAGTGCATCTCGTATGATTATTGCTTCACTATTTGCTTCAACAAAGTTCAAACCTCTATTTGTATATACACTTCAAGCTCCTGTGCACGGCCACTTGGCAATGATTTGGTTTCCCTTTGTAAAAACACTTTGCAAAAGCTAATGAACATTAATTGCCAACTTTAATTCAAAGGAGAGAGGTGGATCACCACGAAGAGAGCAGATGCAAGAACCTTCCCCACACACTCTTAATCATGTTTATTCAACGCTTTGAAAGCTTAATACGACCTTCGCTTCCAAAAGCACAAGGGATAAGAGCATGCAAAAAAGGAAAAGTTTCCAAAGTCTTGCTTCATTTCAAAAAATCAAACGCAAAGAGGTCCATGATGAGACTCCCAATAATTGGATCCGAGAGCTGTATGAGAACCCCACCTCCTCCTAACTTTAGTCCTCTGCTGCTGCTGCTGCTGCTGCTGCTGTTGATGTTCTTCTGTTTCCCATTCTCTGTAACGTTTCGTTGTTGCCTCGTGGGACCTAAATGCCACCCACCTTTGCTTTGGGTGGCTCATTTTTTTGGTTTCTTCCATGCCTTTAGCCTTTTCACAACAAAGCAACACATATAAGTGACATTTTGTTCTACTTTTGCCTCTGGTTTTCTCTTTACCGTGAATTCTCATGGCTGTCCTACTCCAATATTTTATAGTTCTTTCACTTTCAATCTCAATTGCTGCAAAAGAGGGTTTCCGATGTAGTTGCTACTCACAACTTTGAGAAAAAAGAATACGGTTGAGCCACTGAGTTTCTAAGCACAAAATTGTTTCAGCCGAAATACCCTCAAGCTACATATACTATTGACTCTACAATGACAAAAGCATTAGTTACTAAACGATCCTCCTATGAATGTCTAAATTTTGTGTGCATTTAATGTGAAAATGGATGGTTGATGTTTAATCATCTTAAATCTATGTGAGAACTTAACAACTCCTGAAAAAAGGTGAAAAGCATAGGAGGCCTGACAGATTGCAAAGTTAAAAGTTTAAATCGGACATGGACCTGGATGAAAATGAGGGTTAGACAGATTCCACTTTAGGCTCAAGTTATGGATGGCAATCCGACTCGTATCAATCGGAGCTCTGGCCGTTTCAATACGTGTGGAGCTGGTCATTTTGACTTTCAACGAATTTAGGACCGTAATTGGTATAAAAAGTAAGCCCTCATCCGGGTTTGGACCGGTCTTGGCAAAGGATGTGGTTCAACCCTTATCTAATCCATTCTCTTAATTATAAACGGGTATCCAAATTAGTTTAGTATATGTCTGTGTGGTATACAAGTGTTTTGTATATTTATTTAATTTATAAGCTGATTTTACAACCCCCCCCCCCCCCCCCCCTCCCAAAAAAATACCCTTAAAAAGGACATGTTTGGTACTCACATAACGGACCCGAATACAGTAAAAGCGGGATCTAAATCGCAGGTAAGAGGATACAAAACGGGCTGAGATGGGCAAGGACCCAAACCAATCTAGTCTCCTATCACTCCTAACTAGAGTCACAAGGTAAAGAAGGCAACAAGTCACAAGGTAAACAATTCAACAGTTGTGGAAGTGTTTGTAAGCACATAATTGACTTTTGCATAATGCCCCCCCACCAAGATTTTGCTTCCAAATGGACAATGATGATTAATAAGGACTGTCCCTCTAGCCATGCGCAGCGCCGAATCAAAGTTGATTGGGTCCGTCTCATTGCTTAACCACAAAATATTATTCAGTTCACCGGCAATAGGGATGAGAGAATTATGCAATAATTGTAACAACACGACTGATTTAGTCCTTTTGTTGGTTACATTCGGAGCTTTGCATTTGTTGAGTCGTGGCCTTCGCGTTCAATTAGTATTATGTACAATAGTCACAGATTATAACCTAAAAAATTGGAGTATACATGTACTATATTTATTCATAGCTCTTTTAGATTGTTGTATGATAATCTTACAAGTCAAACGGGCAATGCGATAAATATGATGGATATCTTTGCGTTTCCAAGGACATAATTCATGACCTCTACAACTTTTGTGGATCGTAATATTGTCCGAAAACACATTTAGCAACTAGATTATATTACTGCCAAAAGCTACAAAATAGTTTTAAAAAGTGTAATGTGTCGTCCATTCACGATGTCATCTTTTAAGGAGTCGTTTAGGTCACAAAATTCTGGACTTCTCATTTCTGGTATCGCATTCTTAGCTTCTGTAGAGTGACCTATAAATGTACGCTTTAGTTAAAGAGAGTTTCAATGGTTGTTCTATGCTGGAGCTGGGACAAATAGGCCCAGTAGAGTGGTCATTCAATCCTGCAGTAGATATTTCTCTGCGAAAGTTTCAACCACTCATGCATGGCCTTTATGAAGGTGGTGCTTCACATGTACTATAGGATACAGTTTCTGGTCTATGAATTATGATTGACTTCTGGTCAAGCTTTCAAAGTTCTATCCCCAATAACATTCAAAAGTGCACTGAACCAATTAGCCTCTCTCTGTCCAAGCAATTAAGGGCACCCCTTGTTGCAAAGGGACAAACCCCACAAAGGATTGTTGGATGAGAAGTTCCAATTTTGAAATTTGTCATTTCTGTTGACAGTGACTTTAAATTAATGAAGCTGATATTTCTGCACTACAATTAAATCAATTCACTTTATCATGTCTCACATGAATAGTATCAATTTGAAGTAAGTTAAGTTAACTTTGGGTGTGTCCAATTTGAACAAATTCACAAAAATTTCCTTAAAAGAGGAAATCCCCACATCAACGCCAGATGTGAATCAACTCTCAAATATTTGATTACGAGCATACGACGTGATAACACGAACGGTTAGCGAACTCAAATTTTGACATAAAAAAATGAATTTTAACACGGTTTCAACGCGATTACATACGTAGGAAATTGCCCATTGCTCCTTATTGCTCCTTAGATAGAAGTGAATATGGATTTTAAGTTTACACATTGTAATTATCGCTTTCTTATCAAAGAATATTACTTCAATCAGATAATCATACCTTAAAGTAATCTCACTGAAGTTATATTTAGAAATTCGAAGACATAATAGCTTTCCTCGCACCCGTTTTTTGGATAATGCCTCCCATAAGAGTTTATAACTTTAACCGAAAGTTTTTCAAAGTTAGAACCCATTCCTCTCCTATAATTACTATTATTATTACTAATTAAAATACGAGAATGTCCCTGACTTTTGTGTGTTGCACAGAAGACACAGCTTTCGTAGTTGAATATCAATTAGCTCCCATTTTCGAAGTAGTACGTAGTGTATTGCTTTAAATCTCGTTCGCACGTGTGTTTGGCAGGCCCGTACGTGTGGATTGCATCACGAGGAGAGCCCTAATTTAAAATTAACAAAAAGCAGTAGTGATTAGGTGTGGGCACATGTGCAGATTCTGCTTTTTTACTTTCCCTTTGTTTTGGCGATCAAGGGCATATTCAGATAGAGAACACCAGTCTTGGAGAGATAATGACAAGTCTCCGACACATCAGAAACGTGTCGGGACTAAAATTAGTCGTCGATTCTTCATTCACGCAAGTGATTGATGTACTAGTGGAGGTGCTTTTGTAGGTAACATAAACTCTTAATTTGCCTTTTACTTTGTCCGAAACGATCGTGTATTGCAAATAAACATCGCACCGGAACGACGTTGAACACGTCCGTCTAATTTTAATGGTTGAAGTTTTTGTTATTGTAAGGTTTGGAAACAGTTGATGTGCGCCGACCTACTCATATTATTGCAGAGAAAGACTGTTTTCATGTGTTTGAACTTGTAATTTATAGATCACGATACAACGATTTAACTCCTGCAACGAAGTCCATGGTTCATGATCACCGCATTATAAATAATCTAACAATTTTACTTCTCAGAGATATCAAACAAAAACATTATTGGCTTAAGGGCTCAAACTCGGGAAGAGGGCAAGACCATCGATCAAACTCAGTTTTAAATTGTTCAAAACGAATAGAACTAATGTTTCTTGGTTCTGCAGAGATGTAAACAAAATTGTGAATCACCACCGTTGGCCTAACTTTTGTTCAAACAAAAAAAAATTGTTAGATTATTTATAATGCGGTATACGTTCGACTTAAAGAAAATACTTTCTTTATCAAGATTTTGGGAACCAATTATCCTACTTTCCAAATGAACCAAATTGCTCTAAATTGTCACTATTTATACTAGATGATACGAGAATTTTGGAGTGACAAAATATTTTGACCATCATTATTCACGGACGAATTTTGGAGGTGGAAAAGTTTTTTGACCATCATTATTCACGGAGGATACAGATGTGACTCGTGAGGAGGAACAGAAACCTGGTAACGTAACTGGCAATCCTGTTTGGGACGAAGGAAACTATCAAAACCCTTCAATTTTCCAGCACAAAAACAAAAACCAGGAAATTTTCAGCACAATAACACCCACCAGACTCATCCCTTTCCAATCTACAATCTATGTACATCTACAGTTCCACACACACACACACACACAGTGACAGTACAAATTGGTCACTCCAGCTCACTTTGTACTACCAGTCTACCACACTCTCATCACCGTTACCGTACCCACTTGAACCACATACACCTACACACAGTTCAAGACCTTTCCTTTTCTCTACATGGTGTTTCACTACATATAAGCTTCTTCGCATCCAAGCTTGATGCGCCCACTCTAATGGCGATTTCTTCGACCTCGAAAACATTCACGCTTCTTCTCTTTGTCTGCACGCTAGCTGTCACAGTCGCAGCTTCTGCTGAACAAAGGACCTTAATTGTACGCGTCCAG
The DNA here is from genome assembly GCA_033065855.1 of Escallonia rubra. Taxonomy (NCBI): domain Eukaryota; kingdom Viridiplantae; phylum Streptophyta; class Magnoliopsida; order Escalloniales; family Escalloniaceae; genus Escallonia; species Escallonia rubra. The sequence continues at coordinate 719,204 of JAVXUO010002762.1, forward strand.
CACGACGCCAAGCCCACCATTTTCCCCACTCACCGGCACTGGTACGAGTCCTCCCTCAGATCTCTGACGACCGACGACGGCCATAAGTCTCCTGACAGCACTCCAATAATCCACACGTACGACACCGTTTTCCATGGCTTCTCAGTAAAGCTCTCAACTTCAGAGGCTCAGAAGCTTGAGAAACTGTCGGGTGTAGTGGCCGTCATCCCCGAACAAGTCCGGCAGGTGCAAACCACCCGGTCGCCGGAGTTTCTCGGGTTGAAGACCACTGACAGTACCGGGCTGCTTAAAGAGTCGGATTTTGGGTCGGATCTAGTCATTGCAGTGCTCGACACTGGGATCTGGCCAGAGAGGCAGAGCTTCAACGACCGTGACCTGGGTCCGGTGCCGCCCAAGTGGAAGGGCCAATGTACTGCCGGAAAAGGCTTCCCCGCAACTTCCTGCAACCGTAAGTTAATCGGAGCGAGGTTTTTCTGTAATGGATATGAGGCAACCAATGGTAAGATGAACGAAACGACGGAGCACCGGTCTCCGAGAGACTCCGACGGGCACGGCACCCACACGGCGTCGATCGCCGCTGGAAGGTACGTCTTTCCGGCGTCGACTCTCGGCTACGCCCGCGGCGTGGCGGCCGGGATGGCCCCAAAGGCGCGCCTTGCCGCCTACAAGGTCTGCTGGAACGCTGGCTGCTACGACTCCGACATCCTCGCGGCGTTTGACGCCGCCGTCGCCGACGGCGTCGACGTCGTCTCCCTCTCCGTCGGCGGCGTCGTCGTCCCCTACTACCTCGACGCCATTGCCATCGGCGCGTTCGGAGCCTCCGACGCCGGAATATTCGTCTCCGCCTCCGCCGGCAACGGCGGTCCCGGCGGCCTTACCGTCACTAACATAGCTCCCTGGGTAACTACCGTCGGTGCCGGAACAATTGACCGTGATTTCCCTGCTGACGTTAAGCTCGGGAACGGAAAGATGATCCCTGGCATGAGCGTCTACGGTGGACCGGGTTTAGCCGCCGGCCGTCTCTACCCGCTAATCTACGCCGGGAGTGAAGGCACTGACGGTTACTCATCGTCACTCTGTTTAGAAGGCTCTTTAGACCCAAGTTCTGTTAAGGGGAAAATGGTTTTATGCGACAGAGGGATCAATTCAAGAGCCGCAAAAGGTGAAGTGGTAAAAAACGCCGGTGGAATCGGAATGATTTTGGCCAACGGTGTGTTCGACGGTGAAGGGCTAGTGGCGGACTGCCACGTGTTGCCGGCGACCGCCGTGGGTTCTTCCAATGGTGACAAAATTAGAAAGTACATTGCTGCCGCTTCCAAGTCCCGGTCACCACCTACGGCCACGATTTTGTTTAAAGGAACTCGTTTGCATGTCCGGCCTGCTCCTGTTGTGGCCTCGTTTTCTTCCCGCGGGCCAAACCCGGAAACGCCGGAGATTCTGAAGCCCGACGTGATTGCTCCGGGGCTGAATATACTGGCGGCCTGGCCCGATGGCGTTGGGCCATCGGGCCTCGCTTCCGACCATCGTCGGACGGAGTTTAACATATTGTCTGGTACCTCAATGGCTTGCCCTCATGTTTCTGGTTTGGCTACATTGCTAAAGGCAGCTCATCCGGAATGGAGTCCGGCGGCGATTAGGTCTGCGTTGACGACTACGGCTTATACAGTGGACAACCGGGGCGAAACAATGTTGGATGAATCTACTGGGAATTCGTCGACAGTGATGGATTTTGGGGCTGGACATGTTCACCCACAAAAGGCCATGGACCCTGGACTGGTTTACGACATCAGTTCTTACGATTACGTCGATTTTCTCTGTAATTCGAATTACACCACGAAGAATATTCAGGCGATCACCAGAAAGAACGCGGATTGCAGTGGGGCCAAGAAGGCCGGGCACGTTGGGAACTTGAATTATCCATCAATGTCTGCTGTGTTCCAACAGTATGGGCAGAATAAGATGTCGATGCACTTTATCAGGACAGTGACCAATGTTGGGGATCCGAAGTCGGTGTACAAGGTGGCGGTGAGGCCTCCAAGCGGGACGTTGGTGACGGTGCAGCCGGAGAGGCTGGCGTTCAGGAGGTTGGGGCAGAAGCTGAGCTTCCTAGTGAGGGTTGAGGCTGTGGCAGTGAAGCTTTCGCCAGGGAGTTCAAATACGAAGAGTGGGTCTATAGAATGGACTGATGGGGTGAAGCACGTCGTCACTAGTCCAGTAGTTGTGACAATGCAACAACCTCTTTGATCACATCTTCGGCGGTTTTGGGTTGTCGAGAGCTTTCCTGGTTTTTGTTTTTAGAGATTATTTCCTTCCTATATACATAAACCCTAGCGTGAGCGTCGCGATTTCTAGTTCAGAAAGCGCATGCAGTTGGTTTCAGTAGTTCTTTAAGTGAGGGGGCAATCTTTGTAAGACGAAGAATGCAAGAATGAATGTAAAAAATGCTTTGTTGAGAAAATAGGCAAATTCGCAAAACCAAATTTCTGATGTTGAGCATTCATCCTGTTGAATTCCTAAGAAGATATTGTAACTATTCTGAAGTTCATTCGAAGTTGATGATAGGTGCATCACTCGGAAATGAGACGATTCTGACCAGATCCGGTGATCCAAAAATCCTAAATTTGGAGCTTTACTGAAGTGGTCTCTGGTGTCATATATGGCTGTCAAAATGGTCATAAATGACATCCATAAATAAGCACGCAAGGCAAGTGCTCCTTGCAAGCATCGGTTTGCTCCGGCTTGCGTACATTGAGTGGTTTGAGATCAACGGTCCTAACTATTTAAGACACAGTTTAATATATTTTTCTTCTCTTCTCACTTCCTCCTATCACTCGAGGAGATACCACTTCCTCGTGAATTTTATCTTGAACCGGGATCTTACACAGCGATGATATTCTTTGTTTCTGGTAGAGAAGTTCCTATAAAAATGGAAAATGCCCTACCCAATTTTTGTTTTGATTCGTAAAGGAACAATAGCTATTGAACTACGTCTTTAGTTTCCTAGAGACATCGGCATGTCATTTTAGCTCAAATTTGCATCTATTTTTCGTGATATTATGTGCGGATCAGATAAATTATGGTGAATTCTTCAGCCAAGCCTCCGCAATTTTTTTTAATTTTCCTCTCAATTGACCTGCTTCTCTCATACAACGATCCTAAATAGTTGGAACGGTGCAATATTTGCTCGTAAGTTAGATACGTATTGATTTGCTCAAGCTCGGGCTAGGGCCGGTGTTAATTAGTAGGGTGGGAAAGCCTAAGGGCTCAACAAATGAGACAAGCTCTAAAAATGGGCTCAAAGTTGGTGGATCTTCATCCAAGCAGAGTACAAATGAAGATCCCTATGAGCATAGCGCACCTATTTAGTAGGAAATAGTGCAACCCAAACAAAGATAATGAGACTCGTGTCTAGCCATAAAAGGGGTTTAATCTCTGTTAACAGCTCAGCTTAGCTGGAAAAAGGACCAGTATTCAAGTAGCAATCGCTTTCTTTTAGAACCTACAAGATGGCTACTCTTGCGCAGAGTGAATAGCTGGTTTTTCTAGCTTTGCCTCCCTTCTTCTCAAATTCAAATAAAGCCTTGGGTCACTTGACTCACCAATTAGGTGTTGCTTTTTAACCCAAAAAGCAAAAGAAGACTCCACTCTTGCCAGGATTACCGGTTAAAGTTTGTTGGGAGTTAATGGTTCGAAGAGTATTACGATTTCTCCCTAAGAGAAAAATGTCGCCAAACATATATTTTAACGATAAAAGATCGTTATTATATATTGTAGGAACAAAGACAAAACACTTTCTGACACCAAAATTGTACACGTATATGCTTTATAATAGAAGAGCAGGTGATTGGTCCTTCTGAAGTTGTTGTGTAAGCTAATTATTTGTCTTTTTCCCAGCAAAATTTTGGAGTTGATTTTTGGATGGTCAAATCTGATTTAATCTAGATTAAATCAGATGTGTGAGTGTTTGGCAAAAGAGATTAATCTGGCTAAAAAAAATTTAAACTGATTAAATCCATAATCCTGGAAAGTGAGATTTATGAAATAATCACTTTTTCCATAATTCTGTTTAACCTTTTAATTTACCATCAAATCCCCATGTTTTTCACAAAAAGACATTTCACACCCTTTTAACTAACAGAGAGAGGAAGCATAGCAGTTCATCAACCGCCGCCTTCTTCCTCCCCACTATTTATGTACGCTCTTTACCTTTAATTTAAAAAAAGAAGTGACAACTTGTATAGGTGGTTGAAAATAGTTTCTTTAATAATTTTTTGGTTTATTATATTTATTTTTGAAAGAAAGTTTTGTTAGCATTACTTCACTAAATCGATATTAGAAACATTATTATGTAGTGTCATTTATGGTCATTTTGTCATATCAAAACTGATTTAATCACTTTTTATCTAAATATTTTTTGTAACTTTAAGTTAGTTCACAACTAATTTTGCCAAATAGCAAACTGATTCTGCTTAAAGTAGATTAAATCTGATATTGAAAACTGATTCAGATTTAAGCTGAAATCTAGTTTTCAGAATCAATCACAAACGGCCTCTAAGCTAAAGCAATTTTGCCTTTATAAGACTTGATCAAAATTAAGAGTTAAAAAACTTTGACCAAATTATGGCCTAGCCCCTGAGTGATGGTAAGGCTTTGCATTCCTGTCTTTGGATACGCTTACAACAGCCCGCATTTCTGAGAAAAAATAATAACTGGGCTCAAGAGGACACGTGAAGGCCCATATGCTGTTGGGTCGAAACGTCTGAATGTGTTGAATTGCTAGGCCCATTTTTCTAATTCTGAATCCATTAACCATGGAGAAGTCCAATAGATTCAACAAGAGCCCAAGAGATGAAATTCACGCATCACCATGACCGTATATAGTATTGCTTTTTTGCATGTAGCATGAAGCGTCACGACCATTCATGACAAATTATTAGTCTTTTAGCGACAAACGAGTGATCGGAGAACGATCCTTGGTATGATCGATTGCCTTAAACTTACCATGAGCTTTCATTACCGATCGATCAGTTCCTACTTCCTATTCACAATTTAACAGGGCTCCTGGTTTGCATCTCCTGTGGGCTGTGGATGCCGATGAGGCACCGCCGACATTTGGGTAATTGGGCTTTCATCTTTTCTTAAACAATCCAGAGGGGTACCATTTGGGCCAAGACTAACGGTGCTCTTTCTTGGGCCGATTAAATCTTGTTCCTCTTTGAAATGAGGCTTACGCTGATCTCTCTAACCATCTCGATATGCCAAAATGTTTCATGGGCCGAAAAGGCCCGGCCCGCTTAAATCATTCTATATCTACTACTTTCTTGCTAGTTATTAATTATTTCAAGGGCCGAAAAGGCCCAACCCGCTTAAAATCTTTCTATGTCTACTATTTTCCTCTTCGTTATTAATTGACATATTTTTTTTACTAGTCCTCAATTTATAACGGAAACCTTATTTATTTATTTATTTTTCCTGAAATGTAGACTTCGATGGTAAAACTTACTAATCAAGCTCTTAGCGAAAAGAGTGGCGAATCCACCCGAACAAGCCAATGGTGAAAGATAGAGTTACCTACATCATTCGTCCATACTAAACTAAACCAAACCAAACGCTTTATCATGGAAATTCTCATCTTTATTGAAAAAAACTAACACTTCGTGCCTAGTTTTCTTGTCTATGACTTCGATTCTTCCTTCTAACTCAATAGTGAAACAACACTCTGGCTCGTTAATGAAGCAAACATGATGCAAGAATTGAGCTATCTCTAAGGGCTGAAGCAAATAAGTTGTTCTGAAATTTGTGCTCAAGGTCTTTGGTTAGAGCTCCTTAAACAATTCCACAAAAATAATTGATGAGTCCGTATTGTCAGTTTCCGAGCGTGGAGTACAAGTAAACTTAGTAATATAATACATCACAAGTAAGAATCTAGTTGGTACGAGCAGAATTTATCCGAAGCTTTTGAGATAACATTATTTTGAATCAATATTCAACTCGGGCTTATCCCAACTTTGAGCGTATAAGTAAAAATTACCTGTAAAATCGCGGATTAGACAAAGTTAATGCCTATATCTAGTATTTTGGCCTGGACTGAATCTACCCTCGGCTGTGGGGTAGACTCTGTCAGCTCTCGAGTACAAGTGGTATCATCATGTTTTTGGTGTTGTATGCAAGTTTGTCATACTTTCAAGGGGGAAATTGGGTGCACCAAGGGGAAAGGGGGCTCCATATGATTTGGCTAAAGTGTACCCTCCCATGGGAGGACCCAAAGGACCCGCATATCTGTGCATAAGTGTAATCCCACTTGGCACTTTCTTTTTTGGTACAACCCACTTGGTACTTTCATGGCTGTGACATTGAAAGTAATCTGTACGTCTTACTAAATTGCAAGTAGACGAACAAGTTGTCAAGTTGCAGTTTTTGGCCACAAGAAAAGGATATCAAAGTATAATCAAGAAATGTTGACATCCCTTCAAAAATTGTTAAGTCTCAACTGTATGTTAGGTGAGCCAAGTCCCTTCATCTATTGGTTGGAGCCAGAGAGGAAAGCCATTTGTTATGCTATTCTGGCGTTCTGCTGAGAAGGAAGAAATGTGAGAAGATAAGAAGAAACTTATTACTCCTTAGGAACAACTTGCAGCAGTAAAATTAATTTATAAGATTGGGAAGAAAAGTAGGTGAACTTGTGTTAGATGCGATATATTAGTTTCCGGTATGCGTGAGCGTCTTCAAGTGCGAGCATAATCATCACCAAAAATTGGGACATACGGGATTTTGTACTCTCACGCAAAAATTGTAACATTTTACTTTCTCCAAGTAGAACCGAAAAATTATCTGCATATTTTATAAAGAACACATAGAAACTTGAAAATATAGGCATTATGTTGAGCTATCAATAAATACAAAGAGTAAATTACTCCTTCATTTATGTGATTAACTCTAATATCTCCTTCAAACTTAAGATAGTTGACGAGAAATCAGATCGAGTCTGGATAAGAAGCGCAAGGTGGATGTGCTTGCCAAAAGCTCCTTTTGCTTTTTTTTTTGCTTTTTCCCATTCAGGTGAGCTCAATTTCATGCCCCAAAAACCGAACCAACACATCATCTATGCTCGAGTGGATTCGACAGATTTTGTTAATTGGTCTTTCATGATAACTCTTGTATGCACTTGCCCACTTGGCTTTCGACGGTAGTGTGTCGACTATGTTTTACTCGGCATTCTCCGTTTGCCTTTTATGCTGCGTTTGTTGACTTGTCGAGTGTGGTCCACCCAACATCAAGAGAACACGGTAATCTACTAAAGAGAGGCGTGCCAGCCACAAGCTCGATTAGTTACGCGCATCGTCCGTTACCTTAAGTTAAGTTGTTATTACGATTTGACCGATCATCCATTACGGATGGACTGCTCAGATCGAAAGTTTCGGAGGAATTCAATAAGTTGGAAGAATTCGCAGGCAGAGAAGGAGGACGGGGTGATAAATTTTACGGTACGTTACATTATATAGTAGATGTTGAAGTTTACTTAGAGCTAACGAAAGTATCTCTATCTATTATTTCCTCTGACCCCAAAAAATTGAGAATAATATCTTAAAAATTTTGATCATTTTTAAATTAAGAAAGATTCTCACGTTTATCCCTTTTTACTTTTTTTTTAATTCTATTTATCTCTTAATATTTAATCCTCCACTAACCTATTCTCTCTTTCGTGACCTACTTTCTTCCTTCTTTCTTTCTCTCTCTTGAGGTAGAACCGAAAATCTAAAATATAAGACTAAATTCCTTAATATATGTACAAGTCAAATATGATCAATTATTGTGAGACGAAAAGAGTGTTATTTTGTTAGATATACATTGATACTATCTTGGCTGATAGTTTTCTTTGCACTAAACATTGGGTTGGTATTAGGAAGGCAAAGATTAAAATAATATGACATTTTAGGTAAGAAATAAGCCAAATAAAAATGATAAAACTTGTTATGATCTAAGTAATTTTTTATTGAAACACACGTGCTAGAAAGTTAAATATATGTATATGATCCACCAACCTCATTTAGGAATGGCAATGGGGCGGGTCGGATGCGGATCTTATAAAATCCGTACTCGCCCCGGTAATACTTATACACGACTTCGCCCCGCCTCGCCCTGCTACCGGGTTAAGGAACGGGAATACTATCCCCGACCCGGTGGACAATTAGAAAGCCCGATCCGCCCAAACACATGATTTGTTCACAAGTCTAGCTCTAACTGTAGATATTCTTCTTTTCTGGCATTCCTTAATGCAAATAATAGAGTGAACAAGTTACAAAGACAATGGGAACATAGAGATAAAGATTTAGGATGGACTGCTCGGAGTAATAGCTTGCAACTATTTCAGTTGTGATTCAAAACACAGCCAAATAATAGAGAATAAAAGACATAAAAGATAAAAAGTGTGCTGAAGCAAATTGATCAGAAACTAACATAGGATAAAGGGTAAAGAATCAAGAATCAAACACACCCACTAATTGGAAGTATCTTTTATACTCTAATATGATCCTTCGTGACATAATAAAATACTTATACAGTTATCTACTCTCAATTCTCAAAAACATATTACAGGAGTTGAGAAGGAAGATCATAAGTATATAGCTAGAGACCCATCCCAATTGATTACGCCAATATCTAAGCCAGTGCAACGCTTGACGAGCTTTAATGGGCTGTCGCGCTGCGCCCATTGACGGTAAATCGGTCGACCATGGTGGCGCCATCGCAACTGTGGATGATGACCGGAAAGGTGTGGGCTGCCGATTGTGATCGTTGCTAGTGGTCGACAGCGGCTACTGGTGAGTTAGTCAGTGTAGCCTGAGCGGCGACCGGAAGAGAGTGAGAGAGAAGAAGAAGAAGAAGAGAAAGAGAATATTGGGCTTAGGGTTTTTCTGACTACTTTATATCTATCTAGATGGATGGCTGAGATGCTAGTATCATATTTAAGGTTAGGATAAATTATATGCGGGGCGAATACCGGGCCGGAATAGACTAAATACCATACCCGACCCCGTACTAGCTGCGGCTTTAGATTTTATCTATCATACCCGCCCCATAACCCGGTCAAAGTCAAAAAGACACACTCCTATCGAATCGGGGCGGATCAGATATCTGCCGGGTGCGGATCAAATTGCCATCCCTAACCTCATTCCTGGCATCCCTGTTTATGTCTCCATATGGAGAATTTTGCGCTCACTGTGCACCCATCACAAGAGATTCCCAAATCATGAATTTCACAACCATTTCCCTCAGGCCAAGCTCAACAGCCTGATTTTTCAGTTCAGAATTGTTTGGTCCAGAAGATGGGAGCTTTTTGGTCAAGAAGATAAAGAGTTGAAACGAAGGGGAGATTGTGTTTCATGACGTTTGTCATATCTGTCACATAAAGCACACTTTTTTAGTCTAGGAGTCCTCATTTACTTTGGATCTCCGTGGACGGCTCACATTTTTCCTACATCATTTGTCGTTGAGGCAATTCTTCCATACGAAATGATTCATATCTCAGCCCTAGTTGATAAATGATATGTTCTGAAAATAATAATATTTCTTTCGGAAGCTGTCAACACGTGTGCAAGGCCCACATCATCACTATAAACTCTGATTTCGTATTAGGGGCGTTATAGATCGAGGGCCTAGCGTCCACCGCGAAACACCTAAACCTAAAGAATAAGTCCAACTCAAAGTATAAGTTTACATTGAGAAGACATGATAACATTTGAGTATATATGTTTAGCCTATTATCTGTATTTGCTCAATGTAAAACCGATGTAACTTCGTAATTACTCAACTCATAACATTTTAACCTTAACATCTCAAAACCGTAAAGGCCCAAGTCCTAAAGAATCACAACATCTATATTGCTCTCTCTTTATCGATAAAATGAAATTCATTTATTTGTTTATCAAAATTGTTTATAGCTCTCGAATTGAGAAGCAAGAACCATATATTTGTAAAGAAATTAAGTCGAAGTCTTCGATGTCTGGCCGTGGACTGCGGAGAGAGAAAGAAGCTTTGTAGGAGCAGTGTATCACTGGGGGGCCTGAATCACATTGCATGTGCATTTGGCGGCATTAGCCACGTGGTCTGTGCTGTGGGCCCCGAGTCCCTCCAGTTTACTATATTGGTGGATTTTGTCTGTTTCCCCCGCTCCTATCCTTTTTGTTCCGCCTTTCCGGCAGATTCCGGTGCATGCACCTCTTTTTACCCTATTTGTATTTGTTTATTTATTTATATTTTTATATATATATATACACATACACACGTTACTTCGTCATATGCGGTGAAAATAATATGGACGGTAAACGGTCACAGTGCCCTTGGATAATTACAAACTTGCCCTTCTTTGGCACTGCCGTTTTTTCCGTTTTTGTATTATATATACTAGCTGTTGTTCACACGCGATGCGTGTCAGAATCTGTCATTGTATAACTCTTGGTAACTTTTACACGATTTTTGATAAAAATTAGAATAAAATGCAAAGGCAAAGGGAGCATTATCGTTGGAGTGTTGAGAAAAAGAACTGTAAAGCCGTCAATGGTCGATTTTGATTTGCAATAGAGATGGAGGAAGGGAGAAAGGCACTTACTTGAAGTCTAATGAGTGGGGGACTCTATGAGGTAACTGAAAGTTTGAGAAGAGTTGGTAATATAGTATTTTACATTTTTGTCTTGATAATGGACACTTGTCAGGATCTGAATGACTTTCAATATAACACCAAAAGGGTATTACACTAAAAATAAAAATAATATTCTCATTATAAATAATATAAATGTATATTGTAGTAAAGATACTGCATACATGGGTAAATAAGCCAAGCATCTTCTCTTTTTCTCTGATGCAGGGTACTTAGACCTGGCAAAAATAAGACCGTACTCGTTACCCGAACCGTACCCGGTCCAAAATACCTGGTACGGGTACCAATATTTCAATACCTGCTGAAATCTGACCCATATCTGAACCGACCCGTACTTTTCGGGTAATTCCGGGTCGGGTACGGTTTACCCGAATTTTTTTTACTATATTAGCTGTTTGGACCTAGGGTTTTCATTTCACTCTCATTTCTCTCATCTATTCCATCTGCACCGTCCTCCCTCCTTCTCTGATTTCTCTCTCTCTCTCTCTCAAAAAGCTTTGCTCGATCTCACGGCGTCCTCTCTCTGTCACGACATCGCGTCATCTCACGGCGTACTCTCTCTCACGACATTGCTCGATCTCACGGCGTCCTCTCTCTCGCCCACAGATTCATTGACGGTCAGCTACTCCACAAACTCGACGATGTTCATCGTTACCATGACGCTCCACCGCAGATCCATCACAGCCCCGCCTCCAATGTATCCGATCAGATCTACCACGGATCAGCCACAGCTCCGCCCCTACGGCTCTGTCGCCACCGTCTCTGATCGGTAAAGAGAAATAGTACCGAAGTTACTTCACAAACCGAAGTGGTCTCCAAGATCAATAACTGTGTTATGCTTGAATTTTATTTTTTTTAGATTTGCTTGTATTAGATCTTCTTGTATTATTTGTGCTAATTTTCCCATGTATTTAAGTACTTAACTACTTTAGACTTAGGAATTATTTTGTAACTTATTTTTCTGGTACGTGTGTTAAGACTTGAGATACTTGACTATTGTCTGTGTGGAGGCTTGGAGTTGAGATGGTTGGGTCGATTTGAGAATCGAGATCATCACCCAACTGGTAATTGTAGAGATCAAATGAGAAAGTGATTAATGTCGTAATAAATAGGGAAAAATACTCCAAAAAAAGGGCTGAATATCTGTTAATAAAAAAAAAATTAAATAGTTTACCCGCGGGTAATACCCGGCCCGCCAGGGTAGGGTACGGGCACCAGAAATCTTTACTTGAAAAAACTGAATTTACCCGTATCCGACCGGGTATACCCGTTTGCCAGGTCTAATGGTACTACATAGACACACTTTTTGCTACCAAATATGGGTGCTTCCATTTTTTTTTCTTTTCTTCAAAATTTATTAGAAGAACTTGTAAGAAGATACATAAGTCAAATAGAAAACGTTGAACTTTACAATTTTATTGAACTTTGAACGTCAGATAGGAATACAACTACTCATCAACGTGAATAGAAAAAATGATAAATGTTAGTCGGTTCAAAAGAGACGCGAGTTTCAATAGTCTGTAATATCCGAAACAGTTTTTCTTTCTTCTCGTTCCTTTGATGTGTAACTAAATCTTGTGAGCGATACGGTGCCACGAGAAAAAGGAAGAACCAAATTGAAAATATTGCGTATGGTCATTTTCATTTGTTTTATATGGCAAAAATTGTTGGAAGGAGAGAGACACATCCATCGTCTGATATGCTGCGTACCGACATGCATCATCCACCTTCCACCGGCCATTCGTGACCATTGCTTTTCTGCTGGCATCTGTCAAACCTAAAATTTTTGACTGTATGTATATCAGTTAAGGGTTAGGTGATTCAAGGAACTCCATCACTCATGTCCGGTCAAATATTAGGTGAAAAAAAATCGTACTCTTGTGAATTGGGTACCTTCAAGGCCATGAAACTATACAGTATACACTCTTCTTTTTATCAAGTTGAACACCATCTAGAAAATAAATAAAATGAAACACATAATTAATAGTTACTTTAAAGGCGAAAGAATTTGCTGCAGCTAAAATAGTTAATTCTCGAGTTATCAACGGACTTTGTCTCTCCCCTTGTTCGTGAACTTGGCGGAGGACGGCAAAAGTAAAGGATACTCTTGTAAATTCCTTCAATCTTGGTTGGATTTTGAAAATATGTTATATAAAATAACGCGACATTCTTACCAAGAACATTGATGTTAATAATTTTGTGACATGATTGAAGAGATTGGACATAAATTATCTCTAAAAAGTTGTGAAATGCCTTTTTTTTTCAAAGTTTAACAGCTAACTGAGCGCCTTTATAGATTTTTGGAACAAGAGTAGATTTGGAACATTGTAGACCAAATTTGAAAGATTCTTTTTGATAACCTTTCTAACCATTTTTTCCTCCCAAAAGTTGAATAGCCTAGAAGGCCATTGTGATTTTGACGCGCTTAACGTTCAGGTTCTTTACATTTTATTAAAATATACATTTTTCAACAGGTAAAAATAGTATATTGTGTGATTGACTGATAAGATAAAATGATAATAAAAATTTAAACCTCTATTATCACCCCGATACAGTATCAATTCATCGTCAAATCTCGATCACGGGTTACAACAGAAGATGTAATTTTCATACACATGGGATGTTATATGACTAGAATTTCTCCGAGTAGAAAATTATTCAGATCATATAAGTATTGTTTGCCAACTTTAAACTATGATTTTTCACCGCACAAAAAAAAAAAAAAAAACTTTAAACTATGGTAAAAGCAAATTAAGTCAACATTGTACCAAATCTATAGTAATAATGTAATTAAGCAAATCTAACAAGGGTACAAAAGTATATGAACATTGAGGCTCTACCACATTCCTGCCAATTTCTTAAGCTCAATCAAAAGAAGGCAAACACACTCCCAACTATAAAGCAGACCTTACCTTAACCTTCACCTCAAAAACCCTAACTTTCCATTTCATTTCCCTCTCAGTAAAAAAGAAAACTCCCTTCAAGATCCGATCTTTGGTTGTCAAAGCGACGAACACTTTGCAGACATGTGTGGTGGAGCCATTATCTCCGACTTCATCCCGCCGAGCCGGTCCCGCCGGCTCACCGCCGAGCTCCTCTGGGGCGCGGCCGATCTCAAGCGAAACCCCGGCAACTACTACTCCAAGCCCCTCCGATCCGAGATCATTGACCTCGACGATGATTTCGAGGCCGATTTTCTGGGGTTCAAGGAGTATTCCGACGACGAGGTCGTTCCTGATGTCAAGCCTTTTGCTTTCTCTGCTTCGAAAACATCTGGCCCTTCTCGTGGTAAAATCCCCATTTCTATTTTTGCTTTTTGTTTATAGAAGATAACGAGTCTTTATAAGGTTCTTGCCCAAAAACAAGAAAGAAGGAAGTTCCTTAAAAAGGTGATTGTCTAACTTGGTTGTTTTTAATTGTGATCGGGGTACTTCTGTGAAACCAATCATTCTGGTGTCTACTTCCAATTTTTTCAATGTAAATTATCCATTAAGAGTAACAAATTTAATTGGGTTTTGGTAATTAGTATGATCTTGGGGCTTGGTTGAGTTGTATTCATTCTAGTTCCCTGTTCAGTGGGATGCTGAGATGTATTTTAATTTGAATCCTAATTTAGTATCTACTTGATTTTCTAAAAAAATGAATCTTTAAAAGGTAAAATTTTCAATTAGGTTTTGTTTATGATTTTAATTCATTCAAGTGCCTATTCATTTTGACGATGGGATTTATCTTGTTGTGATTTCATTCTATTATCTACTTTTATTTGTTCTTAGAAAACAAAAAATGCATATTTAGAAAGTTATTTTTCAATTGGGTTTTGTTAATGATTTTGATCTAGGAATTTAATTGATCTGTACTCGTTCTGGTGATTGCTAATATAGAGTGGATTGGTTTGGATTTTTTTCATTTTACATGATTTGTGGTAGGAAAGTTGTTTTTTATTTTCCCAATTTTTTGCTCGAATAATATGTTGGCAATATAATTGTGTAAGCGAAGTCTCTCTATTTTTTTTCCTTTTATGTACAGAAGTTTCCTTGAAAACAAATAAATGGAAATGGCCCTTTTGTTGATGGATGCTTGACCTGAAGTTTTTATGGTTTATGAGTTATGGCATCTCTTAGGTGTGCTTCGAAATTTTTTCAGTTGAAGGGAAATTTTTTCTTTTAGTTTCACCCATCCTGTGTTGTAGGAATAGTCCTGAATGTATACCTTCATGGATATGAATATTTTATGATCAACATTTATTTTAGTCGAAACTATTGATGGGAAATTTCCCCTGCTTGGTTGAACTGCCAAGAATTGCACAAGTTGCGGGTTTTCTTTCACAAATCTTGATGAGCCTTTTGGACGTTGGGGCTTCCTTTTGTTCTTAGTTGTTAGTAACAGGGGGAAATGGATTATATTGGATTGATGCAGCTGAGTAAATGCTGATACCCAAATGTTTAATTGTTTCACTGCAGCAGAGTTTTTATTTTTTCTTTCTTAGGTTATTGAATGCTAGAAGCCTAGAACTGAATGATGTTTAGTTTCCACTTTCTAGGGAATAGTTTTCACTTTCTTTCTGTTATCATTTCAAGCTAGGTTTCCTGATATATATTTACACCTTTTTTACTGGTGTCCATATTTCTACTCTGACAATATGTTGAAATTCCTATTTTTTCTCTCTCTTAATGAAGGTTCTAAATCTGTTAAATCTGTGGAATCTGATGATCAAAATGATAAATCAGCAAAGAGGAAGAGAAAAAATCAATACAGAGGGATCCGGCAGCGTCCATGGGGTAAGTGGGCTGCTGAGATCCGTGACCCAAGGAAAGGGGTCCGAGTTTGGCTTGGAACGTTTAACACTGCTGAAGAAGCTGCAAGAGCTTATGATGCTGAGGCACGGAGGATTCGGGGCAAAAAAGCAAAAGTGAATTTTCCTGATGATACTCTTCCAGCTGCCTCAAAGCGTTCGACTAAGAAAAACCCCCAGAGCATTCCTCCTAAGGAAAACTTGAACACTCTTGAGCCCAGTCTGAATCAGAATTTCAATTTCATGAACAACTGTGACAATGACTTTTACAGTTGTTTAGGTTTTGAGGAAGAGAAACCTTCTCCTAAGCAATTTGAATATGCAGATGTTTATCCTGCTACTAGGGAGGTGGGGCTAAAACCATTTGGCCCATCAGACAGTGCTGCTTTGTATTTCAATTCTGATCAAGGAAGTAACTCCTTCGAGTGTTCTGACTTTGGGTGGGGAGAACATTGCTCAAAGACCCCAGAAATAACATCTGTTCTCTCGACTACTATAGAAGGTGATGAAGCTCAGTTCACTGAAGATACCAACCCAGCAAAGAAACTGAAGTCGTCCCCTTTGGACGTCGTGCCTAGTGAAGTCAATACTGTGAAGAAGTTGTCTGACGAGCTCTCTGGTTTTGAGTCTCAAATGAAGTTCTTTCAGATCCCATATCTCGAGGGGAACTGGGATGCTTCGGTGGACAATTTCCTTAATGGGGACACAACGCAGGATGGTGGAAACCCTATGGATCTTTGGATGTTCGATGACCTTCCTGCTATGGAGGGGGGAGCTTTCTGAGCGACTTTTGTCCTTCCTGCTGGTGGTGTAAATAAGGCTACATGTCAGTACAATCCACCATATTACTGGTTTTTATATGTGCAATTTATGTGTTCAATTGCCTTTCCTCTGACTTCCTAAACTTCTTTATGGAAGAGGATATTCTTTATGTTTCCCTTTGTTCTTTCAGGTGTGTTTGTTGGTGATGGAGATGAAGGACAAACAGCTGAGCATGCTTAAGCCTTTGAATAGTGTTTTCAATTGGCTTTTGTTTTATGAAGAGTACATAGGTAATTAGGTCCATTTAACTTCTGAGACCTTGAATTTAGTATTTTGATTACAATGTTTGTATGGATGGTGACATGTGATGAAGCTGAACCTTTCATGATACCGTCTATGTTGTTTGTTATCTTGGTCACTCCTTTTATAGGTGTTTAGTTCTCCATTCCTTTTTAATTTTATCTTGGATATACTTTCAATTAGCCTTCAAACTATTACAGAGGTCAGGCAAGCATTTGACTTGTAGATGATAAAAGTGTTCTGTGTTAGTTGATGTGGATATGGTGTTAGTCTCATGGATTTTGCCCCTTTTTTGTTGTGGCAATTTTAGTTGGAGGGCGTGGGTGAGGGGTAGGTGTTGGGGGGCATATTTACTTGAACCATCTCATCACCTTCATATCTCAGAATGTATTTTGGAGCGCTGGTTTATGAAATGAGTAGCCAACCACTGAGTTTTGGTTGTGTTTACTTATGGAAACATCAAGATGGAGGAAGGTCTGTTGATGTGTTTACCAAAATTTTAGTGGAATATTTGAACACCATCTAGACGTCTATCTTGCGGCTTCCCATGTAATCTTGTACTCTCTGTTGTGGCAACCGGGAAGGGGGTTGTGCTACGCATCTTTTCTTGCTTTTCCTGTTGCCTTTTTTGTTTGTTTGTTTGTTGGGGAAATAGTAAGAACTGCAATTTATATAGCTCGTCGATATGGGGATTCGAACAAGTGATCTCGATGTTATATCCCGAGGCCCTTTGTCAATCCACCACCCTTGGGGTTTCCTGTTGCCTTGTTATTTCCTTGTTCCATTTGGTTCATGAATATTAGAATCATACAATCGGAAGGATAAATGCACCCCTATAATATGTCAATAGTTGGTATCCTTTTAACAGCCAGTCAATAATGACAAATAACATGTCTTGGCAGTCATGGTTCTGCTGTGCTTGGTTTCTTAGACAAACAGTTTTTTAATCATAATTGCAGTCAATTTCGCAATTCATGTTTAAAATGAGGTTAGGCTGTCAACATCGAGGACTAGTTGTAATATGGTTGAGATGCGTGAAGCAAGCCCACCAGAAAGTTTTACCTACCAAGTTAGTACGAAGTAAAAAGTATTAGTGGGTTGGTTGATGGGTGTGGAATTGTATCAGGGGCTGTTTAGGAAGAGAAGTTGAGCACTCTTGGCAATCCAAATGTTAATTTGCTATGTTGCTTGAAATTTGCTGATACTTTGAGCCTTGATGAGATGAAGGGAACCCCCAAAATACTTGACTGGTACAGAACCTTAAAAGGGTTCCTGAATTAGACCCTATGGCAGCAGATTCCTGAATTACACATTATGGCTTTCCTCTGGTTGTCACACCTTTCTGATTATAAGGAGGGGGCTTCTAATAATACGAATGAATGATCAGTAATGGCCAGAATTTGCCAGAGAAAGCTTATGTGACAATGACAAAAAGCTTGGGGCTGCTCCTGCCTAAAACCCCTATTGTCGCCGAATGATAGCCTCCTTAGGGCGTTCCCCGCTTTTTCGATGCTCTCGCGGGCTAAGACATGCCTCATCCTACCGCATGGAAGGACTCAAATCGAAGTTTTAGCCTTATCTTTGAACCACCCCTCTAATCACTTTGGTAGCAGTTGAAATCTGGGCGAAATATCAGAATCTAAGTCATGCTGGTTTCCTCTAGATGGGTCTCACTCAACCTTCTCATTTCAAAGAGGATCATGATTTTCTCGATTTGACATGATGTATCCCAAAGGCTGGGGAGTGGACAAAATTCACATCACTAGCAATGTTTTCCCTCTGATGTTACATCACTAACATTGGATATTTTTTTCTCTAAATAGCTTATTTCGCTGAATTTAGTCATGTGGATTGTGGACTTCCAATCTTCCGGGCAGCAAATATATTGAAGAACATTGATTGCTTTAGGGGCAAGACTAATCTTTACAGATGGCTTCTTTTCCAATAGGATCACAAAGTCCAACAAGGCCCTGGGGGGTCAAAAAGTTGGGCAAAGAGCTACCACTAAAAGGAACACCATTTCATAAAGATCTGGAATTCACTCCAAGAAAGGAATAGGAGAAAGGTTAAGTCAAAAGCAAAACATCACATTCCTCCTTCAGTCCGAAGCATCACAATTATTTATCAATCAAATAGATCAATTTACAAGGTAATCTAACCTTTTATCATGCTAATTACGTCCGAAATGAACAGCAGCCATGGATCTTCCTACACAAAATTACCCGTTTTGTTCTTGCTATCAGAAACTATACCACGCATTTTCCATCAGAAGATGCTGCTTCTTTCTCTTCGTTTTCATTTTGTTTTTCTTTCTGGCACTCGGAGTTGTTATGTTCGTCGTTTTCTTTTTTGTGAAGCCTCGAGAGCCTGTTTTCTCCCTCCAAGCAGTAAAACTGGATTTTTATAAGCTTGATGTTTATTCAGACTCGACCCTATTCATTTCCTCGGTCATATCCTTGACCCTCAATGCCGTAAATCCAAACAAGGTAGGAATTAGGTACAGCCATTCTCGACTCCGCGTTTTCAATGAAGGATTAGTGATAGGCATGATTCGAATTCCCAGTTTCTACCAGCCCGCTCACAGCAAAAATGTAAGCGTGCAGACACGAGTTCTATTCCAGTGTGTGAATGCTAGCCAAATCTTGTCCGGGGTTCCTCAGCAACATGATTCAGCAGGCACCATTGCAAAGACGAGAATATTAGGCGACATCAGAGCTCGTGTGCAGGTACTTCAGACCACCTTGCCAAAGTTCAAGGTTAGTACGACCGCTATTTAACCGTCCACGCTTAAAAAGGTTGATTGACAACGACATGTTATCGATGAACAGTACTATATTTGATAAGATTCGATGTCCTAATCATCAATCAATCGGTGATAACGTTTGTCACACAGGATAACTACAATTAACCCACCAACTTGTGTTGTTTCAACCTTTTTTCATGCCTGTGTAGGTCGGTCTGGATTGTGAGGTAGATATTGATTACAGCAATCTCGCATTCAGTAATGAAGTCCAGAGCATGAGATCAGTAACAAGTCTTGTAAGTATTGATTGCTCTAAAATCTTATTGCCACCGGTTATACAGTTCCGATGCAACACTTCACCTACTACAATTTTGCCTTATCACTAGTATGGATGATAAAACTTTTTCAGGCGAACTTTCCCGTCAACTCCCAGACATTCTCCAACAAGTGCTCGATAGCTTTCTACATATAACAAAGGTACATTTACTTGAGCCTTGCCGCATACTGATGTTGTCAAATGTACCAAAAGTTTCAACGATAATCTGGAATGGTTTCGCAGAGAGGGTGAAGTGGCGAAAGGTTTTACCTGTTTGCTCAACTATTTTGAGGGGATCATGATCATAAACAAATCCTTCAAAGAAACAATTTCAAGCTGGCCATTCTGTAAGGCTCCCCGGTGATGTAATGGCGTTTCATTTTCCCTTCCAGACATGTGCTTAGTGCAACTCTTTTATGCTCTGATATACTCCGTACAATTTGCCTAGATGAAGTAGCATGGCCTGCACAAACTCAAAGGGCGGCAGTAATGTAAACTGTCATTCTATGCGGCCCAAGGCTCTCACCTCTGTTTCAGTGGGAGTGAGGGATCTGATGCATTTTCTTGTATCTTCCCGATCTGACTACCCCTTAATTTGGTACTCCCAAATACTGGTAGCCCTTATGTTTTCTTTGGTTTCCTCCAAGGCCATGTTGGCCATTTTCGGGACCATCCGTTTGGATGCAATTGTCTCTGTCTTTCCAGGAATGCTCATTTGGGCATTGTCTTTAGGTTGTAATGGTTAATTTTAATTAATGTAACTTGCTTAGAAAAAAAAAGAAACTCAAAGGGCGACGGTAATGCAATCTATACGTATATGCTGCAGTCTTATGTCGATTTGACATTTTAACCATTTGTTTTGTCAGGGAGTTACTCTCTTGCATATGAAATGTAACGCTTTTTGCTGATACCATTCATGTTTGTCGAAAAGATTCTATTTTGAAAATAATAAAATGACACAATTTTATTGTTTTGGTTAACAAATTTAAGTTTAACATTCATATAAAGTTGTGTTTGGACATCAAATTGAAATAAGCACCTATTCATCTTTGCACAAACGCCCACATACAAACCCGACCTTACACAAAACTCAACTTTATCTTCCCTCTGTACACAAAACTCCCTGCCCCTTTATTTCCCTTCTGCACGCAACCCTCCCACCCAAACCCTCACTTAAACACCCCCCCCCCCCCCCCCCCCCAACCCCACCCACAAAATAAATTAATTAATTAATTAATCCCAAACCCCTTCTTCTTCTTTTTCCTCTATCTTTAGACAACCACCTCCAAATGCAACAAAAACCGAAATGGGACAAGGATATCATGTCTTCTATAATTGGGCCTGATGTGCCTTTTGTCAATATACATGCCCAAAAATATCAAATGATCAATTTTTTTTCTGGACAAACTGCAAAATAAGCTTTTTCAGGGTGTTAGCCCAAGTGGACTTTTACGAAAATATAAAAATGCACATAATTCTTTATGAACAATGCACATACAAAAGCATATTTGCAAAAGTAAATAGATAGTCATCTTTATCTCACATCATGACATAAGTAAGCAGTGCGTGACTGCATGAGAGAGGGAGAGCGTGGTTTTGAAAAAGTGCTCAAACTTTGGATATGAGAAGAAAATTACAAAAAACTTTTTTAAAATTGGATAAACAAACAAAAAATATTTTCTTACTTTAAAACCAAATCATATAGAACCACTTAACAAGTTGAGATTTTATATCCAGCTAGAGTTCAAAAATTGTCGCTTAATATGATAAGATTGTTGCACAACAATCGAGGATCCAACATTTCAAATACTCATGTCACCGAACGTTTCATCCTGGCATTTTTAAACATGAAAAATACGTTGTCGTGATGCAGTGCAACACAACATATATCAACTTCGTTGATATTAATTAAGGCGACGAAAGTGACGTGTAGGGGATAAGAACTCAAGCTTTCAAATCAAAGTTCTATCAAAATGCTCTGTGTATTCCAGTTATATTGGCCAAGTGAAGCTACATAATTGTCTCTCTTAATAACTAATTGTATAGCCTTTCATTTCAGTTTTACCTTGTGACCTTGACATGTGCTATTTTATAATTATCTCTAGTTGAATTATTTGATTACCGTATTGGGCCACATTTTCTAGCACTAGTTCAAGCTTGTACTCCTCCATCATATAAGTTGGTCCAAATGACTTTGTTTTGTTTGGCCAGTGGGACAGTTCATGAGGTTCTCGTTTGAGTTCCCTGCCTAAAGTTTTGTATGCTTGTTCATAGACCTTTTTTCTTCTACTTTTCCACACAAAGCAAAAGCTAAATGAATAACCAAATCACCAAATTTTCTTGTCTCTGAACAATCCTTTATTTACTTTAAGAAAAAAAAAGTTACAGGAGTTGATTAAGACTCTGTCCCTGAATTTAGGATAAAATTACATTTATGTTCATTTGTTTGAACAAGTATCATTGACATTCTTTGACTAAACAGATTCTTGAAATATATCAAGATTTTGACATAATGATTTTATTCCCCATAATTTGGAAGGTAATTTCTAGATTCGCCCTTGCAACTCACATCCCAATAATTATCTCCTCTTTGATTTTTCTCTTCCCCCGCGTTAACCACCATGCCTACCACTGTCGCGGGAACCACGAGATCCCTACTGCCTTTACCACCATGCACGTCTCTTCCAAACATCCACATTTGGCTACCACCACGTCTAGCATCAACCAAACACCACCATGTCCACCCTCTAGCAGCCATTGCGTCTAGCCTCCACCAACCACGACCGAGTTCAGCCTCTACCAACCACCACAATGTCCACCAACCACAACCGTGTTCAGCCTCTACCAACCACCACAATGTCTAACCTCCACAACCACATCGCAACCACAATCACCTAAAACCTTCCAACATCAGTCCCATAACCGTGATCAAGGTCACCAGTTTACCACATACTATAACCCACAACCACATATTGTTCACCCCCGTCTAGCCCTACATATTGAGAAATCACCACAAAACACCACTGCACCACACTACACAAATCCATTGTTAGCTTTTGATCCTTTTTGTCGCAGAGGAAAAAAGAAATAAAAGATTGAAGTAGAGAAAAAATATGAAAAGGGAAAGACAACCGTAATCTGAAAATTAGGATAGTAGGGTTTCTCTTTGCCTGATTTGAAGGTCATATATTATAAATCAACAGTGGATGTATTTGCATTTTCAAAGTACAACTACATGATATCAGCAAACTTTTTTAACAGGTTAACGATAGATAGACACACCTAACACAAATTTCATGTATGTGGTAACTTTTGGTTACACATCCGAACTTTATTTCATGACCATAATTTCATCCTAACATCAGGGACATGAGTGTAACATTTTTTTAGTCTTTAAATGAGGTGGTTGAGGCGAGGTTCTTGAACTTTGGAAAGGGATGAAGCTTCATTTTATCATATTTGATATTGAAGTCTCCCCTATTTTCGAGTTTCAAGATTATTATTGTTTTTGCATAATTTTTTCAGCGAAGTCACTCAATCTTAACTAGCTTCAAAACATGTCAAAAGTTTGATTATCTGCCCTTACCAACCCCTATCAAATGAACCTTTGAATAAGCAAAATATACATAAAAAAAGAATTCAACTTGAGTAACGTGCATTTGTAATATTCTTTTTTACAGAATTGCAAAGTTTATAAGTTCTTTTTTATAGCTTGTTTGTGAGTTTTTTTCTGCAGAGAAAAGAGATGAAAAGAAATGAAAGTGGTTCATTTCTTCCATTTTCTCTAGTTTGTGAGTTCTTTTAAGGATAGAAAAGAAGAGAAATGGGAGAAAAGTTTGAGTTTCTTTTGTCTCTAAATCTTTTCTCATAAATTGGAAAGAAATGGAGAGAAATGAATCTCTTATAAGTAATATTTTAATATTGTCCATATCATCCTTGAGATAATAAAGATTATATTTTTAATGACTTTTAGGTTTTATGGTTCCTTACAAGATTTTATCATTATACTTGCAAACAGATGATTGTTTTAGATGTTAGAGTTAACTCATGATTGATTGCTTTTGATGTGACATTAATTAGATTTGGATGTTGAGATGTTTGTAACAAACTCATGGGCAATTTTTGTTTTTCCTACAATGACAATAACCAGTGATGCAAGACTTATAACATCATGGTATGAACTTTATATGATGATATTGATGACTAATTTATTTTTTCATCAAAATTATGTTCTTTTTTAGGATCATACATCATAATCTTTGTTAAAATTATCACAATATAATATAGAGGTATATACGTAAACGGATGTATTTTCTTTTCTACTAAACTTACAAACGTTTTTCTCTTAAACTCACAAATAAGATGAAGAAAAATTTGTTCTCTTCCCTTCTCTTCTCTCATCTTAAAACTCACAAACAAGCTATTAATGTTCGTCGAAAAGATTGATTTGATGACGTCGAGTATAAACTTCAGAATCGAACAATTTTCTACCTATCAAAGTTTCCTGCTAAAAAAAGTTTGTTCCTTGTTTTTTGTTTTTTTTCATTTGCTCAGTACATTTGGTTTTTGAACATAGCTTCAATCCAACGGAAGTAAAATTGATAGGCAAAAGTGACTGACGAGATCAATCGTGTTAAACATCTAGATAGCGTTTGAAATCACTTCCAGTTTTGATTTTTTGTTTCTAAAAAAAACAAGAACTAAAAGCAGCTTAGTTTTTATTTTTTACAAAAACAAATAGGTGTTTGATTACTCAATTTTTATTTTGAGTTTTTTTCTTTGGTGGTGGTTTGCAGTGGTGGTGGTGGGGAGTAGCGATGGCCGACTGTCGGCAGTCGCCGATGGTGACTGCCACCCGCCAGCCGTTGCATGTGCAAGCGGTGGTCGCGTCGGCGGTGGCTGCCGGTCGCCAGCGGCAGGCGGTGGCTATGGCGATGGGAAGGGGGTAATGGTGGTGGTCGCAATAGTGGCGGCGACGGTGATAGTTGTGGCAATACTAGCGGTGGCGGTAGTGGTGGTGGTGGTAGTGAAGGATGCAGTGGCGGCGGCGGTGGTGGTGGCGGCGGTAGTGTTAGTGGTCGTTGTGGCAGTGATGGTGGCGACGACAATGGTGGTGGCGACAGAAGTGGTGGTGGTAGTAGTAGTAGTGCCGGTGGTGGTGGTGGCAGTAATGGTGCTTGTGGTAGTAGTAAAAGTGGTGTGGCGGTAGCGGTAATGAAAATGGTGGTGGCAGCGACAGTGGTAGTGGCGGTGGCGGTGGCAGTGGTGGTGGCGATGACGATGGTGGTGGTGACAGTAATGATGCCGGTGGTGGCATTAGTAGTGGTGGCGGTGGCGGCAGTAGTGGGGTCGGTGGTGGTAGTAAAAGTGATGTGACGGTAGTGGCAATGAAGATGGTGGTGGTGGGTTCATTGTTGGAGAGATCTTGAAAAAGGGGTAAGATTGGTAAATAATTACTTTTAATTCAAGTAAATCGAAATCCCATGAAATTCGACCATTTTTCATCGGATTTCATACTATAAAAACAAATCCAGTCAAATTCCATGAAATCCAATTCCATTACCTTTTTTTAATGTTCCAGACAACAAAATTTGAGGATTTGAAATGAAATTCCATCAATTCCATGGTTCCAAATACACTCTTTATTCCTCAAAATTCACACGGGATCGGTTAAAATATCACCATGGAAGGTATTTATGTACATATATATAAACCATGAACTAAGGTGCAGAAGTCAGTCATGGCAAGACTAAGCACCCATTTCATCATTTCAGTTTTCTGTGCACTACTCTTCGTCTCAACACCAACAAGCAGCCTTACAAGTCAATGCGGACGTCGGCCCACCGGGAAACAAGCTGCCTTGTTCATATTTGGAGACTCATTCTTAGATTCCGGCAACAACAACTACATCAACACCATTACTCTTGACCAAGCCAATTTCTGGCCGTACGGTGAAACTTACTTCAACTCACCAACCGGACGATTTTCTGATGGCCGCTTGGTGTCAGATTTCATCGGTAAGTGAGCTTTTCAAATCGCTTCCTGCATTGTACAAGTAACAGAATCCCAATAATGTGTTCATTCTTTCCTATTTACGGACACTTTCCTCTGTGTGCAGCCGAGTACGCAGAGCTGCCATTGATTCCTCCATTTATGCTGCCGGGGATTGAGTACAACAAAGGGATGAACTTTGCATCAGCTGGAGCTGGGGCTCTGGTCGGGACATTTGAAGGATCGGTATGTAAAAAAAAAAGTTTCTCTCATCATGCAGCAAAAAGTGGAGTTCTACTTTCTTGCTTTAATTAGAAACTGATACTTCCACACCTAGATGGTTAGGTCTAATTATAGCAACACTTCATCACAAGAGATTTGACAACCTTTTTGAAGCACTTCGGGTGAAAAAGCTTGGAATTTGAGTTCCCACGGCATCTTCCTCCGTACGAGCACATTATAAAGTCAAACCTCACCAAACACATCACTCCACCTTTTCAGTGAAGGAATTTGTCGCTAAAGATACTAAATGTGTGTAAAGGGCTGTTTTAGTAGTTTCTGTTCTTCTCAGAGAAAGTTTCGAAGGTAACTATAAATTTTAGGCGGCAATTAGAACCGTACCATAAAAAATGTACGGCCGACGAAAAAAGTTTTGTAAATTTTACTAACAACCGCTAAAAAAATAGATTTTCCTTCCCGTTCATGGATATGTATTGTGCGGCCTTCTCTTCTCGTTCATCAACTTTTAGCTCATTCTTTTGCGGTTGATCACCAGCTGACTTATTAGATGAGCTTCAAACCCAGAAAAGAATACTCTGCTGTAGCAACTTTAGTCACAAAAAGATGGTCGCTAAGAGTGTTTTCTTGCTGTTTAAAATTTTTTTTAGTTATAATCTTTAACAGCTAAAAACCCTTTAGCGACGTCTGCTTTTGTTACAACAAGGTGCTGTACGGTCCTAGTCGTAAACCACATGGCAATCAAGTAGTCTTCTGAATGAGAAGGAGACTCTTGGAATAAACAATGTGTACGTTCATGTTCACAGATCGGTACAAAGTTTAAATATAGTTAACGTGTTTAGAGTGCCTGCATTTAATCATATATATATATTTAAGAGGAATAAGGCACGACTCAGGCCTTTATGTTTGTTTAGGCAAATGTCTGAAGAGCAGCAGCATAAAGTTAGGTCGTCTGAATGAACGTTTTGTCTCTCCCCAGTCAATTATGGAGGTGTGGGCCTTGTTCGTCGACATTGTGTGGCCCGAACTAAAACTCCATAGTCTGTTGCTTTCGGTCCTCTGTTTCCAATCTTGTCCTGTCTGTCTCGGTATTCTTTTGGAAAGCCTTTTTTTTTTCCATTAAGTTTTGTTAATTTCTCGTAACTTCGTTCATCCGTCGTCGTCGTAACTCGACATCTTAACGCCATCAAAGTGAGTTTTTGTTTCGTTATCCACGGGTTGTGACAACAAATACTGACCTGCTCGTCAATTGAATCAGTTGGAAATTGAAGTGATAAACATGTTGATAATTTGATTTTGAGACTGATTTGCCTATATAAAGTCTTGATTTGTCTAGATCTATTATATA
The DNA here is from genome assembly GCA_033065855.1 of Escallonia rubra. Taxonomy (NCBI): domain Eukaryota; kingdom Viridiplantae; phylum Streptophyta; class Magnoliopsida; order Escalloniales; family Escalloniaceae; genus Escallonia; species Escallonia rubra. Next base: position 746,347 of record JAVXUO010002762.1, read on the forward strand.
CTAAGCCTGCGTAGGATTCATCTTAATTAACTTTCAAAATTAGCTTTGAGCTTCTTCTTTTCTTTTTTTTTAACTTAAATTAGCTTTAAGGTATGGCTCCTGTTTGAATAAAAAGTACTAAAATCAGTTTCAATGCGGCAAAATGGCCAAAAATTTAGTGTTTGAATAAAAGATGCCAAAGGTCTTCGGTGTTAACAGGGATATTGGTCAAACCTAAATATAGAAAAGTGATAAGTCCATAATCTTCGTTTTCTTAGATTACGATTCAATCGGTCTGTCTATTTTCGATCAATTTGTATGTTTTTGAACACCTACAAAGCTGATTTAATTTAGGTTAAAGATTATCAAAAGAGTCCATTACATTTTACAATCAATACTTTGATGGCAAACTTTAGCAGCATTCTTTACTTCTCGTGAATGGTGATCGGTGAAACTTTTGCACTTGGGTTTACATAAAAAACAATGGCGTGTGACATCAATTTCCCAGGTAATTAGTCTCAAGACACAGCTCAGGAACTACAAGAAGGTAGAGGCTCGGCTGAGAAGTGAGTTGGGCGATGGTGAAGCCAAGATGACCCTATCAACAGCAGTATACTTGTTTAGCATTGGAACCAATGATTATATTAGCCCCTTCTTAACCAATTCCACCATATTAATCTCCTATCCACCAGCACAATATGTGGAAATGGTTATCAGCAACTTGACAAGCGTGATCAAAGTAAGTCAAGCCTTTCCTCTTAAGAGAATGCTAATTAACTCCTAGTCGCACCATATTATGGTCATGCAGATTTGAAGGGTTTTTCTTGAATAAATTTTTGCTCCTACTCGGGTGGAAGCCGACTGAACTTCCTCCGAAGTGCACTCTATTCAACAACCAAAAATTACTGCTGTAAAACCATTCATGGCATTTTTAACGGCAAAGTATTGACACTAGTGTTGCAGTTTGTAGCTAGAGTGTTATCTCGAATGTTGGCCAACCCTTGATGTAACGACTTCTCCCGACCCTCTTTTTGACGACAAAAAATTGTTTTTGATGGAGGTGACATCTCCATTAACACTTTAAACGAAAAAGATATGAGATGCATGCAGCGACAAAGTTTTGACATTAATGTGGCAGTTTGGGTTACGAGTGTTAGCTCAAGTGCCAAGTACAAATCTTCACGGCAACGATAATAGAAATAATATGGTGTAACGACACCACCACCACTAGAAAATATACCTGACATGAATGAGGTTTACTTTTTCCATATATATTATGATTATGGCAGGAGATACATAAAAGGGGAGGCAGAAAGTTTGGGTTTCTCAACTTGGGGCCATTGGGCTGCCTACCAGGATTAAGAATACTCGATCCACAAGGTCATGGCGGCTGCTTAGAAGAAGCTTCGATGCTGGCAAAACTGCATAACGAAGCACTCTCCAAGTTGCTACGAAGAATGGACAAGCATTTGGAGGGTTTCAAACATTTACTTTACGACTTCAAGAGCAGTCTCAGGCGAAGAATGAAGCACCCTTCCAGATACGGTACATACCTCTTGTAGTTGCGTCCTTGTGTGTGTTTTTAGCTAGCAGTCGTGTGTGAGGCTGAACCTGGCTTATCTAACGATGAGAACAAATCCCAAGAGCAATGATCTTGTTTACTCTCTGTGAGTTAGAAAATTTTTAGGAACATGACTACGACGCTAAGTACTTTTAATGACGCTAAAAAGTGCAATTAAGAATTGTTGCTGAATGTACTAAAGAAAATATTATTACTAAGCTGATGTAGCGGCCGTTAATTATCTCTACACGGAGGGTTGTAACAATTTTCCTAGCAACTCGGGTTGCAACCCAAGTTTCTCTTGAAAAGTTTATCCTCCTCACCTTTTCAAAAGAGCACTATTCAAAAAGTGATCAGAAGTGCAAAGCACCCTTCAATGCTTACACTAAATAAAAAAGAGTCCTTTAAAGACCTTGCAAAAATGTATCTATAAATATCTTTGCAGCGTAATGGAAATTGTTATCTGTAACTCAAAATTGACATATACTTTGATAAAAACTTTGTTCTTATTAATACATTGACCGGAAAAAACTATGTCTCTTAAAAAGAAACGAAAGCAAATATTTTTTGCAGGCTAAATGTTGACATGAGTTTCCAATCGGTAGATTGATAAAAGTTGTTTTTGTAACGAAGGTTTCAAGGAAGGAAGATCAGCGTGCTGCGGGACAGGGAGATTTCGAGGAACATTCAGCTGTGGAGGAAAAAGGCCTGTGAAGGAATTTCAACTGTGTGATCATCCAGAGGATTATGTGTTTTGGGACTCTTATCATCTCACTGAAAGAGTTTACAAACAAATGGCAGAAGAAATGTGGACTGGACACAGCACACGACCTTACAGTATGAAGAGCCTTTTCCATTGTCCCTAATTGTCACCTTTTAGAGACACGAGAGACAATGTGAGCAGTATTACATACCTTCTACAGTTCTAACATTTACTGGCTGCCAAAGAATCTGATTAATATGTGATTTTGGTTTCGCCATATATACATACCGTAAAAGTCAAAATTTAATCATGTTATATTCTTCTGATCGTGTTCTTGAGTTAGGTTGTAGCTAGTCCACGAGGGTGTTCTAGCAAAATGGTTGCTATTCGTGTATCCGATTCTCGATAGCCCTGTTAAGGATCCAGCAAAGAACCCTAGACTGGAGTACAATATATATGACCAGGATTCTACATCAGCATCCATGAAATTTCCCCTGCACCTCATGAACAATAATTTCCTCCGACTCTTCTCCACAACAATGATGACTTTGTTGTGCTATGGTTTCTGGAGATCTGTTGAAACTTCAATAATTTAAGAGTCAATTGCGTGGTAAAAAAGATCAGGTAACAACGGCAGAGTCAAATTGGCAATGTAAAACTCCTCTATGTATTGACGTTTTGAAGGCATCCTTTTTCCAAGTAGAGCTAGAAAATATTGAATGCAAGCTTTACAATGGCAAGCTCAATTTTTAACTTCCTAATCTTAGTTTCAGTTGCAATCTCAATCGGCAGCTGCCTTGCTAATAGCATTGGGCACACTGATATAGTTAAACATGTCCCGCTCTTCCTATTTGGCGACTCATTTTTCGATTCGGGTAACAACAACTATATCAACACTTCCATTAATTTCCGAGCAAACTTTTGGCCTTATGGCGAGTCCTTCTTCCACTACCCCACTGGAAGAGTTTCCGATGGCCGTATCATCCCGGACTTTATCTGTAAGAACCAACAAAATATATTACTCCCTGCAATTCTTCTATAGCTTTTACCGTATAATAAATAGCACACTCACTACAGTTATGCGTTGTTGTACCTCGTGCAAAAGTTTATTGGGTCTGATATACTATTTTGCTCGCGTTGTGCTTTTTTCCAGCTGAGTACGCGAAGCTGCCACCGATACCACCATATCTCCAACCTGGTAATAATCAGTTTGCTAATGGGACAAATTTTGCATCTGCTGGAGCTGGCGCGTTGGTTGATACTTCTCTGGGTTGGGTATGTTATGTTGAGTTCTGCTTGCACATACTGAAGGTTTTAGACCAGCAACATCTAACAAATTTTTGCTCTAACCCCGGTTCGAGCAATCTTCTCCCTATCATTGACAAATGTTGGACTTCTATTGCAAGTGATGCCATTAACATGGCAATATGTGCAAGGTTTTAAACCAGCAACATATAACAAATTTTTGCTCTAACCCCGGTTCGAGCAATCTTCTCCCTATCATTGACAAATGTTGGACTTCTATTGCAAGTGATGCCATTAACATGGCAATTGTCACCACTCTCTTTCAGTGAAGAAGTTTTAGTCGCAAATGTTCTTTACTTTTCCTCCCCGAACGTTTAAAATGTTATTCACTGCTGGGGCTCGCCCTGGTGCCTAGAGGATCTTTCTTGGCAATGAAAAGCCACCAGCGAGACTTACTATCATTTTGTTGGTTGTTTTGTGTACGATAGGTAATCAGCCTGAAAACTCAAGTGAGCTATTTCAAGAGTGTTGAGAAGGAGTTGATGAAAAAGGTAGGTGATAAAGAAGCTAAGAAATTATTATCTGATGCTGTGTACTTGTTTAGCATCGGAAGCAACGATTACCTGCATCCTTTTCTGTCAAACTCGAGTGTCCTCGATTCATATTATAAAGAGGATTACGTAGAGATGGTGATCGGAAATCTAACAACTGCGATCAAGGTATTGGCAAGCAGTATATGAGAGTGATCAGTTGGTACTCCCAGTTGGTCTTTCATTCATTTCACAACTCCTTTTTTGGACAGGATATTCATGGGAGAGGAGGGAGAAAGTTTGGACTTCTTAACTTGCCCCCTTGGGGATGCTTTCCAATTGCCAAACCACTCGTACCAGGAAATACTAGTGTATGCATGGAAGAGATGACAACCCTAGTAAAGCTACACAACAAAGCTCTTCCTAAAGTGCTTCAAAAGCTAGAGATGCAACTTAAGGGGTTTGCATATTCAATATTCGACTTCTACACTGCTTTGACTGAAAGAATGGAGAACCCACATAGATATGGTATGCTGCATCCTTGGTTTGGCTGAGCAATTAGTGCTACTCTTTACAAAATTGAGTTCTCATCAAACTGTGTCTACCTCTATGAGCAACTGATGCCACTTGCTTCAAATTGAGTTCTCAAATCATCTCTGATGGGTTTCTTAGAAAAATCAAATTCTCCAATGTTTTCGTTCTTTTTTATTCAAGCATAGTGATTCCTTAATTTCATAAACAGAACTCGAGTATTATAACATTAGTACTGCTTCCATTGTTATGTGTTAACAAGGTTTCAAGGAAGGAAAAAGTGCATGCTGCGGTTCAGGTCCATACAGCGGAGTTGCTAACTGTGGAAGGGAGAGCATGGAGAAGTATGGTTTGTGTGACGATCCTGGTGAATATGTTTTCTTCGACGCTGCTCATCCAACTGAAATGGCTAATCAGCAAATTGCCAGGCTAATATGGACTGGAACAACGAAAAACGCCTGGCCTTACAATTTCAAGGCTCTCTATGAACGTGCACAAGAGTAGTTCATGTGGACTCTTCATCTTTTTGCCGGATTTTTGTTCTTTGTGAAATTCCTTTGGACTATTACTAGCAACTAAATGAATGAGTCGACGTGACCCGGTTAAAGGGTCATTAATTATTTATTTTGTTTGCCGACTATGCAACTTGGCTCGGGGGCTACCTGTAGATCCCGAAAAAGCTCCCAAGGACTCAGACCGTGAAATTCGTTGCAACAATATTAAGTAGTACGAGTACATATCATCACGTGTTTAGCTACAGACTTTTTTTTTACACCTTTTAAACACTGTAAAAGAAAATAAAAAGCATTCTAAGGTGTTTAGCTACATATCATCATATGCCGCGCCCTGTTTTTTGGCCGGTGCGTGGCTTGGCCGTGGTGTGGCCTTGTTGTTGCTAAAGATATCGCAGCACTGAGGTTTCCGCGCCTTCTTTTTTGCCCAACGCATGGCATGCGTGTGGCGTGGCATGGCCTTGCTGTGACTAAAAATGTCATAGCATTGAAGTTGTTGCGCCTGTTTTTTGGCCAACGCGTGGCCGAAAAAGTTGTTTATATTATTCAAAACTTCTATCAACTTGTTATCGTACCACTATAAATTAATCAAAGTTGTTCCCTAATATATAGTGTTACTATAAACAAGCTGATCAAGGCTGTTCCCTAAGATAAACAATAGATTTGACCAGGATTCTACATCGGCATCCATGTAATTTCCTCTGCACCTCATAAACAATATTTTCCTCTGACTCTTCTCCACAACATTGATGGCTTTGTTGGGTCATGGTTCTGGAAATCTGTTGAAACTTTAGTAATTTAAGAGTCAATTGCGTGAAAAAAGAGATTAGGTAACAATGGCCAAGTCAAAATGGAATTGTAATAGTCCTCTATTCTGCAGTTTTGAACATATCTCTTTTCCTCCTACAAAGCAAGCAAAGCTTGACATTAATTGAGTCCAGGCCATACAATGGCAAGCTCAATTTGTAACTTCCTCGTCTTAGTTTCAGTTGCAATCTCAAGCGGCAGCTGCCTTGCTCATCGCATTGGGCACACTGATATAGTCAAACATGTCCCGCTGTTCATATTTGGCGACTCCTTTCTCGATACGGGTAACAACAACTATATTAACACTTCCATAAATTTCCGAGGAAACTTTTGGCCGTATGGCGAGTCCTTCTTCAAGTATCCCACTGGAAGAGAATCCGATGGCCGTATCATCCCGGACTTTATTGGTAAGAACCAACAAAATATATAAAACTCTGCGATTCTTTTTAACATTTATTGTGTAATAAATAACACGCTCAATATAGTTATGTATCATTGTGCCTCATGCAAAATAATTTTACTCTCGTCGTACTTTTGTCCAGCTGAATACGCAAAGCTGCCATCGATACCACCATATCTCCAACCTGGCAATCGTCGGTTTTCTGATGGGACAAATTTTGCATCTGGTGGAGCTGGTGCTTTGGTTGATACTTTTCTGGGTTGGGTATGTGATATTGACTTTTGCTTGCACATAATGAAGGTTCTGGACTATAAACATATAACAACTTTTTGCTCTAACAGCGACCGAGCGTCGTACTTCTCCCTACCGGTGACGAATCTTGTAATTCTATTGCAATTGATGCCATTGATATGGGAATTAGTTCTGCGCAAATTTTATTTACTTTTCATCCCCAAAGGTCTAAAGTGCTAGTTAGTTCTGGGCAAACTCGATTGAGAAATTAAGTAATCTACGGTGACTGCCTGGGTGCCTAGAGGATCTTCCTTGGCAATGGAAAGCCACCAGTAGGACTTACTATCATTTTGTGGTTGTTCTATGTACTATAGGTAATCAGCCTCGAAACTCAAGTCAGCTATTTCAAGAATGTAGAGAAGGAGTTGGTGAGAAAGCTAGGTGATAAAGAAGCTAAGAAACTATTATCGGATGCTGTGTACCTGTTTAGCATCGGAAGCAACGATTACCTGCGTCCTTTTCTGACAAACTCCACTGTCCTCGATTCGTATTCTAAAGAGGATTACGTAGAGATGGTGATCGGAAACCTAACAACTGCGATCAAGGTATTGGCAAGCAGAATATGAGCATGATCAATTGGTACTCCCTGGTCTTTCATTTATTTCACAACTCCTTTCTGTGGACAGGATATACATAGAAAAGGAGGGAGAAAGTTTGGACTTCTGAACTTGCCCCCTTTGGGATGTTTACCAATTGCCAAACCACTCATACCAGGAAATACCAGTGAATGCATGGAAGAAATCACAACCTTAGTAAAGCTACACAACAAAGCTCTTCCTAAGGTGCTTCAAAAGTTAGATGTGCAACTGAAGGGGTTCGCATATTCTATTTTCGACTTCTACACTGCTCTGAGTGAAAGAATGGACAACCCACATAGATATGGTATGCTGCATTCTTGGTTCGCCTGAGCAATTAGTGCTACTCTTTACAGAATTGAGTCCTCAAATCATCTCTAATGGGTGGTTTCCTAGAAAAATCAAAATTCGCTATAGTGGTTCTGTTTGATTCAAGCACAGTGATTCCTTAATTTCAAAAACATATAACTCGAGTATAATAACATTAGTATTGCTTCCATTGTTATGTGTTAACCTCTTCGTGACGATCTTTACCAAGGTTTCAAGGAAGGAAAAGGTGCATGCTGTGGCTCGGGTTCGTACCGTGGAGTTCCTAACTGTGGAAGGGAAGGCGTGGACAAGTATGGTTTGTGTGACAATCCTAGTGAACATGTTTTCTTCGACGGTGCTCATCCAACTGAAAAGGCTAATCAGCAAATTGCCAAGCTAATATGGACCGGAACGACGAAAAACGCCTGGCCTTACAATCTCAAGGCTCTATTTGAACGTGCACAAGAGTAGATCCTGTGAACTCTTCATCTCTGTTTCAGATTTTGATTGTTTATGAAATTCATGTGTATTAAATAAATTCACCAAAGATGTCAAACACTATTTCCTACTGTTACTAGCAACTAAATAAATGAGTCGATGTGACCCGGTTACATGTTCCGTAAAGATTTATGTTGTCGCCGACTGTGCATCTTGGGTCGGCGGCTACCAGTAGATAGACCTGGAAAGACTATATGAGATTAACAACATGAAATTTATTGCAACAATGTTCGGTAGTAGATCCGCTCTTTAAACTGATGCTAGTTGTACTTCATAAAAATATGTTACGCAAGCATTTGAGAACTACAGAGTAATTTGGTTCGAAATACATATCATGGCGTGTTTAGTTACGGATTACTTCTTACCTTTATATACCACAAAATAAAGCATTCTAGTATTTGGACAAAAATATTTAAGTAAGTGCTTTGGCTCATAAATAGAACCACAATGTAAAGCTTTTGACAGTGTTCAAATGCCTAACTACATAATCTAAAACTTTTAAGAAGGCATATATATAGAAGTGATTACCTCGCCCCTTTTCAGGAACACTGAGATACTTGACCAGTAGGCCAAGGGTTAACTATCGAGACTTGGGACTAAACGGACTCGAGCTCTTGAAATGTTTCATGCATTGATACATCTCTTAATTTACATCAAGATTTAAAGCAAGTGCCATCCAAAGTTTTGTTTTTAGAGAAGTAGTGAATTTCGTAGATGGAGTTACATAAGAAAAATGACTCTCGCCAGGAATGGGATACTCAACTGTAGTTGACAACTTATGTTAGATGGTCCAGTAGCAAATATTGAGTTTGAGTACAAATTTTGATCCCTAGCATTCATGACTACTCAACCTGCGGACACTAAAATGGAGCCGAAGAAGAGGGATGGGGACGAAGGATACTAAGTGTGATTGATACCTACAGATAGGCTATAAGCAGGTGACCCAAATTGGGTAAGACTTAATTGCAGTTGTGCACAAATTAGCATCCTGAGGTGACAGATTTTGGCCCAAGATAGATAGGATAAGCAGTCAAAGTCGCAGAGAATCAGCAATTTGCAGCCGACGCCTGACGCAATGGAGTTCCAAAAAAGTCCAAAGGTACCAGCGCTTGCAAAACACTGCTCACAGCTCCCATTTTTGTTCCCTTCAAATACTCGGCTTAAAGTCCTAAACCACCCAAAAGTCATTATTTAAGCTTATCACCATTTTCCATGGCAGAATCACTACTTTCTGACTTGTGTGCCTTCGCTTTCCTAACGAGCCTCCTCAGTTCCAGCAGTTGCCTGTGTCCTATTCAGCTCCCAAGTGAGCGGGTTGGCCTCTACGTCTTTGGGGATTCACTCTTCGATCCTGGCAATAACAATTACATCAACACAACCACCGCTTTTCGGGCAAATTTTAAGCCGTACGGGGAAACTTTCTTCAAGCACCCAACTGGGCGATTTTCCGATGGCCGTCTCTTCCCGGACTTCATCGGTAAGTACACGAGTGAATGTCCCCATTGTTACCTCTTTAATACAGAACGTGGGTTTTGCTTACCAGGAAAATTGTGTTGTTTGTAGCTGAGTATGCGAAGCTGCCGCTGCTTCCGCCGTATCTCAAACCTGGCAGCCACAGTTTGTTTGCTTATGGAGCTAACTTTGCATCCGGTGGTGGAGGCGCCTTGGTCGAAACTTATTCAGGACTGGTACGCTGACATTTTCCCTGATAAGGTTCTCTCAAAGATAATGTTATTAACTAGTTGTACCATATAGCATAATTTTGAGTTTTTTCTCTAAATAATACATATTTAATATTTAATTACCAAAATACACCATTTTCAAACTTATTTACCCGCATACCACATTTTGGAAATCGTTTGAAACCACGTTTTCAAGGTAGAAATCGCTGTTTGAAACAGCGATTTCTACTTGATTTTTACCTTAAAGTAGAAATCGTGGTTTGAAACCACGTTTTCAAGGTAGAGATCGCTGTCTCAAACAGCGTTCTCTACCTTTGAATCGTGGTTTCAAACCACGATTTCCCAAAATGTGATATGCGGGTAAATAAGTTTGAAAATGGTGTATTTTGATAATTAAGTATTAAATATGTATTATTTAGTGAAAAACTCGCATAATTTTGGTCAATGAATCAACCCTAAAGTGGTAATGAAGAATGCCAAAGTTGAACGCTTGCAACTTTTTTTTGGTCTTGACATACCATTTCTGTTCCGTCCATCAATCCACAAAAAGTTGTTTATATTATTCAACTCGTTATTATATAATATAAATTTTTGTAACTAATTTTTTCTCTATCGACCTAAATTAACCCACTAAGTGTTGTTATTCAATGCCAACTCCACTAAACTCACCATTTAAAAAGCGTCTCTAAAATCATCTCATGTTGTCTATCGTCGATAAAAGTTACTCCTTCCGTCCTTCAGAAATTGATCATATTTCTTTTTTGAACCGTCCCACAAAAATTGTTCATTTTTTAAATTAAGAAAGATTCTTTAAGTGTTTGTCATATTTACCCTTTTTACACTTTTATTTTTCCATTTCTCTCTGCACCAACTCATTTTATCTCTCCAGGTTCACTTATTTATATTTTTTTATTATATTTCTCTCTCCACATTTAACACTTCACCAATCAATTTTATCTTTCTTGGTCTTCTCTCTTCCCCCTTTCTAAAGGGTAAAATGCAATCTTTAGCATATTGATTACATCACCGCCAAAATTGCCACGCATAACTTCTTTCAAAAAGGAAAGGAGATCACCTACCATTCAGCAGCTTCCTTCACTTCAAAGCTCTACTGAATTAATATAAACCTTGCTTAGTTATCTGAAGTTCTCAATCATATTGAACTGTGTTGCGTGATGATTATATAACTCATTTGACCTGCAATTGTACATTATTGTAGCTTGCATTTCTTAAAATCAATGGGATCATCAATTATTTCCTAACTTATCAAATGTACCTTCTCTTATAGCATGGTTGTCTTCAACTTTACAGGTGATTGACCTTAAAACGCAGCTGGGTTACTTTAATGATCTGGAGAAGCAGTTGGTGCGACAGCTAGGTGGCAAAGAAGCTAAGCAACTTCTCTCCAATTCTGTGTACATGTTCAGCATTGGGGGCAATGATTACTTGAGCCCTTCCAGGACAAATGCCAGCATTTTTGGTTCGTTTACCCAAGAGGAGTACGTGAAGATTGTGATTGGAAACTTCACGTCCGTAATCCAAGTAACATCTGAAACACCCCCTTTCCGTTCTAGAATTTGAGTTCTTTATTTACCTTTTGAGCTACACTTCATGTGGTAGAATTCGAGTACGTTAGACCCGCAAGTAAGGTCGATACTCGTGCTTTCAACTTCTGTTCTTGGAGTAACTAAAAATTCAATGAGCCACAAATTTTGAAATGGATGAATGGTTTCGATTCTCACTTTTTCTTCTCTTAATTGCAAACAGGGAGTCTACAAGAAAGGAGGAAGGAAGTTTGGGTTTGTCAAAATGCCACCAATAGGTTGTTTACCATACTACAGGGAAATAAACAACGGTGGATGCTCGGAAGAAGTCAGTGCAATAGCAGACTTACACAATAAGGCACTCTCCCAAAACCTCGGAAAGCTGGAAAAGCAATTAGAAGGGTTCAAGTACTCTCTTTTTTACCTCAACACTGCTGTCAATGACAGAATCAGCAATCCATCAAAATATGGTAAAAGCTCAAACAGCTGAAACCAATCTGTTTAAGCTTTCCTGGTATTGTGTGAAAGCTGATCAAGCACAATGCTGAAATCTTGTGGTTGTGGCATGTGAAGGTTTCAAAGAAGGAAAGGCAGCATGTTGTGGCAGCGGTACTTATGGCGGCGTCTACAGCTGTGGAGGGAAGAGAGGACAAGAGGAGTACAATCTGTGTGATGATCCCAGTGATTATGTGTTCTTTGACTCTTATCATCCTTCTGAAGTGGCTTACCAGCAGATGGCTGAGCTAATGTGGCAGGGAAATCCAAGCATCACTGGACCTTATAATCTGAAATCACTTTTTGAGGATACAAAAGTATAATCAGTTGAGAAGTTCACAAGAACTCGGTACAAGTTCAGTGAATAAAGAACCTAATGTATAGTCCATGTTAGCCAGGCCATTAATAAGATCAAGTTAATGTCTGGTGTATCTTCTGTGAAACATAGTCGCTCCATCTTGTTACCATTTTCTCCGTTTTTGTTTTCAGCTCTTCGGGTATTTCTTGTTTAATAACCATTTTCAAATTCTATTTTCAAAACGTCAAGTTGAAGTCAACAACTCTTGCAAAAATCTTACTAGAATCCCGTGCTCTGCTCCGTGTGAATGTGACATTCAAAAAGATAGAGGCGTTTTCATATGTTCTAAAGCGGCTTTTAGTTAAATTTCATTTTTTTTTTTAAGAAAGCAAAAGCAGTAATAGTGACAAGCCAAATGAGAGCAGCTTGACCATAAGCGTCGAATTGTGTTGTGCCCATCGAATCATCACTCTTTGTCGGCAGTTTTTACAATGCAGGGCCCAGCCCAATTGTGGATGATATTATTCCTGTCAGCCCAGGATAGGAATCCGAAGGAGGCTCGAGTGGGCCACACCACAACAAACTTGATCCTCATCTTTGCATCGGATCACGATAGCACCACTTCCACGTTTACCACATTTTAAATAGCAAATTTAAAATTTTCCGCTCCACAATATTTCTACCGTTGTAAAAAATTACCACTAAATATGAGTAACGGAAAAATATTGTCATCGTAAAGTTTAATAGCAGTTACATAACACTTTTATTTACAATCTTCTGTTATTACAATAGAGATGATATACAACGGATGATCTTAATTATTACAAATTATTATTGTTTAACAACAGCAATATATATATATATATATATATATATATGTGGTTGTCAACTCGGAAGAAAAAATGAACATGAAAAAATAAAGGGCACGTCTTTCATCAATTATTATGAAAGCTATGACACGCAATATAGTATGATTAAAGGGGGGCGGATGGTGATCCGTGACATTGGAAATAAGAACAAGTTACCTGCACATGATGATTAAAGAAAGCTGAAAAGTCTATTTTTGGTGATTTCCTCTGGCCTTTTGTCTCTCATGCCACCATTTCCCCCTTTTTAGGTGTGTTGTCTGCCACCTGCTTCACTCACAATTATTGCCGCCGTCTCTCCGTCCTTTAGTTACCAAAAGGGTAAATTATCAGAAAGTACCGGCTGAAAAATATAATCAGCATTCATAAAAAAAAAAAAAAAGTGCTATTATAAACTATTAATACTAGCTAAAAAAAACAAAATCAACGTGGTCTTGTAAACATGGGACTGTTGGATACGGTGGACCGGTCGAAACGGCCCAGTGCCGTGGGTGTCTTGACCGACCTGTGTGGTTCGGATTGACAGCACTCTAGGAAGTCGGTGACAAGGATCCAACGGTTTTAAGTCCCCTCTTATTTCAAATTTGGGTCTTTTCAAGGCTTCTAACGGTTATATTTGAAGACACAAGCTCTTCATTGATGGTGCTTAAGAACCAATTTATTCCCTATATAAATGAAGCCTTAAACTTCATTGTGACGAGTTGCAGCTTGAACATTGTTCTCTCTCTCCAAAACTTCTTGAAATTCTTTGATAGTGTTATTTGAATTAAAGCCTAAGTGAGTTCTTAGTGTGAGAAAATTGTAATTAGTGTAATGTTCAATCCTCAAATAATTGGACCTCATGACCCAGTGATAGATTTTTGTTTAGTCCAATTGTACATGGTAGGGAAAATATTATCTTAAATAACTTTTTAGAAATATGTTGCCTAATAATAACTTTATTCTAATTCTTTTTCTTTCTTGATTTTTCAACATCCAGACACCTTGATCGTAAAATACATACACAATATTGGTGCAGGACGTTGCGTAATAAGAGCGCATTAAAAGTACTTTATAATGTGTACACGCATACTTTTTTAAAGTCGTCGTTCAAATTTACTTACATTTTTTAGATTAAGACAATAATAGGATAGTACACGTAATTCTTTGGTAGTGTTCTTTGAGTTAAAGCCTAAGCAAGTTCTTAGTAAACGTGAGAAAATTGTAAAAGGTGCAACGTTCAATCCTCAAATGATTGGAGATCATAACTCAATGACGGATTCTTGTTCAACGCAATTGCACACGGTAAGAAAAGTATTATCTTTACGACAACTTTCTAGAAGTATCTTGCCTAATAATAACCTTATTCTAATTATTTTTCTTTCTTGACTTTTCTACGTCCAAGCATCTTGACCATAAATACGTACACAATATTGGTGCAGGACAGTGCGTAATAAGAACACATTAGAAGTACTTTATAATGTGTACACGCATGCTTTTTTAAAGTCGTTGCACTAATTTACTTCTATTTTTTGATTAAGACAGTACACGTCATTCTATATTCGTGTAAACTATTCGAATATTCCCGCAATATAAACATGACTTTGGTCAATAAAATAGTACAAAGAGACGGCGGACACGCATTACTTTCGCTGGGATTGACCTCTTCTTCCCATAATAATTTACAAGCAGCTCGGTAGGAAAATGTCTGAGACGAGGTAACTAATGATTGGTGGGCTCTAGTGAAAAGTAAACGGGTGAACCTGCACACAAACGCTGCCCTATTATAGGATCCTCTCTCCAATTATTGAGCTTGGCCCTTCGGACACGTAGCGTCGCTGTCGGCACAAGGCAACCAATGGAGACAAAGAGAGCATTTTCACGTGGGTCTGTGACGAGATAAGAAGTCTCCATAATGCCACGTCATGATCTGAACTGTATCCAGATACGACTGCGATCTGCCCACGTCTTCCTTGCTGCCCATGGCGTGCTTCACGTTTCAAGGGAGTCTTTTGCGACGTTTCGTGGCTAACTGTGATTGGTGATAAGAAGTGTTAATGCTATATATATATATATATACAAGGCTGCTAATTTTTTTCTAAAAGTGACCGTAAAAATGTCGCTAATATAATACCGTGATCGCAGCAAGAATTATCTATTATAGTTGTAGGAATACACGATTTAGAGTTAAAAAGCAAAAAAAAAGGTAAAAAAATTTCATTGTTTATCTTCTCTTTGCAATCAACAAATTTGACAAGTCATCAACAATCAAGATGTTTCGAGATTAATTGATATCATCGAAAATGATAAAATAATAGATCTCTCACTTTGCAGATGACATAAGTTCTCATTTGCTGTTATTTTACATATAACGCAGTACCTAATTTTGTACGTAACTGACATGGCATCTTCGCCCACCAAATTCGACATAAAATTTTGGGATCTTTAACCATCCAAATCCATTATTCAGTACATGACCCTTATACCCTTGTATAATACATTACAGCCAAAAACCTTCTATCTATCGATCACCCTTTTTCACACTTATTTTGAATAGTAGATGGCAACATTCTAGATTTCTCATTTAACCAATGTCTTCCTAAGAGATATATATTGCCTATATATTCCCAAAAGAACCGGTAGCTACTAATAAATTACCCCTTATCCCCCCAACTTATTTGCCAAAATCCAAATCCACAGCATTCAGAAAGGTATGTGTCTCTAAGATTATCTCCTTTTCATTTTTCCTTTTATCTTCGGTCAAATCTCGTGGTTACGGTTTTACTATTCCATAACAGTTTCAATTAAACAGTGTAATAAGATAAATTTTCGCTCCTCCTTTGTAGTGATTGAAAACAGTCGATCCTGCATTTTCAAACGCCCAAAGGTAACTTCATGAACAAGGGTGTGGACCTTGGAACCTTGTCATTATTCCAAAATGTAGTTGAATTATAATGTTGCTATATGAGAGAAGTTCGAATTGATTCCAATACGGACAGGATAAATGCCATGTTCCTGGGTAGAAATTCAGAACTGAATTCCATGTACTTAAAGTCAATAATTACTGAAAGGGATATATTCTTATTTAGCAATCTGATAGTAGTATTCTTTCTATCAAGTATTCATTAGGTCAGTTTTAAGAAAGAAAAAAAAAATTGAAAACTAAAACAAACACAAAATTTCACCTTCAAGGCAAGAAGCCAAAGAAGTATTAAATTTATCTTTTAAGCTCCAAAATGGTGGACAATGGCTCGCATAATTGTCATTAAAGACATGAAGATCGTGGCTGAAAGTACAGGTGGAGCTCAAATTTCTGCCTCTGTTATTCTTTGGGTGGAGCTCATTTATCAATTTGTTATTTCTTAACGGGAAAAAATTATCAGTTTGTTCTTTCTTAATTACAAGAAAACGAAGACGTAGGCAATGACGTGAAAGCATGAGGTTTCTTGTACACAAGAATGTTCAATTCTAAATGCACACTCTTAATAATCTCTTCACGCCGCATAATTTAATTCCAAAAATTAGGGTATTACTAACAAGAATTTGTGGTTATAATAAAAGTTAAATTTGTTTAAGCCTTCCTATAAGGTAATAAATTGCCACAGTATTCCAAGAAACTAGAAAAAAAAAAAGAACCAAAATTGCTTGCGATGCAACATTTCTCGTGTAATAGCTTAGTAGTGAAAAATAATTGCTACAAGTATTCTAGGCCACTGCTTAAATTCAGAGCGACAATCTTTTGTCACTACAAATAACATTTCTACTACTTTTTTTATTTCTTCCGAATTATTAGTGAGGTTTGTAATCCCTTCCATCAAGAAAAAAGTACCAGCAGTCGATCAATTAAATCGTCTCTTTTATCTTTAAAAAATCATCAAGATCCTTTCATGCAAAATAAATACTCAGTTCTAGATGAATTTGGCGATATAAATTGTAGTCGCTCAAGAATGTTATGCAACACGTGTTACCTCGAACTATCAGCAACAAAAAAAGTGATTTTCACTTTCTTATACGCTTCATCGCTCTTTTTTCTCACAGAAAATATACTTTGTCTGAAATACTAGCTCTTTGCGACAAAAGAGGGGTTTAAAATAGCGTATGGGTAATGAACTGACACATAACGAAAAAGCTTCATCTAAGCAGTATTTCTAGAAAGAAAACTAAACCTGTCTCAACAACCTCATTAATTGTTACTTCTTCAAAAAATATAACAAACACGGTTGTCATTTCAGAAAATGCGAAATTATTGAAGTTCAAGATATAATTCAGCCCCGACGAAGTGGACGATGCTATAAAATTTAGATAACCGTAATACAAAGGTGAATATTAAAGTACAATCGTTTCGAATCACACGCTAATTTATACTTTTCACACCTATTTTGAGAATAAAGTAAGCGTCAACTTTTTTTTAATAAGAAGGCAACATTAAGACAATGAAAAAGGAATCGGACAGTAGGAGAAAAAGAATTAAAAGACGTGAGAGAATATCGCCTTGCCGGGAAATGGAATATACTCACAATGCTATTCAAATTTCGCAGTGTTGAGCTGTTAAAATAAATAGAAAAACAACTTTAATGCCATCACAACACAGAGGGAAAAAAAGAAAAATAAATAAAATCTTTCATAGTTTGGGGGGTTTTTGTGTGGATACAGTCGCCGGAGCTGTACTTTTCTCCCTCTCCCTATCTCTCCATCGATCTGAAAGTCCCATTTTCAGGCTCACCTCTTCATTCACTTCTGTTTGGTGACAGGAACTTCTTTATCTGCTTCTAGCCATCGCTAGGGCTCGACTTTCGTGATCTTTGCTTCCGAACAGATCGAGTTTCGTGGCATTCGTTACGTTAGTTTTTGTGTGCAGTGGACTGAGAATGGTGTACCTCAAGCAGCCGATCAGAGTCTAGGGGTTTTTGGCGGCGGTGAGTTGACCCGGGCTTGGGACTCGGGATCCAGTCATGGCGATGGAGAGCGAGCAGCATGCCTGGATCGAGCAAGAGCACAACCCTAACGCTACCATTTTGCAGAAATTCAGGCTTTACGAGACTCGTTCGGTATATCTTTTTGTGGTCTTTTCTTGTTCAGGATCAGTCGTGTTTATGTAAACTTGAAAGTTCTTACTTCATAGCTGCTGTTGGATCTTAAATTACAGCTTAAACCTGGTCTAATTCCCACTTGTTGATATTTCCACTGTATATGTAAACATTCGGGAGTTCCCGTCTTGAAACTGAAATTTGCTACAAGAAATGTATGTTAAACAACACGGTCAATCTGGCAACAAGTTTCTTTTCTAGGTATCGCGTGATATTATATAATGTTTGAAACTTGCAATTTACGTTTTCTTTTTCATGATCATGATCACACTATCAGTAATGCTCTGTTGCTGAACTTCAGGGGAAGTAGCTCCCTGAAATTAATTCTTTGAAGGAATTCTGTTGGCCATGCTTGGGGTTTGCAGTGCGTGAACTGAGTATCATAGGCTTAAAGAAAAGAAAAACCCCACCTTATGCATCTGAGGTTACTGACCATGGATTTTGTTATTTGAAGCTGCCCAAATTCAATTTTGACTGTGGGTGCACGTATTCATCAAATTGGAATCCGTCCTTTGAAAATATCAATTTCATGATCAACTTAGTCTTTCCTTTTGGATGGCCTGGTGCCGTGATCTATCTCATTAAAGCATTTTGTTTTTGTTCGCTTCGTCATATTTCCCATGCTGGGGTATACAATTTTCATGGTTTTCTTGTACTTCACGCATATTTCCTTTGGTCTAACCTTTGTTGTTGCCTTTGTCTGCTAATAATGACTGCCTCTCTAAGGATTTTTAGCTTGTTGGGAAGTTACACATTCCTTTGTCAGTATCCACTGTAATGGTCTATCATATGTATGGAATCTGAACATTCAATTTGGCTTTTGCTAGTTAGTTTGGTCCCCACTTTCCCTAAACCGTTGCCAAGTTTGGAAAATCAATTTTGATAATGCTATTGCTTTTTTCGTTAACCTTCCATGCTTGCAAGTTGCAGTCTTGCAATTATTCCAAGTTCTGGCGGATGTTTGAACTCAGGTTCTTTCTATTGCGCGTCTATCTCTCTTTCTCTGTCCCTTTCGCTCTCCCTCCCTCCGTCTCTCTCTCTCTCTCTCATCCAAATTCTTTCTAAAGCTGCACGTTGATGGCAAAAGTATGTGTCAACCCCGTGGTCTGTATAATGAAAGCATTTAGGGTTTGTTTGCGATATATGAATTACATGGTTTTCTTGTGCTTTACGCTTCTTCCCTTTCGGTCTAACCTTTAGTACTTCCTTTGTCTGCTTGCATTATGCCCTTTATGAGAATTGTTGGTTTGGTGGGAAGGTACACATTCCTTTGTCAGTATCCACCGGCATGATTTATCGTATCTGCGGAATCTATAATTTTCATTTTGCACTGCGTTGAGCTTTGTTGGCTAGCCCAGTTGCTGGTTGTAATATAACACAGAATTTTAGATCAAGTTACCCCCACCCTTTCTCATAATCCCTTACCGAGTTGCTGAAATCAATTTCGAAAAATGCCACTGCTCTTTCCTTTTCCTTCGATGCTTGCAACTTGCAGTACTTCAATTATTCCAAGCGCTGGCAGATATTTTGAATCTAGGTTCTTTTGTTGCGTCTCTCTCTCTCCCCCCTCCCTCTCCCCACCACTCTCTCTCGCTTGCTCACTCTCATTCATCACTAAATCTGCAAGTTAATTGCAAAAATATGTCTGAACCTTTTGGCTATGGTGTTTATCTCATTATGATGCTTGTTATTATTATTACATCGTATGAAATGACAATGCTGCTGCATTTGGCTTCATCTTCCATCTTTGTTTGAGATTCCTTTTCAGAATTTAATCTCAAGCATTTTCTCTTCCACCTTGTCATAAACAAGGAAACAAAATTGCTACTTTATTTGTCTGAATTTTAATCCAGAGTTTCCTTCTCGTGAAAGAAAACTAGCAGAATTTTAATATACTTTTACATGCAACAGAACTTTTATATGATTGGACGCGACAAGAACAGAACGTTATGGCGAGTTTTAAAGATTGACAGATTAGAGCCTTCGGAGCTGAACATTCTTGAAGATCCTACGATGTACTCAGAAAGTGAATGCTGTGACATGCTCAAACGAATCCACGATGGGAACTTGGATGGACTTAAATTTGTGACCACTTGCTATGGAATAGTCGGTATGTTATATTTGTAAATTCTACGACCTCAAGTGACTGACACCTAGACAAGCATGATACTCACACAATTTTCTGTGATTTTAGGGTTCATAAAGTTTTTGGGGCCTTATTACATGCTGCTTATTACCAAAAGAAGGAAGATCGGCGTGCTATGTGGTCATGCAGTTTATGCGATTACCAAGAGCGAGATGATACCAATTCCCCATTCTTCTGTGCAATCAAATATGGCTAATTCTAAGAATGAGAACAGGTCTTTTGTCAATTCTGCATGTAAATGTAAAATATCCTTGGTACTTCTAAGGAGACATAAGCGATTAGAATTCCGGAATTACTTTGTATTTTGATCAGTCCTGTCTTTCGATGTGGTTGTTCTGTTTTATACTTTAGCTTAATTCATATTGGACGAATAGTCTGGGCATCTTCTTTTGCTAATAAACAAGTTCTACCACTGTGGAGGTAATCTCTATACTGTTTCATGAATACACCCTTCAGTGTTTTCTCAGTGACGTGAGTTTACCTCATGTTTGTCTCATATTGATAGTTTGTCACGGTTAAGTATCAAACTCAAAGTAATAATTGTAAGCGCAACTGTTATATGCATCCTCTCTAGTTATAATTGTTTGTAGAGGCCATTGCCAGTTTAAATTCAGCAAACTACAGGGGCAAGCCTTATTGCCATTGTGATGTTAATATAACCTGTTGAGGGCAAGGTATCGTCACGATTTTGGGGGGAGAGGCTAGTGTTATTTTTCAATTGTACATCTCTAAATTGATTCTCAGCAGCTTTTTCTCTTCTAGTATTTTCCAGTTGATATATACACTTTAGTTTATGTACATTAACTTTGCTTTTGGTGTTTTCTCTTGATGATATAGATACAAAAAGTTCCTGTGCACTGTGGACCTTACTAAGGACTTCTTCTTTAGCTACTCCTACCATGTCATGCGCAGTCTTCAAAAGAACATTTCTAATCCCGAGACAGGACAAGTTGTGTACGAAACAATGTTTGTATGGAACGAGTTCTTAACTCGTGGAATCAGGAATCACCTCAAGAACACTCTATGGACGGTTGCATTGGTATATGGCTTCTTCAAACAGGTAGAGGTTCTTATATTGCAACAATATCTTCTAATAATGACATATATAATGGAACTTGATCAGTTCGTAGTTTATGGAACATGATCAGTGGTGAGTTTGCTATGGCAGAAACTCTTATAAGAACCCTTCTTTTGCTTGTCCGTTTTCCACTCCTGCTGTTTTCTAGTGAAGTGCCATCTTTTGTTCTCTTGTTTTCTTATTATTAATACTGTTCATAATCTGGAGTATGGATAGATTTAGTAGGGTTCTGCTAAACATGAGTATGGACAGATTCCAAGACAAGTTTTCTGGCGCTTGTGACAAGATTTTGTGAAGTTATCTTCAAAAAAAAATAAAAAAATTAAGTTTGGTGTCCAACTCATGGTTGCATATTTGCATGGCTAGACTGTCAATTGTTGTGTAACCTTGTTGCTAGATTGTTGTTTTCCTGGTCTGATATTCTAAATACATGATCTGCAATATCAGGTCAAACTTTCTGTACCAGGGAGGGACTTCAAATTGACACTCATTGCTAGACGATCACGACACTACGCTGGAACAAGGTTTGTATACTAAAGGTCTCCTGAGCAATATGTTTTTTTTCCATGCAATAAGTATGAGATTGTCAAGTTAAATTGTTTTCTTTAGATAGCACACTTTTACAGAAATGCTGTAGTTTTTTAATTGACATTTGGAAAATTATACCTCTCGTCTCGCTGACGCATCGTAGTATGTAGAGTGAAACGCTATGTATGAGTTGCATTGTAGCGGGTAGTGTTCCACATTAGAGTGAAACACTTCTGCCTTTATGGAGAAATGTGCATAAGCGCAAAAGAGTCGGTCATGTTACAGGAGATCTCAGTGTGCTGACACATCCTTTTGTCCACCCTCACACTTTTTGATCAATTTTCACTGGTAGGTCATTAAGGATCATTCCTGTTTAGTTTCTGGAAGAGTAATGTTATATTTAGGCTCATCCTCTGACTACTTTAGCTTTCCGGCAATCACTGAAATAAAAGATTACTGGAGCTTCTTTCTGAAATTCTCGACCCTCGTTATATATTAAGGTTGATGTATGTTGTCTTGTTCATTCTCAAGTAACTTAAGCTTTTGGAGGTAATTGGTGGTCTAACACAATTTTTTAAAGCATTGCATTTATACTAAGTGCATTTAAATTGGTAGTTAAACATCTTCGTCTTCGTTCTTATGGTTATTTTTCCGCTACTCCATTGTAGATACTTGAAACGGGGTGTAAATGAAAAGGGCCGTGTAGCTAACGATGTTGAGACTGAACAAATTGTTTTTGAAGACGTTCTTCCTGAAGAATGCCCTATGCAGTTAACTTCTGTTGTACAGAACAGAGGTTCAATACCCCTTTTTTGGTCGCAGGAAACTTCACGATTGAATATCAAACCTGATATAAGATGTAAGAATTTGGTATGCAGCTTTTTATTTAAGATGATGATATCCTACAATGTTCGGCTGATCGGCTTTTCCTATACAGTGTCGAAGAAGGACAATAAGTATGAAGCCACCAGACTTCACTTTGATAATCTGGTCAACAGATATGGAAATCCCATTATTATATTGAACTTAATTAAGGTAGGCCACTCACGTTACTTGTTAAACCAATTTTGACCTCTAATAACCTACTATTCTGGTCTTTCCTTCGTGTTTATGATACTGATTCATGGTTAACAGACTCGTGAGAAGAGGCCCCGAGAATCCATTCTCCGTGCGGAGTTTGCCAGTGCTATTGATTATGTTAATAAAGATCTACCTGAGGAAAATCGCTTGAAGTTCCTTCATTGGGATATAAACAAATGCTCCAGAAAGTAAGTTCACTTCTCCTTTGTTGTTTCAGATATTGATTTTTTCCTTTCAACTATAATATTTTATGACATTATTGATGTGAATATATCCTGTTCTTTTCAGCAAAGCTACAAATGTGTTGACAATTCTAAGCAAAATGGCGTTGTATTCATTGAATATAACTGGCTTCTTTTCTTGTCAAGTAAACCCAAGTTCAAGGGGCAGGGGATTGCTGAACTGGTCCTATTTTGAGTAAGTTTGACACCCAGTACATCTGTTTGTGGCATGGCATCCCTTATTCTTTCCACTCTCTATACTGGCGCACTTGTAGGGAAGTAATAAGTGATTTTCTGTTTCCTTAAAACACCGATGGACATGATACACTCCAGCATTGATACCAACCAGTTTGCAAAGCTTTGAACCCAACCACTCTCTATACCGACTGAAATTTTGTAACCAGAAGCTATGATTGTGTTGGCGTGGGCCATCTTAGCCTGATAATGCTCATGCATGCAGAGGTAAAATTTAGGATAATGATAACGAGTTCCCAACAGGTACTGCGTTAAGGCACAAGATGAAATGGATAAACACTCAATAGAATGAGTTTTTTTCCACTCAATCTACCCGCATAAACTGTTGTTTCCACTCAATCTACCCAAGATTCATATATGATGCCGTGTACCACTACATCTTAGCCCGCTGATGGGGAAAGCTATTATCAGAAAATCTAGTTGTTACTCCCTTGAATTCAGGACCCATAATTGCAAAAATGGTGGATGTCTATTGCCTACCTTGGTATATCACGTAGTTGCTTTGCTGGGATACTTGAACGTTGAGTTTTTTTAGTTGAATAGGAAAGTGATCTCTCTCTCTCTCTCTCTCTCTCTCTCTCTCTCTCCCTCCCCCTCCCCCCCCCCCTCCCCCCTCCCTCTCTCCCCCCTTGCTCATTTAATGAGACTAATAAAACTCAAGATCAAACTTTGATGCAGGAAGGATGGTGGTGGTGACTGGTCTGTTCAAAACTGGCAAAATGCAAACAATAGCATCGATAATTTGGGAAATTCAGATAGAAGAGACAATGGAAGCAGTCGTGAAAGTGGAAATCAATGTGTCAAAATTCAAATGTCCCAGAAAGGCGTCCTACGGACCAATTGCATAGACTGCTTGGACCGCACAAATGTTGCCCAATATGCCTATGGATTGGCTGCTCTTGGCCATCAGTTAAATTCTTTAGGATTACTAGATGCCCCACCTATTGATCTGGATTCCCCTTTGGCGGATGATTTAATGAGGGCTTATGAGACAATGGGTGACACGCTTGCACTACAATATGGTGGATCTGCAGCACACAATAAGGTAAGTTTTTTGATTAATGAATGTGTATACTTGTGCAAGATGGAAAAACAAAACATTAGGTAACCTCTGGTGATAATTAAAGACATCAACCAGACTGATTTCTAGTGTCGGATTTATGTGGTTGATATTTGGTACTGTTACTATGTTAGACCATTAGAGTGATTGGAAGGTGGAACCTGGGTCGTTGGTGTTGGAACGTTGTGGTGTGGATGACTTTTATGGAACAAAAGTATAAAATGCTTAAAAGTTGACTAAAAAATGGGATGTTGCATCAATAGAAATGTGTATTGAGATCGTTCGAAGTAATTTCTGTGACTCATTCAAAACCAATAGTATGCTTGTCATCGAATTCTTGCCTCATTTCCCTTGAGAATAGTGAGAGTTCTGTTTTGGCTTCCATTTCTACTAAAGCCAAATTCTAGAATTACTTGCTCTTTCGTGTGTATAGATTCAAATCAATGTATTTATGTACACCCAAACATCAAATTACCAAGAAGGGAAAAAAAGGAGGGGTGGGGTGATGATGCTATTTACAGTCTCATGAGCAGTTTTCCACGACATATGCCCGCAACAATCATTAGAGTTGACACGAGTTCCCATCCATAGATTTGCTATCCTGTCTTTACATGCCCTTAGTTTCCTTCGTTAGTCTTATCTTCTACGACATAGCGGCCATAGAGTGACTTTGTGAATGAGGGTTTGTCACATCATATTCCCCCGAAATTTTTTACATAAAAACCTGAAATTAGACTCTGTAGCACCTCTATGATTGTGAGTTCCTCCTTTCTTATGTAGTGTTGTTTTACCAATTTTTATCACTTGGTTATTCTTTTCTCCCCTTTAGTGGCGGATTCTATATTCTTGTCTGAAAATGTTGTGCTTTCCATCTCCATCCTCATGCATGTGTGACATTAAACAGATATTTTCTGAGAGAAGAGGTCAGTGGAAAGCAGCCACACAGTCTCAGGAGTTCTTGAGGACTCTACAGCGTTATTACAGCAATGCCTACATGGATGCGGAGAAGCAAGATGCTATTAATGTGTGAGTTCAATGTCCCCTCCCCTTTGTTCCTTAACAGTAAACTGCAATTCCACATTGCATATTATTGTTTTGTTGATGCGTAGAGTTAGGTGGGGAATTACTTGGTTATCATGATTTGTCATTTATTATCTTCTGTTGCTCTTAATGAGTGTGTTGCTTCTATTGAAAAGTAGACAAATTTCCCTCTTTGAAATGATTTGTTTCATGTGATCTGCTGTTGGATATAATCCTTATGGATGTTCTTGAGCAGGTTCTTAGGACATTTTCAGCCACAACAGGGTAAACCGGCTTTGTGGGAACTGGACTCAGACCAGCATTGCAATGTTGGTACCCGTGGATCTAATTATGCTGGGGAAAACGCCAGGTACAATTGCTGTGTTCGTTTATTCTGATAATTCAAGTTTACTCATCGTGAATAAGTCTGGACTCAGTATGTTAATATTTGAAAAAGAGACAGAGGTGAAAAAAATGCATTCTTCTGCTGACAGAAAACATCATTAATTTGGAAATAATGATTGCTTGCAAAGAGTTCCATTTCTCATTTGCACCCTACTTCCATTTCGCTCTTAGAATTTTCTGGATACAAGTACCCTTTGTCCTCCTTTTTTCTACCTTTGATACATCAAATTTGCAGTCTGCTTTTGTCCAAGACCTTGCATTTTTGTCTTTCCAGAAGACAAGAACTTTGCCTTAATGTCAGCTCATCTAAGCAACTCTTGTTCCTAAAAGAAATTATCAATAGAAGTTTTAATTGGAAACAAATCATGATTGCAAAGATAAGAAGACGAAGCTGAAGAGAAGAATGACTTTGAATCACTTTTGAGGAATAGAAAGTTTAGTCAGATACTGTTTCCCTAAGGAAGTTTTTGTCTAAATCATGAATATAATGTTTGGCGCAGCTGAAGTCATGAATGCCATCTTCTTGAGGCTATGTAAATGTGAATACTCATTCGGTTTTGGTTAAAAAAGTAAGATGACCCTTTTCTGCATGGACAGGTCTTTTTTTAAAAGGTCCCTATCAGATGGAAACATCCTTTGTGAGAGTGACTCACCTATTGAAGTTGCGAAGGTTGGAAAGGATGAAGACTCTGAACGTTCGTATCTTGACCAGAATCAAAGTCGTAATAAGGGCCTCTCAGAGTCCACCCCTGAGATTTCAACTTGTGAAAGTGTTGCATCATATTCCAGGTCAGCTAACAATTACTTACTAGGATTTCTTTTTTAGGTACTTCTCTACCATCTAATTTAAGTTTTCTCTAACAGTCTAACTTAAGGTCCACTATTTAATGTATATATCTGGAGAGCCAAATGTTGTCCAAGAAGTTTCATGTACTTGAGGTTAATTCTTCTAATGCTTGTTTGAAACCGCCTGACTAGTTGCCCTGTGATGCTGTTGTTCAAGTACTATAACACATGTAGGCTCTCGTGAATATCGAAATTAGAAGAAGGTGGAGCAGAAAGGGGGAAGAAGGGCTCCTTGATAGTTCTCGGTCTTTAGCATGCTTCCTCACTGGCTGGGATATGTGCTACTACATGGCGAATCCATCTAGTAGTATGTGCTAAATTAACCTTTTGGATGTTGTTTCTTATGAAACATATGAACTAGTTGAGTTTAGCTTTCATAGTTGTAGCTGAAGTGCTTTACGATTTTGATAAGAGGTCGAATGAGTTGGCACCCGTTCATGCCTTTAGTGGTTTGGACAGACAGATAAGAGAGTTTCCGGAGTTTTCATTAATTCTATAAAGAATTGTAGATCCTTTGCTTATATTGTCTATCGTGAAAATTTGAACATTTAATATTTGCATGCAGCTATTATGTTCTTCTAACATCGGATAGAAGTTCAGAATGCTGCATCTCTTGTTATGCAGATGTCAGTTGATGGTGATTCTGAATTTTTTCTATATTACTTGTTATTAAATTTGTGAATATAGATCTAGGATTGGGGCATCTGAAGATAGCTTGGGTGGGTGCGATGCTCACTGCTAATATTAAAATTTTTTTTGATCCATATCTGGTTGTGTTGCGTGGCAGTTTGGGGCTGTTTTCTTGTTAATTGATGTTGGCGATGATGGGTTTTGGGTATTGTGGAAAATGGGGTGATAGAGGAAGATATGGGATGGCTCCTCTTCATCTTACATTGTATCAAGGATATAAATTGCTCAGGGTTGAGATTCCTCTCATATTCTTTTATGTACCGTTTTCTGTGGTGTGATTTGTCTTATTCAGGCCATGTAGCTTCTTGAAAGAGTTCTTAGAAGTTAGAACGCTTGTGGTGTTTAACTTTTGAGCTTCGCCTCATTCTGTGAAGCTTAATCCTTCTCTTATACTGTGTGGACGTGGAGTAGTTTTTCTAGTTGGCAGTCAAGTTGATACTTGTGGACACCTTTCAGAGAAAAAAGGATAACCTTTCGGCTAGGGACTTTGTATTTAGGAAATCTATCCTGTGTAGAGTTCTAATGTCTTTTAATGTGCTATATTTTTTATCACATTATGTTCAATATTCGCTGTCTTCTTTTAGGTATACCCCAGCAATGTCTCGTCAACAGCTTTTCCCAGATGCACAACCAGAACAATGTCTTGATAGTGATCAGACATATTTTACTGAGCGTTGGGATTCATTCAACTGTTCAAATTTTCTTGATGTGGACTGGCTTTCTTCCTCTGGAAACTCGTGTGAAGAAGAGACGTTTGAAAGGTAATTCTTTAGGTTTGTTGAACCATGCTGTGCTTAGAATTACTTGGAAAAGTAAACGAGAAGGATCTCTTATTGACATCAGACCCTGGCAACCCTTTTGGTTGCCACCACCACTTACACTGCTCATTTATGTGAACACTTCCTTTGTCTGGCCATTTCCAAGTTGCGTCCGCAGTTGTCTAAGCATAGCTAGCTGGCACGTCTTTGCCTGAAAATTTTCTGAGCTATAAAAATGTATATCTAGCTACAACTAAGTAAAGCACTTTGTTTTAGGGTGAGGAGCCATCCAAGTTGGAAATTTTACAACAAAATTTTATTTATCCACCCGAACCATTCTTTGATTAATTGGATAGTTTTTGTAGTTAATGACTGCATTAATAGTTTGTGAAATTGGAATTTAATGTTGCGGTTGAATTGGATGCAGATCGACACTCATAAACTCGCCCGTCGCTGGCCTATCATCAGATAGTGTCGTAAATGAACCTAAAGAGGAAACAAGCGCTTCTGCGAGCGAGTCTGGGTCAAGCATGAAGGTCAGTTGTTAAAGATGGCATACTTACGAAAAAGTTCCGGATATGTGAATACGGGGAATACTTTTTATAAAAATGTGGAATACTTTGGTGTATATATATCGCTTCTGATACTAAAACTGGAGTAATAAGCTATTCAATAGGAGCTCTCTCTTTTTCTCTTTATACTTCTTAAATATGCTTTGGTTATCAACTGATTTGTATATAAGATCTCATGGTCTATAGTGCATAGAGCAAATGAGTGGGCAGACGCAGTATTGGACTCATTTAAAAGGATCTGTAGCATTCATTAGCTCAATATGGCAGCGATGCAGTTGGAAATCATGCTACTTGGACAACGAATATGCAGAAGGACTCTCCATCATTTATCCCATATATTTTCAAGTTAAATGCCTTGAATAACTATACCAGGAAAACAATTAGCGACCATCAACTTTGAGGAATATTTATTCAGTTATTTTGCCAAATTAAGCACCCTGACCCTGGACCTAAAGTTCTTAGTATTTGCTCCTTTTATTATAATCTCAATTCTTGCTTCTTATTCTTTCATTGTGAATTAACTCATTTCTTCAGGGAAAGGAGCAGACTGGTATAGATGCGTGCAGTTCTAATGATCTTGCGGAGTTTTCTGATAGCTTTGTGAACTGGGTGATGTATGGAGAGATGCTGTTCCCATAATTTGTTTGGTCCCAGTTGTCGATATTCTTGCCACCGGTTGTTCTGATTAAATCAACCCGTCCGAAGGATGTGGATTAGCCAACACAATAAATTGTAGCGAGATCAGCAGTAGAGAAACGAAAAAGATATCCGGCATTTTCATGAAAGATAGATTCTCAAAACAAAGGTATTCTCAGGCTGTATAAAGTTTCAAGTGGATATGGACATAGCCATCTGAGAATGACAGAAGAAGTACAGTGTACAAAGGAACGGCTAATTTTTTTTGGAGCTCTTAATTCTTCTTCCCCCCCCCCCCCCCCCCCCCGCCCAGGTTAACCCCAATTTTCAATCTTGTAAATTATCTACAGATTATCTAGATAGAGCTCCATTTCACAGTTTTATTATACTTTAGTTTTCATGGTTTACTGGATATGCCCCATTACTAGTTTTTTATATATCCTCGTAAAAGAAAGGCATATCTTCAGAGCGGATCCAGATCTTCTGCTGTAGTTGGGTCTAAAGCAGAGGTGTCGTAGTGAAGATCATAGCCATGCACTAACATCCGATGCTTTGCAGGCTGCCTCGTCCTAAAACTGCTCAAACGCCATCAAATCTCTGTGGAACTCCGCGAAAGAAAGCGTGAACACCTTTGGTTCTCTAGCAAATCTTTCACCGAGACCTCACTGTCAGATACCGCTGCCACGTCTCCCCATCACGACCCTGACCACCACGATCAAATCTCCCAAGCACCGAATCCACTTCCGTCCCCACCGCCATCTCAACCCGCCCCACCACCGAACCACTGAGCTCACTACCATGCCATATCTATCCACCAACACCAATATTTGAACAGTGCTCCCTAGCTCTGGGCACCCGCAACTTTGCCATACCATGTCAAGCGATCCACCACCTCGCCTAGTTTTCAAATTACTATTTGAAGATTTTGCCGATGCTTTGGAACATCCACAACAATGCTCCCTAGCTATTAGTTTTATTGGAACACCCGCAAGCGATTGAGGGAGTTTTATAAGATCCGGAGGGTCTGCTACAGTCAATAATAAGTAGGGGTGAGGGGTACATACCTGCATCAGGAGAGAGATGAAGGGAGTCCATGGCTATTTTCTTCACATAAAAGATTTGAGAAGAGAGTTTGGCAAATGTTACGTAGAGTAGAAGAGGGGCTGATCATAGATTATGTATGTAAGGTCCTTCTGAATGACCTTACACACATAAAAGAAGGGGCTGGGGGCGACGCCGGTCACCTGGCTCAGGCGACGTCGCCGGAAAAACGAAGGTCTGACTCGGACGGTGTAATGGGTGTAAATGAGTTAAATGGGTATAACGATTTAAACCAACCCATTCAATAATTGACCCAATTAACCCACAAATAAATGGGTCTATATGGGTCAATCACCCATTTGACCCAAACCCATTTAACCCAAATCCAAACTCAACCCACCCATCCATTTTGCCAGGCCTACTCATTCATGTGTACACTTTGTCACGTGCATCTTTTTTTTTTTTTTTTAGCATCAGTACCTTCCATCAAACGTTTGGGTTGTTTTATGATCATGGCTAATTCATAGGCTTAAGTAGTTATTTGTGTTTTTCTCAATGTTGATTTTACCTGGGAAATCAAGTCAAAAAAAAATAAATAAGGAAAACTAATTTGCATCCATCGTCGGACATCCTGTGGCCATAGATTTTTTGCGTGATGGGTTGAGCGTGGCCTAACTTCTTAAGGGTGGGTTGAGCATTGGTTGACTGCTCGCCTCGTCCAGCTCGCCCTACACTAGTTTTAATTTTTCTTGTTTATTGTTTAGGTGGTGTCACCTAAGAGCTTATACGTGAATTATTTTGAATTTCGATGAATAATAATTTTCACTTAAGTGCTTGGGCATTAATGTGAGACACGTAGTGCATGACCATATAACGTATCAGGCAATACTAGCTTTCTATAAAGATAAATATGTGCCTTAATTCAATCTACTTGTTTGAGACTCAATTAGCCATTACTGTTCACGACTATTTCAATTTTGTCATTGTTGTTGCCATTGTCAAATCATCTAAAATTAACTTTTGAAACTAAGGCCCGTTTAGATCACGGTTTTGAATCATCAAGTAATTGTAGTCACAACATAATCACAATGGTAATCGTATTGAAATTCTTTACATAATGAGTGTTTTTAGTACACTGATAAACAATTCATCCACAATATAATCATAATGACGTTTGAGTGTTTAATTTAATGAATGAATGTTGTAATGCAAAGAAAGCATATTTCGATTCCGACTAGCATATTCCGATTCAAAACATAAATGTCATTTAATCTTTTTTGAACAATAAGTAGATTTTACAAGTGCCAATGTCTATATTTGTATGCGCACGGGCCCGTGTGCTAAATAGTTAATTATGGTCTAATACGGATGATAATATAGAAAAATTAAAAAATTAAAAAATTAAAATAATTCAATAGCACCTCCGATTGCTATAGATGTTTAGAAAGATACTCAAAGTTAGGGGTAAATAACATGATGACATTATTATTGTCATTATGGTGTTGGGTATAATGAAAAAATAACACGTCTTAACAAGAAAAATCCTTCTTGAACGTGTCTAAGATTAAATTGTATGGTCATTATGGATGCCGTGAGGCGGGCCTTGAAAAGTTTTAGCATAAACAACAGCAAATTCGTTACGATAACTGCCGAATCTTTTACTGGCAGATGAATAACTGTGTGGACCGACAATAATAAACAATATACACATGTAATATATTGTCACACTTAATAAACGTTGCACCAAAAGGACGCTTGTGTTGGCAACTGTCACGTTCTAAAAAATAAGTAGGGCAAATTACACCTGTCTCTGAGATTTGAGTATAATTACAGTCAAAGATATTAAGTTTTAAAATGTAACATACCGTAACCAAACACTTTTAAAATGTATCAGCCGTGTCCATCCGTTAGGGTTCCGTCCAAAAATTGTACTTTTTGTATGATATCATCAATATGTATTTTTAAAATGACGATACTACCCCTTGTACTGAATATTTTTTAAAATTTTAAATTAAAATTTCAAGCCTTAATTTAAAGTCACAATTATGATTTTATTGAAACCCTAATTTGCAAATTAGGATATTGTTGAAACCCTAATTTGCAAATTAAGGTTTTCTTGGAACCCTAATTTGTAAATTATGGTTTTCTTGAAAACCTAATTTGCAAATTTTGATATGTTCTCTGTCCTATTGCCGGCGGCCAATCTCCTGCCGGCGTCGCCTCTATCGCCGGCGACGTCACCCTTCCCCTTCCATCTGTTCTCTCTCCCCGCACCTCACCTTCCTCGCGGTAGCCCCTTCCCTTGGCCTACACCGGCAGCGCCTTCCCTCGCCCCACTACGCCAGCCCGCGCCTTCCCTTACCCCACAACGGCAGCACCTTCCCTTGCCCCACGACCGCAGCACCTGTCCCACGACAGGCAGATCGGGAGTGAGACCACAATCTTGCGGCGCCGGTGCCTCGCCAGAGGGCCTGCTACTGCCCTGACGGTGATCGGGCCTTCTGACGCTGGGTGGCACAGATGGATTACCTCAGGTTTGGTGACAACATTGACTCAGTTGCCGCCGGGGAAGGGGGTTGTGGGCATGACGGGATGGGCGGGGGACGGGGAAGGAGGAGGCAAACGGCGTAGGGGGGGTGTGGGGAGAGGAAGAATAAACAGTAAATTAAGTGGGTAATTTATTTTAAAGTCATGGGCAATCAAGTCTTTTTGTCAAAACCGTTAAGTATTTTTGTATTCCGTTTGTCAATGGACATAAATGTTACATTTTGAAACTTTGTGTACTCGCGTGTAATTACCCCCAAACCTCAGGGACATATGTGTAATTTGCCCAAATAAGTAAGAGACGCAACTCGGATTATATCCGACCCGTTTATAGGGATGGCAATGGGGCGGGTCGGATGCGGGTTTCATAAGATCCGCACCCGCCCCGGCACACCAAATGTGTGACTCCGCTCCGCTCCGCCCCGCTTTTGCCCCGCCCCGTCCAGATCTGGTTTGGGGACGATGATTTATACCCGATCCGATGAGTTTTCTGGTAATCCGACGGGGCCCCGTCCAGATCGCGGTTTTTCAATCTTCGATTACGAAATCTGGATTACCTCATTACAAAATAGACCGACGGTAGATCTGTGGCTGCAGCGACCGGACTGGAGGTCGTTGGTGGACGGATCGGCGATCGGCAGCTGGCGTTGGTGGACAGCGGTTTCCAATCTTCAACACGCAAATCTGCTGTAAAGTTTCTTCCTGAATCCCGTAGCTTCATCTCAAAAGGACGGCACTATAATTACATCGAGAGCCACAGCGGAAGGTGACGGGATGGACAGGTGACCGTGGAAGGCAGACAAAAGTTGCGACTGGCAACAGCAAAAGGCGACTGGCGGACGACTGAATTGCATGCATAGAGGGTTGCGGTGGCTTTAGGAGAAGAAGAGAATAGGGAGAAAGGTGAGAGGATTTAGGGTTTTCTAGAGTTTATATATAAGGAGATAAACGGTTGAGATTAAATCTTAATTGTTATATAAAGTGGAGTGCGGGTCGGAGCGGGTCGGCCGTTTAGTTCATCATCTTTGCCGCGACGCAAAAACTGCCTTAAACCCTACTTTGTACGGCTTCACTGCAACACTCGAGCCAGTTGAGCTAAAGAAAGCTCACCAATGGCGATTTCAAAGACCAAGAAACCCGAAGACACTGAAGACATAGCCCGCTTCATTTAATTCGCATTAGTTCGGTTTTAGGTCGGGTTCTTTCTCATCCGCCGGCGGCGGCTTCGACGACTCCGATTTCCGCAAAACCGGCCCCCTCAAACCCACCAACAAAACCAACTCAGCACCAACTCAACCCTCTAGAAACCCAAGGCCCAGTATCAATAAAAAGCCCAATAAGCCCAATCCCCAGCCACTGTCGATTGATGACTCCAAAGGGTTTAACAAGTTCAAGAACCTCCCAAAGCTTCCTCTGATCAAGGCAAGTTCGGTGGGGGTGTGGTACGAGGATTAGGAAACTGGAAGTACAAAGTGATAGGGATAGAAGAAGGTTGAGTACTGTGAATGTGGTGGAGTGGAAGAATTTGGTGGCGAAAAAGAAGGCAGTTGGGCGAGGTGGCTGCTCGCCAATACACGCAAATTACGAGGCGTCGCGGGGACATAGTGGCGACATTAAAATGCTGGTTGCCACGCAGAGGTCAGGGACCGCCGCGGATAAGGTGTCTGCATTTTCCGTCATGATTGGGGAGAGTCCAATTGCGAACGTGAAATCGCTCGATGCACTAATAGGTAGTTTTTGCTTGTTAGATTTCATCTGCCATGTCTTGCATTTTGTTTTTACATATCGTTATGAAGTCTTTTGTTACTGAATTTTGCTTAGGAAGTGTATTTTAGTATATAGTTGGTATTAATTTTCCTACCAAAGCTGGTGGATCTGAAAACTTGGTGACATGGAACTTCTTACCAAAAGCTAGTGAAGAAATGGAGCTTACTATGTGACTGAGAACGTAACTTTGAAGTATTTACCACTCAATGGATATATATCAAGGTGACAAAGACTAGTCTCTAAGCTTTTTAGTTTCTTCTGTCTGGGGTATAACAAGTGCAAGTTATATTTGAAATTGAGTTGTGGGCAGTAGCGGAGGTAGCGGGGGGCACGTGCCCACCTGCTGCCTTCTTCTCTCCCGTTTAGGGTACACCAGAAATAGTGCCCTTGCTGCCGACATGGATGAAACCGCCAAATCTGAAATGAAGGTGGAAGAAGGAAGAAGAGAAGGCACAATAGAAGTGGAGATGGTGGTCGATGGTGATACCGACATATACCACCAATCATTACCGTGAAGCGGCCTTGGTTCATCAGAATGGAAGAAAGTGGGCTGCCTTGCCTTCTGTTCTGTGTGATTATGAAAAGAGGAATTCCTTTCTTGTCTAATCCAGAAAGGCGAAGGGAGGGGGGGGGGGAGAGGGGGTGATGGAAAACAAGGGGCGGCTGATGGTTTTGACTTTTGAGGTGGAAGCTCAGGTTCTTTTAGGATGGATTTTGATTCATGCATTAATTTAATTAACGGTCAAGATTTTTTTAAAGAGCTCCATTTTTTAATTATGGCTCTAATATATGATGTTACGGTAAATGGACACAAAAAAGAAAATTTTCACTGAAAAAATGTTCATGTAATGTTTGCTAAAACGGCTAAAAAAATACGACATTTTGATAAATTACACTTTAATTAAGGGCTCACATAAAAGACACATAAAAAGAACGACACTCAATTAAATGTCCAAGACGGCCTTTATACTATAGTTTGTTGTAGTGAACGCAACTCCAATTTTTTTCTCTTTAGACGTCTCAATTTTTGTTCTCTTATTCTTAATATAACTGTCTTGTTAGGTGTTGGGTTTTGTATATTGTAAATAACTTATTGCGGAGTATAAGATTGTCCCTTTATTTCTTTGTTCTTTCATACCTACAGACGTATCATGTGTTCGACAAAATGTAGGATACAAAAATTAGGAAGTCTATTTTGATCTAGTAAAGTGCAGTTATTTCTAATTTTAAATTAAATTGGCACACACAAATCTTTGGGTTAACTTGCCCTTGGATTTACCAGGAGTCGAAGCGAATGTATGAATTTGTTACTTAGAAAATTGTGAATGATTCACTCATGCCCTTTTGACCTACGATGGTTTGAGTTATCTGTTTCTTGGGTTAATACATTGTTACAATATTTAAGCTTAGAATTTTGTCCTCCTTCGTTAATTAAGTGCCCACCCCGTGTATAGTTTCTGGCTCTGCCACTGGTTGTGGGGTTTGTGGAAATAATAGCCAAGTACAAACTGAGCAGAGTGCACACATTTTCAATGTTCAGAACTGACCTACTTTCAGGTGATAACAGAGATTAATCACAGCCTCGCTTTCCCGAGAAAAGGAAATAATTTCCATTTGATGTTTTTTACGACCTTATTTGAATCCACGATTTGGGTATTGATGGAATCAAAATGCAGGAATGGTGACATCAAAAGTTGGAAAGCGCCATGCACTAACAGGATTTGAAGCACTAAAAGAAATGTTTATTTCGAGGTTGGCTTCCCACTTGTTTGTTCTTAATATGTTCCTTTTTTTCTTTTCGTTTTCTTTTTTAATTATAATTGATGTTTTGTTTCTGTATGTTGTTATCTTGTGCTATTACATAGATACAGTATTATCTACAGCTAGAATCCCGCTTTTCTTGTAATTTGACATCTCAGTTAGCTTGCAATATTTGACTGTTGCGCGATCCTTTACCAGTCTATTACCCGATCGCAAGCTCAAGAGCCTCTTTCAGCAGCCTGTGAATCATCTTCCCGAGTCCAAAGATGGTTGCACTCTTCTACTATTTTGGCATTGGGAGGAGTGTCTAAAGCAGAGGTACATTAACACATTCCCTCTTTCCGCCTTACTTGCATAACCTTCTTTTGATCCAAAAATCATGTAAGGGCTGAACAAGCTGATAAAGTTGAGAAGGTTTGTACCAATTCTCTGCTGCATTTCCTGAGTAAACTGAACCTTGCTATTGGCGAAGTGTGTTTTCCCTCCGCATATGTGATATTAAGTTTTTCTTTTTCTTGTATATCGTATATGTAACTGTTGCTATTTGTGTTATACGGAGATGTATTTGTAGATGAATGGTTGGTTTGCCATGGGTTCGATGAGAAACAGTCTCTGCACAAATGCCATAAGAAGGCTGCATCATTAAACCATCTCCTGATGTCACAGTGGCGCAAACCTTGTGCGTTGGCCATCTTTATGTAAAGTATTAGTGGCTATCTAGTCGAGTGCAATCGAATTTGCAAATCCATTGTAGTTTGGCCATCTTAGTAATTGTCAATTTCATCTTGGGACTTAGCTAACTTAGACAATTAGAATTACTTTAAGAGAACGGTAAAGACAGTCAAAGCTGTCTGCTCATAGAATAAGAAAGAATTTGAACTAGAGAGGCCCTGCTGAAATGTGACTAACTTGCGTTGGCACGAGTCCTGGAGAAATTTACGCGTTATGCAAAAAGCATAACGATATTGATACTGCAGAATATTAAGCTGCCCTCACCCTTCTAGTTGTGGTACAAGATTTTTTACAGTCTTTCGTAATAATGTTGAGAGAAGATACAAGACATCTAAATTAGAGTTTGCGGCAGAAGAAATCAAATGTCTTCTGCAATGCCAGAGTGGACTGTGTTTGGATTATGACTCACATGGATATAATTGATTATTGCAGGTATGAACGTTTTATTTTTGCACTTGAGGAAGCATCAAGAGATATGTTAGCTGTACTTAAAGATAAGGCATTAAAGGTTGGCTTTATTCTTTATGTAGTGTGCTTAAATGGATTTGTATCTCTATGAAGCTTTTTATTATTATATTATGGGCCTATACGTATTAATCACCTGTGCTTAGATGACTAGCCGGCCTCCTTCATAGAGCTCTTGCCATAATTCATCTTTTGATAGAATTGTAGTCTTGTTTATATGAGCTTAGGTACATGTCTTTGCCATTTTGGTGTTGATCTTATTTCAATGTCGAGAGTAAGGGAGGGAAGAAAGATGTTTGTGGGATGGAGGGACCGAGGATGCTTCTCTTGGTGCTGGAGGTAGGATTGAAGAGTGTTCTATTTGTCTCTCGAGTGGGATTGGGAATTGGCGATGCACCAATGTTGCTCCGTTGTACGCTGACCTCGAGTTGATAGCTTGATCAAGCTGATCGCCAACTCCGGGCTCGCCAGTGCAGAAAAGGTTCAGAAGTATCTGGGAGTACTCCATTATGACAATACCAATAATGTTGATTATCAAAGAAATCAAAAAATTGTTTTTGCCCAAGCAGCTAGAGAAAGATCCTGGTGTTCATTGTGTCACAGAGTTCTCATAGCTGATTCAACAAAAGAGAGACCAGCTCATTATGTGATTAGAGGACGTCTAAGGTTCACTTGAGGTAGGGGTGAGAGAGAGAGTGGAAGTGTTGAGATAGTTAGTGCCATGTCGTCAGTTTAAAGCATTAAGAACCTAGTATTATTATAACTGCAAAGTTTAAAAACTTTACTGCCGGTTGAGCCATTACCCAGAAGTATATGGAATGTAAATTTCTAACTCAACTCATGTAAATTTGCACCTATGACAACTTGAGTTTGTGAGGCACTAAGTTTCTGTCAGAGAGCCGAGTTAAGCTTGCTATATGGTTTTCATTTTAGTTGGTATCATGTTTCAAGGTCATTTAGATACTCGAGTTCTTTATAACTTGAGTAATGTGGCTGCATGGCTGTAATCAAACCATATATTCTTGTTTTATTTCTCTAAGCCATGGAGTACTTAGAATGCGTGTCGCGCGCTCTGTACAAATTTGATACTTCTTTTGTGTTGGGATGTGTTCGACCATTTTGGCGAACGTCCTGTCAGAGTTGTGTATATGAAACTTTTTAATTTAGTGAATACCAAAGTATGGGCTTGTGTTGATTACAAAACCACATTACGACAACCATCCTTTTTGACATGTGATGGTATTCAGGTAGCTGCATCTCCTGAGTGGCTCCCATTAATCTGATCTTTTTGCCCCTAGTTCTTTCTTTTACTTTTTTTTTTTAAAAAAAAATTGTCTGTGGCTTATGGTATGTTGGCATGCAGACCATATACGTGCTGCTGAAGAGTAAATCCGAGCAAGAGCGCCGATTGCTATCTGCACTAGTAAACAAAGTATGTTAACATTGATCTTCTGCTTGTAGCCATCTTTTGAATTTATGGAGCTGTGAAGCTTTTTGGATAAATCCCCTATTTTGCTTCCATACAGCTAGGAGATCCCTTGAACAAGGCTGCCTCTAATGCTGATTATCATTTGTCAAAGCTTTTGTCTGACCACCCAAATATGAAGGTAAGTAGCTGGTGTAATGAATTAATTTATGCTACTTCTTTCTGTATTAGCCTAAAGGAAAAATATCGAGTAGTTGTTGCAGAGTATTCTTTCTACTTGCATATAACTTGTATGATGATATGAACATGAACCATAATGGCAGATAGCCAGACATAGCCACCCCCTTCTCATTCATCAAAATAAAAAGAATAAAAGAGGGACAGATGAAACTATTGTTAGTTCCAAAAACATACCTGCGGGGTCCAAAAGAACCTACTTTTTTGCAAAATTTCTGAAAACAGGGTAAAGTTCAAAGCTTTTTTAGATGTTGACATCAAAATCAGTAACATGATACTAAGGAGCACGAACATACACAAGTATAAGAAATTTTGAGTGTCACAATAACAGCCACTTGCCTCTCTCCTAACTCTTGCGGAATTAGACATATCTAGTATATAATGCTAGAGATTGAGGATTAGAAATTCTGAATGTCTTATTTGGGGCTTGAGTATATTGCCTATTGCTAATGATTGAAAATGCAAATTTGGAAGTAGTGTGAGCTAAGCAACCATTGGCATTGAACAGCTAATCCGCCACCCCTTGACACGATATGAATTACCTTTTTTTAGGCTCTTAGCAAATGCAGTGTCAACGCATAATGCTATTAAAGGAGAAGGATTACCACTCTATATACGAAAATGAAAGCCTTAATTCTATTTGGTTAACAAGAGCATAGAAAATTGCTAAAATATCTATAACTGTGGAATTCTTACATCACGACCATTACAGTCGAATTATTGTGCAGCTTAAAATGATTACAAATGTCTCGTGTTTTCGGCTTTGCTCGTCTGACCAGTTTCAGGCATGTCATTGCTAGCTTTTTTCATGTTGGATCAGTCCACACAACATGGATGCAAGATGACGATGACTTCAACGTTCGCATAACTTTATAACAGTTGCTTCCCCGCGAACAATGTACCTTGAGCACCCTATCCCATCTAGTTGACACTTGCCACCTGTGGAGGCCGTTATTCCTGGAGCATATGCACCTATGCCTAAAATTAACAAATGTCACCCACTTGTACACATTATTTATTCACAAAATGGTCTTGGTCTTTGGTGAAAGCAGCCTATCTTCTCTGGACAAGTTTGCTTAAGGTAGCAACTTCTTTAGGGATAAGTTGATGGACATTAGAATTTTTTTATTCTTGGTGGAGATCAGAGTGAGTAGCTACAGGCTAGTACTAAGGTATCTGACCAGTTTTGTTTAAGTACTCGCTGCATCACAGTTTGAGGCGAACTTTTATTGTTAGTGGCTGTTACTCGGTTCTTCCTCATTACTGCCATGGTATCTACTTACATATCATGGAAAGTTATTAGTAGTTCTACTTACATATCATGGACTGATAAAAGGTTTTCTTTTTTTCTCTTTCCCTCCTTTTTTGACTCTCGGGCTATTCATAGTTTTATTTGAAATTATGCTTTTCATTGCAATCATGCGGTGGTACTTATATGGCCTTCTTTATCATTGTAGGCTGTGGTGATTGACGAGGTGGATAATTTTATTTTTCGGCCGCATTTGGGATTACGATCCAAATACCATGCTGTACGTTCATAAAGATAACCTCTTCTGAAACTTTTGGTTGCTACCTTTTTTGTAATTTTAACTTGTAATGTCCTATATCTGCGCTTGAAGTTATGTCTTATAACCATGGAAATGTTCTGCATATTTGTTTAAAGACGCACAAACTTTAAAAAATGGATGGCAAGTAGAAGATCAAGCAAAATACCATAACAAGGAAATTATCCGAGAGAAAGAACAACTAAGAAGGTTGTCCTCAGTAGTCAAACTTCGGTTCGACCAAAAGAGAGCTGCAGCTCTTTTACCTGGTGTATTTATGGTCTAGATCTTATGGTCTTTTTTTCCATCCTTCCTTTCTCCTTGTCTTTTTGGTATCTCTACAAGTATTCTATAGGTTTCCGTGGGGCTTGGGGGTGGGGGTGGGTTGGGGTGGGGTGGTACTCAGAAGAACCATAGAAAATTGGATGAGCATTAACAAAAGATCATATGATTAAATTGCATATATATAGAGATTGTATAACTTAAACGGAATCCCACACAAAGCCACAGTGACAAGTACGTCTGTCCAGCTTTCTTAACTACTAATGTTTTAAATAACTTCTGATCATATCCATGTCTAATAAGACCTTGAGTTTCCACCTGAACTTCCCTACGTGTTTAATTTGTCCTTTTTAACTTTAGTGACATGCAAACCGCACTGATCTGATGGCATTCTGTGCAGGTTAACTTCTTAAGCCAAATCCGTCTATCTCACAGAGGTGATGGGCCTAAGGTGGCCAAAAGATTGGTAGATGTGTATTTTGCATTGTTTAAGGTACTTTATAAGATCCCTGTTCTGAAGATGAATTGATATCCCAGCCGCACTTTGTTAGAACAGGATTGTTGAATACCTTTAGCAACTATGCCTAGACCTTATCCTTATCTATCTTTTAGGTGCTTATCTCTGAGGCTGGCGAATCCAAGATGGACAAAAGCAGCACAAACGAACATCATAAAGACCCCAGTTCTTCTAAAGACAAGGACACGAAAGTTTCTTCAAAATCTCATGTTGAAATGGATTCACGATTGCTGACGGCCCTTCTAACAGTGAGTATTAGTCACTTCATGTTTATAACAGAATATTTACTCAAAACATCAACTTAACCAAACATATCGTCTTGTTTGTGGGCTATGCTCGCTCTTCTATATGCCAGCATGGACTTTTCTCAACTCTTTCCAAAGTATAAGATTTGATTTGCAGTTTACTAGATTTTCTTGTCCATTGGATAACTGAAAATTATAAAAGGAGTTGCCGCTCAACTCTGTTGTGTGTCACATGGTATATTGGGGATTAATAATCTGCACGGTACGGGTGCTGACTTTTTATTTCCATGTACTCTGGGTGCTTTTCTAGTGGCTATTTATATTTTCAACTTGCCTAGCCCACATCTCTCCTTGCAGCATGATGAGGGGAAATACAGGGTCGTGTGTCCCTGGTCTCTTCGGAAATATATGATACGGATAAAAGGGAATTGTTTGTGGATGCCAGCCAACGTCTTCCCCATTTGGGTTTTGATTTAGTTCTTTCGAGTTATTGAGAGCCAACCAAGATTAGTTCTTGGTTAGCTTATAACCCAGCTAAAAGCACCTGTCATATCAATTTGGCAGCTTGCCGATGCTTTTAACCAGATTAGTTCTGGGTTAGCTTGTTACCAAACCAAATGGACTGTTTGAAACACTTTGGCAGCTTCAATGCTTTTGTTGATTTTTCAGAGCGCTTATCACACTCAACTATCCTCATATTCTTTTTGTAAGCTTTTTCCATGTTAAAAGAGTATTGGACCTCTGGTTTCTTTTCCCCATGTATGCTTTAATAGTATAATGTTTTGCATTACATTGCTCGGAACAGTCTTCATACCATTGAAGTGTTTAGATTTCTCGGTTATTGTAACGATTATCAGAAAGATTACATAAAATATTTGTAACTTTGTTTACCTTCTACAGGGAGTCAATAGAGCATTTCCTTTCGTTTCAAGCAATGAAGCTGATGACATTATAGAGGTTCAGACACCAATGCTATTTCAGCTGGTATGTTCAAGGCTGATTAGTGCTGATTATGTATAGGTTTCTGAGTCAAGTAATTATTAGTCACATTAGACAACTTAAGCCAGTAAAAATCTGAGAGCATAGACACTTGTCGTCTAATGTTGAGGCCCATACTCCTGTTGGCAATTGGCTTTCAACAAAATGTTTAG
Source organism: Escallonia rubra (assembly GCA_033065855.1). Classification (NCBI taxonomy): domain Eukaryota; kingdom Viridiplantae; phylum Streptophyta; class Magnoliopsida; order Escalloniales; family Escalloniaceae; genus Escallonia; species Escallonia rubra. Next base: position 789,246 of record JAVXUO010002762.1, read on the forward strand.
ACAGTTTGAAATGTATTTGACTTTGTTTCTCAAAATTGTTATTTGATTTTGCAGGTTCACTCGAAGAACTTTAACGTAGGAGTTCAAGCATTAATGCTTCTTGATAAGATCTCATCCAAAAATCAGATTGTCAGTGATCGGTTTTATCGCGCCTTATACTCTAAGCTCTTGCTTCCAGCTGCCATGAATTCTTCTAAGGCAAGTGAATTAGTCTGCTTTTCCTTTCCCTAGTGATGAGAGATCTGAATACGTCGTTTTCCAATTTTTACCAAAGCAGGTGTCCATGTAGTATATATATCTGTGTGTGTTTGTGTGAATAATCTCTACTAGTTTATTGTTTAGCATCCAACAAATCTGAGCTGCCTCCTATCCCGGAATCTCAATTCTTATTAATGGACGTGTCTTGCTATCGCAGTTTAAGGTTCTAGGGTCACTAGAGTGCCAACTTAGATAACAGTTTATCATAATTTCTATAAACCTTTTTATACTAGTAGACTTATCACATATGGCTGGTAATCAAGTGTTTGATAGGTTTTAGCTGAAGTCTCCATTCTGCCTACCATCTTCTAGATGGTGTTAGTCTGTATGAATAAAAATATATGGTGTCAGTCTCACTATTGCAGCATCTCTCCCATGCATTGAAAGTGTGCTTTGTCAAACAGCTTGTCTGTATGGTTTGTGAGATGGCAGTTAGGGAAAGCTGCTTCTCTCCTTGAGTTGAACAAATCTCCAACCCGATGTTTTTTGTTACTTATATCAATTCTGGTCTTTATGTTTGTTCGTGCGTGGATGTGTTGTCTTTTTCACGCGGTTTCTAATATGGGCATCTGTATTAGATTATTCTAATAAAGTTCAGATATTATGAATACTTAATTCAATGGACTGCTTTCAGACTCGAAGGCAGAAGATCCTTCAACTCGCTTCTTTTAACAGCTTCATCTGCTTAGTCATTTCCATATTCAGTTGTTGAAAATGTAGGTAGTTCTTGATTAAAACTTCATTAGAGACATATAATCATCTACAGCTGTAAGCACTTACGCCTGTTTTTGTACTCGAATGCGCAATCAGGTCAAATTTTCTTTCTTTCTTTCATTAGAGGCATATAATCATCTACAGCTGTAAGCACTTACGCCTGTTTTTGTACTTGAATGCGCAATCAGGACAAATTTTTTCTTCTGATTTTTTTCTTTCTAAACTGTTTCCTACATGGACTATTTTCAGGAAGAAATGTTTATTGGGCTACTTCTGCGAGCTATGAAAAGTGATATTAATTTGAAGCGAGTATCTGCTTTTGCAAAACGTTTGTTGCAGGTTAGTGCTACAATGTAATGATTGCCTTGGTTGTCTCTTCCTGTGTTCCTATAACCCGTCGAATCTGCTGGATTGTGCCGGACTCTGTAACTAGTATTTTCTTCTGCTTCTCTTTTTATTTTTATTTTAAATAGTAATTAACTAACAAAACTGCCAAATGGGGCAGACTTACGTACACAAGGCATATTTAAGGAAAAAGGCTAATCAGGCTTCACTGGAATGCTTAGGCCCCGTTTGGTTACCATTTTCATGTTCCGTATTAATTTTCTGTTGTCATTTTATGTGTTTTCATTCTCAAAATGGGAACAAAACGTCGTCCAAAAAGTAGTATCCGTTTGCTTTCTTCACCTAATTTTTACCAAATTTCCATTTAAAAAATGGAGCTGCATTCATTTAGCTTTTTCCACACATATTCTGCTACGTGTTTTCCCAAAATGTCCCTACTGTCCACGTTGCGGTTTACCAGAATACCCTTAAAATCACTTCATATATTTGACTTCTGACACAAAGGGTCCCACAGGTCAGATTTGTCGTCAGATTGAGCCCAACTTACCATATTATCTCAATCTTTGTTTTTGATCTGGTACTAAATCTGGGCCGTTCAATCCCACCACCGCCATGATTATTCATCACCCCCCACAAAATGTGTTTGTGGATGGTGCAGTGAGGTTTCTGGTGGCCGTGTGGGTGAGAACGAGGGGTTGTTGATGATATGATGGTGTGGTGGACCTGGTGGTGATTGTTAACGGGTAATATTTAAGTGAGGCGACAAAATTGTTGGTTTGGTGGTGGTTGTAGGAGGGGATGAGTGAAACCGACGAGATTGGTGGTGGTTGCTGGGGTTGTTGAAGGCGACTCCGGTGGTTTTGGGTGGCTGATCATGGTTTTTGATGGAGGAAGGTAGTCGTGGTGTTGGAGAGTGGCTTAATGGTGAGTGGTGCTACAGGGATAGTCGTTATTCAGCATGGTTATGATGGTTTTGTGGTGGCCATGTGGTCATGATGGGCGAGTGGTGACGAGGCTAGAGGTCGTGAGTGGTGGCCATGGTGGCTATGGCGATGCGTTAGTTCTTCATGGTGACTATGCTACTATGGTGACTATGGAGGAGGCTGATGATGTGCCATGGTGGCTAGGAGCAATATTTTCTTTTTGGCTTTTCTCTGACACAGGTTTGCCAGAAAAACATCCTTTTGTACTGGATGGGTCATTATTTCCAAAAGGAAAACTGAAATATGTAACGACAAAAAATAAGGGCATCTCTTTAGTGATATTGCAAAATATGGTAAGAGAAAATGTAAACAGCGGGCCCTTATATTCCTCCGCCCAACATCATAGGTAGTCGGCATGTCACCGGGGAAGAGAGACCAGAGCTAATGAAATTGGGAGGGAGAGTTATCTTGATCTTCGCATGTTCATAGTTAGCCAAAATTCAGACTTTTAAATCCTATTTTTTGTATGTTTTTTTTTGAATTTGAGATTTTTTTATGAAGTAAATAATATTTATTGAAATAAGAGATACTTATTGGAAACCTGGAGCTTATAAGTTTAGGTTAATAATTGCTAGTCATCTCTTGAATTTATTCTCTGGGATTTAATTTTCTAACCTAGACCACATCATACATCCAGCTAGTCTATCCTTTTTCATTCAAGTTGGAAGCTGTACTAAATAGAACTTTAATGCATGATTTTACATTTCTTGAACTTTACATTTAGATCTCAGATCCTATACTTGACCAAGTATTGATTGCTGAACCCATAAAACAGGTTGCACTTCAGCAGCCACCCCAGTATGCCTGCGGATGTCTTTTCCTCCTCTCTGAAGTCCTTAAAGCAAGACCACCTCTGTGGTAAGGCTAAACCACTAAGTCGCTGTTGACTACTTTTTCCGGAGACTTCATTAAATTCTTTCCCGTTCAAGAAAAATCATGCTTCTTCTATCCTGTAGGAACCTGGTGCTTCAAAACGAGTCAGCCGATGATGAACTTGAGCATTTTGAAGATGTTGTAGAAGACACTGATAATCAAACAAGCATCGCATCAGAAAGAATGAATAATGGTGGTGAAGCTCATATCGAAGACGATGCTGATACTGATAATAGTGACTCACTGGATGAAGGAGGCTCTCCAATTTTTGATTCTGAAGATGAGGCTTCAGACGAAGGAAATGATTTTACCTTGAGAGGTGGTTCTAGTGACCCTCAGGAATCCAGAACTTTAGCTAGTGATGTTAATCAAAATGAGCCCCAGCCTAAAAAATCTAATGTCAAGTCTGCATTGCCCGGAGAATATGATCCACGTCACAGGGAACCTTCTTACTGGTACTTCCACTCTTCAGTCTGTTGAGCTTCAACTGGCTGTTTCATTTGATGCTAAAAGCAATTTACCTTTTGTCACATTCTTACACCTGATGCGACTACTATCACAACTTAATAAGTTGCTCTGACTTAGGACTTGACACATATGATTTCTGTTTTTTAGTTCCGCTTTTGTTTTTTTCTGGACTTCTATGTTCGAACATGAGAAGTCGATTTTCTCTTACTATGTATATTTTGTGAAACAATAGCAATGCAGATCGTGTAAGCTGGTGGGAGTTGATGGTATTGGCTTCTCATACGCACCCATCAGTTGCTACCATGGCCAGAACTCTTCTTTCCGGGGCCAACATCGTGTACAACGGAAACCCACTGAACGACCTTTCACTTACTGCTTTTTTGGACAAGTTTATGGAGAAGAAGCCAAAGCAAAGCACATGGCATGGTGGTTCCCAGATAGAACCTGCCAAAAAGGTTAGTTTTTTGTGCCCTACGTCCTATTTTGCCTTGGAATTCCTACTTCAGCATAATCACAGGATCCCAAAACCACTTTATGTTTAACTTAACAGTCTTTGAGGCTTCTGGAGTAATCTTCAAGATTCTATGCAACCGTCTCATTGATTGGGGATTTGTGAACGGGTCTGCAGATTCGTGTCTTAACTTTTTTTTTTCTTTTTTGTGTTCCTCTAGCTTGACATGAACAACCAGTTGATTGGGGCAGAGATTATCTCGTTGGCAGAAATGGATGTACCACCTGAAGATCTTGTCTTCCACAAGTTCTACACAAACAAAATGAGCTCCTTAAAGAACACAAAGAAGAAGAAAAAGAAGAAAATTGCCGAAGATGAGGCTGCTGAAGAGTTATTTGCAGGGGCTGGTGATGATGAAAGTGACAATGAAGAGATTGACGACATCCTGGACACTGTAAATCCTTCATTAGAGGCAGATGGTGACTATGACTATGACGATTTGGATCAGATTGCCAATGAAGACGACGATGACTTGGTTGGCAATGTAAGCGATGAAGAGATGGACTTCCCCTTGGGCATTCCAGAAGGGGATGATGCTCCTGACAACAATTCCAGCGACAATGATGACGAGGACGTTAATATCGGGGTTGCGGATGATGGGAGCGACGAAGAAGAAGACGAGTTTGAGCAAAAGAAACGGAAAAGGAAACAAAAAACTGGTGGGCACTCTGGGGCATCCCCTTTTGCAAGTCTTGAAGATTATGAGCATCTGCTGGACGACGAGAGCTCAGGTGAGGGAGAGAAATCTACCAAAGAGAAAAAGCCCAAGTCTAAAAAGAAGAGGAAGATGTCTAGATGATTACATTTTCCCCTTTTTTCCTTCCATTTTGGGCTTGTTTGTAGCCATTTCATGGCATTAATTTTGATACTTAAATTGTCACTTGTAAGTGGCTTTATTCGAAACAGTTTTGGCCATTGGACGAAGTTGCATGTTACAAAGACGCTGAGAAACGGACTGTACAGGACTTCTGTTGTAATGAAAACTGAAAAACAAAATTGTGCATCAAAGATAAATGTTTCTTTTTGACGTTCTACGAAGTAATGAAAAGGCTCGAGTAGGCATACACGTTCAACTACCACCAGAATCTCAAGTACAAGCCTCTAAACCATTTCACTAAAACCCATGTTAACAAAAGGACCGTGAAGCTTAAAGTGAACTCCTAGTGGCATACCCTCCTCATGAGATGGCAACTTCAACAGTTCTGGTCTTTGCCTGGGCTGGGGGTAACTTCTCGACAACAACAGTCAAGACCCCGTTCTCGCACTTGGCAGTAATGGCGGACATGTTGCTATTCTCAGGCAACCGGAACTTCCTCATCAACTTCTGAGGTGCTCTCCTCTCCAGCCTGATGTACTTGCAGCCTTCCTCCTCACCATCCTCCCGCTTCCTCTTCCCGTTGCTTTTGATCAGCAGCGTGTTCTCTTCCTCCACTGTGACCTACATTATACTCGGCAATGTTCACACATGGGCACCGAAGATACAAAAAACAAAAAAAACAATCCAAAACACATTGAGAGATATCAATCCCACATTGATAAATGACAAATTGTAGGCATCTTCCCTCATTGTCTGGTTGAATACTTTCACAAAACCCACATTTTGTAGCCCCAAAAAGCAGTTCCTAGCGTGAACAGGGCCCAGGAATAGCGGTCATAAGCATTAATTTTACCGCCTTGTTTTGGAAATTTCGTCCGCTCTCACTTTTTGTGTAGGTCAAACGTATTCACATTTAAGTTGAACTCAAATAGTAACAGACTGATAATGCTGGTGACTGTAATGTGTACATGTTTGAATTCTTGATTCTTCAATGAAATCCAGCATAAGCGATACTATGGCTACCCTTTGTTGGTACTTTTGCCCTAACAATTTCAAGCCTCTAAACCCTATGATACACAATTTTTTACTTGGGCTATCGGTATCCTCATGAAAGAAAGAAACCCACATAATTGCTTGAAATAAACCCTTACCTGAATGTCAGACTTGGACAAGCCGGGGACATCCATGAAGAAGACATACTCCTTGGGGTTATCAAGAACATCAACAGGGATGCTGCTCACACCCTTTCTGCTTTCATCGTGGGTGTCGTGAGTCCTCGGAGAACACTTGTCAATGGTGCCTCCGGGCAAATTCAGAACGTAGCTCAGCACGTCCGCCATACTCGTCTCTCTTCGAAGGAAAGTCTACACCAAATCAAGTACCATGTATAATTACTTTCGTCAGCAACCCCAACAAGCCACCAAACCAAAATCTTCGAAGTGCAGAGAATCTGTAATTGACAAAGCAAAGCACTCTTACCTCTGAGAAATTTGTGGGTAACAACGGAATTTGCGATCTTGTTGATTGGTGTGTTGCTGGTAAAGAGGAGAGGAAAGTTGGGGAACTTTTATAAGGGGCTGGGGAGAACGTTCCAGTAGAGATTCTGGAGATTCTGGCATGCCCTCGAAAGCTCTAGAACTCTGGCCTTGGTGATGCACCGTTAATCTAATCTGTTGCTTACACCTTCAAGTGGATTTACTTCTCTTTTGGCTTGTTGAACTTGCAATATTTAACACGTCATATTTAGCGGCTTATTACTTGTAACATTTAGCGCGTGATATTTAGTGGTATAATAAGCGATAACTGTCATTGACTTTATCTTGCATGAACTTACTAATTAGGAATACCATTCAAAGCATTTAGCGAGTGTAATTCATCACTGAAATGAATATATTGGTAGTAATTGGTTTAATCAGGTTGGAGCAAAGTACTAAACGGTGACGCCAAAATGCTTTTTTCATTTTGATACCCTACAATTTGAAAATGAAAAGAAAAAAGCGCATTCGTTTTCACGGTATATATAATTGATGTAGATTAAAAAACAAAAATATTTCAAGATGGTTGGGCAAAAATGATTGCATAAATAAAGCCACCACTTTAATGCCATAAAATCTATCCAGCAAACACTAGGTATTCAAGCATTACTTATGATGCTTAAAATCAGAGATCAATTTGGACAAGAATATCTGTGTATATCATACATATGCTCTAGATTTTACATGTATTCTGACATCCTCCTATGCAACACAAATCATCTCTACCTGCTATGCAGTATTTAGTATCCCACAAACCAAGACAGCTGAGAAGGATATGGAACAAGAGAGTAGACATATACAAGTGCATTGGCTACTAGGTTGGCCTGACCCTTATCGACTTCTGCTTAGCCCCTTTGCTCATCCACTCCTCGAAAGCATTCGCTTCGTATGGAATCCTCAGAATGCCTTGATTACAGAAGCCATACTCCTCGGCCGACCTGCCGAGGAACTGCAGGAACTCGGCATCGCCCAGGGCCGTCGTGTGAACGATGAAACGCCTGGTTTCGTCGTTCACACCAACCGAGATCGGAACATACCCTCTTGGTGCCAACACTTGAGGCCCCGACCTCAGGCGCCTCACGCCCGCTGGCGCTCCCATGATCCTGCCCAACTTGCTGCCTCTCACTCCCATAGCACCACACCAGCTAGATCGAGCTTCTGCTGTTCCTATATATTATGCTTCACTTCACACTAGAGGTTCTGAGGCCTGCTCTTGCCTCCTAATTAAGGGGGAGTTTTGTACCCCTGTTAGATGTTGATTAGCGATTTTTTTTTTTACCTATAACATGATTGCAACGTTTTGATTACAATTTAGGCGGTGGCATTACTTTAATCTAGATTAGATTTTCTTATGAAGGGACGGCATGGCGTGACCACAAAGTTGATTAGCCTCAGTTATTTTATTGGTTATTATTGTGATTTAATGTTGCGTGTGAGGAGGATCTTTAATCAGTCTAGAATTGTTTAAAGGACTTCAGTACTGGCTAATCTTTGTCTAGATGGATAATTGTGGTTAAGCCTCTATCATTTCTTTGTTGTTTCCTCTGTTCATACTTCGGATGTCCAATCATCATTTAACAATTCGGACTGGTTGTACAAATGATGTACTGGGCAATTGGGCATGCACCTTCTTCGTACTCTGATGGAATAATGTTGCCTAAAAATTCCTGTGGCTGTATATTTAATGAAGGAAACATTTTGGCTATCTGAGTTGTCCCCGTATAGCGATAATTGACGTTTTAGTGCGATTAAGAGTAGTCGTTGAAAGTGTTAACCGAAATATTACTAATCATGTTTAGCTATCATTAATTATCGCTATACGAGAGGTTATGACTATTTCTTTCGAGCAGGATAATTCGATCGAAATATTTAGATCTACCGTGACATTGATCCAATTCTTACTTGTACGATATGTACTGTTATGTGAAGCCTTTTGTACCCGAGGAGAGGATCTAACGGCTGCCGGATGTGTTTGGGTGGGATTCTCTCATCTTATGGTTGTTTTGGTCTATATGGATCTCTTGTTCATGTGACTTGGGTCTTTTTGGGTTGGAATAAGTCCCAATCTACCTTATTAAACTATTTCAGAGCTTCATGCCGCTTCTGTGGAGGTGCTATGGGTTTGCCAAGGAACACTGTAGGCTTTTTCTCTGTTTTGGGTTATCGTTGCCATTATTTTTCAACTTTCACGATATATTTTATATACAAAATATATGGACGAGAAAAAGTCAAGTTCTCGTAACAACTTCAATTTTTTGAAAAAAATTTGTTTCATTGCATGGGTGTAGTGGGTGGGTTGGGTTTGAATTAAATGGGTTTGGGTAAATTGGGTGACTGACCCATTTAGACCTACTTATTTCAGTTATTTGTGGGTTAATTAATAAATGGGTTGGTTTTACCTGTAATCTTAACATTGACCCATTAAGTTAAAAGCCCTAAATAGAACCACACTTAACTGACGTCCACCAACAGCCAACTACCGCCATCACGACCAACAGTCACCGCTACCCCCAACAGCCACTATCACCCAACTGCCGTCGGCGCCACCGCTACACAACTGCCATTACCCACCGTAGAAACCACCATTTCGTGGCTTCTCCACAAAAACCCAAACTAACCAACGCCGTTACCGACACTCGACTGCCGTCCACCAATAGCCAACTGCCGCCACCACGACCAACAGTCACCAACACGACCCAACAGCCACCACCACCCAACTATCGCTGGTGCCAGCACCACAGCGCCACCGCTACACAACTGTCATTACCCACCGTAGAAACTGCCATTTCGTGGTTCCTTCACAAAAATCCAAACTAACCACCGCAGATACCCAAAGCCCCAACGACCATCGCCGGTACCCGAGGTCCCAACCACCAAGGCCTCTTTAAATTTTCCACCAGCCCACCACCCTTACCGCACAACCACCAATACCCAGATTTGCTTCTCCTTTGCTCTTCCATAAAGACCCACCCACTAGGTGAGTTAGCGGTGAAGCTAAACATTAAACCCATTTTTCAATAGATCTCAAGCAATTAGTTTATTCGAATTACTCAAATGATGCTCATAAAGCGTTTCGTCAGATCTGTAAGTGGGTGTGGTGGTGATTTTTGTTGCTCAATGGGTTTGATGGTGGTAGTGAGATATGGTGATGGTGGTGGATTGATTATGGAGTCGCAGGTCCCACGCGAATGTGAATGGTGAGAACGATGAAAGGGATTTTATTAGTGCTGGTGGTGTTGGTTCTGTTTGAGAAAGAGGAGAGAGAGTGTACGTAACCATGCAAATTATCCTCTTTTAGTTATTTGTTAATGTGCTACTAAAAAGTCGAGATAAATATACTGTTAAATGGCACCCATTTACAATCCACTTAAACTCGCGATTAATTGGGTTGTAAAATGAATGACCCAATTATTAAATGGGTGGGTTTGGGTGAGTTTTAAGTGGACAAATTTGAGTGGGTAAATGGGTTTGGGTCTTAATTGCCACCCCTACGTGGGTGTAATCACTGCAGAGCAATGTCTTCCATGCCAACATCACAAGGAAGCTTAAAACACATTTCCGTTGAATACCAGTTCTCCATTGATATTTGGAAGAAGGTCATCGTTTGTGATGAGTTGTCTCCTATTATAAAAAACCGAGATGAAGAGTTCCAAATGATGCCTTAGTTCTTGGAAGCCAGTTTTCTTAGCCGATTGGAAAGGAAATGACTTCAAATTATGCTCAATAATGACGTTAAAGAATTCGCTCGTTTTCGACTATGCTCATCCCCTCTTGCTTTTTAGGCTACCGGAGATGAGCTAGGATTATGTTCACTAATTACAGACTGAGACTTGCTTCGGCAACTATTATACACTATATTTAGCCTATTTGGTAACAAAATAATATTGATTGGTAGCTATAATCTTATAAGGCGACGAAAATAATACTGTATTTGGCAAAGGATTAAAAAAAAAAATTTACTCCTTTTGTTCTGGTTGGGCCATGGACTGCTTTAGACTTAGTGTTGCTATGTTGGTGGGCCGTAAGAGGCCATTTAAAGAGTTCTTAGAGGTGGCGAAGAGCCTGCACCAGAAGCCCAAAACCCGTTCTCGAGCTTTAACGGCTATGCTAAACATCCAACCGGCGCCGCTTGTCCTCTCCGCCGTCATTTCAGTTTTACCTGACATTGGCGAACAGTCATATCCAGTGCTCTGCGCCGGCGACGAACAGCTGCTTATACAGGTTAGTATCGCTCGAAATCCGTGCTTTCCAAATCGTACAAGCTGTAAATGCTTTTTATATCGATTCGTAGTGTGAAAATTAGTCCTGGGGTTTATATGTAAATCATATGTTTCGTACAGACTTATAGGCTTCTGGAAGTGGAAATTTTATGCTGAGGATCTTTTCCGGGATTGCAGGGACTTAAGAGGGATACAAAAGGAATGTCCAGGTTTCGTGGACTTTGGCAAGCCTCTTTGAATGCTACGAAAAAGGGTAATTTTGGAGAACTGTTCAAGTTTTTTAATGTTGGTTTCTTGTATCAAAGCTTCTACTTTATCTGTTATTTCAATTTGAATTCCAAAATTTAACACTGAATTGAAGTCAAATAGGAATTACTAGTTATGTAAGTATTTGCTTGACAACTCGTGCTAGGGAAGAACTAATCGGTGAAGTCAATGATTAAATGTTTAAATTTTGCTCTAAAATCTCGTAAGAAGTCAGAAGGGGGACGATAATTATGAAAAGTTAAGAGTGCTGTGTGACTTTTGTCCCTGCCCCTTCGTTTTTGTAGTCGGTAGTCACTTGCCTTCTTTCATGTGTGTATGCTTATTGTGTTGTCTTGATGATGCATTTTATACTGCAAAGCTGCATCTGCTGGAAGTTTTGGTTTTGGACAATCCTTGGCTGAGAAGTAGAAGTATAGCTGGGTACCCCGTCTATTTTAAGTAACGTGGGTTACTGGGTTTTTAAGCTGTAAAAAATATAATTCTTCGTTCAGAAGTAAATGGCATATTATTTAAGATGCTTCAAAATACTTGGTGGTATGACAGGAGGCATATAATTCTCCATTCGAAATAGAGCATTGCTACCATATGTGGTAAATATATATACTTGCGACCAAACCTTGAAGATCCTCACCCTCGAGGTTCCCCTTTTTCTCTGACCTCATACGTTTCCGACACTTAACAAGAAATGTCCGACACGGTGTCTGATATTTAAAGAAAATTGGACGCCTTGCAGATTTTTTCTTAGCCTCTTTGCTTCATCAGTAGCTACAAGAAACAATAACTTTATACCCCCATGCTTCATAGGCCTGCATTCCGTCTTATTATTATTTTTTCTTTGTAGGAGTTTGAGGTATCCTTAACCTTGGGTTTCTAATTTTAATTCATTTTCTTCGTTGAGTTTTTGTAATGACATGCTATATCTTAAAATAGTTTTATCTACCTACATCTTCAGGCATGTGTGCATATATTTAATTTTGCGTTTTGGTGACAATTTTGATAAGGCTTATCTGTGTTTATGAGCAGTACCTTCAGTCTGATGTTTATCTACTTCACTTTGTAGCTCTCACATGGAATGCTGAAGACTTGGTTCCTCCTATAGAAAAATGTATTTTCAATTTCAATTCAAAGGAAGAGCTAAAAAAGTGGCACCTGTATTCAGATTCTGAATATGGAGGTCTGTTTACACCGAACTTTAATGTCTGTTTTGTCTATACCGTTGGCATGTATGGTACCATTCTCAGCCAACAATGAGAATTTGATGACTTTTTTTTTTCTCTCCAAATTAAACTCGTGCAAGGTACATACTTAGTATCATATTCATGAATAGAGCTCAACGAGCCAAAACCTTTTCCAAACTATTTCAAGCACCATTAGATTATTTTATCGGGTTTTTTTAAGCGTACGCTGCCAAGTTAGAGATCTATGAATCACTTGGGTTTTTTAGATTCTGCCGCAGTTTGTTCAACAGGTGATTTACTTGTTTAATAGAGGCTCATAGTATTTTGATTGGTTAATTTTCAGGTTTGTCCTCTGCGTCATTGGAGATTTCAGATGCTGTAAATGGATCGACTGGTGTAGGTCAGTTAGTATTTCGCATCCCCTTTCTGCCTTATACATTCACATGAAATAAGTTTCTCATGAAACAGTGTGCTTGGAACTTTACTAATATTGTTTATGTACCTTTCATGGTGGCATTCTTTGATTTGTAGTTTGGCATAAAAGTGAATACATGGTTCATGGAGTTTCATTTTTTTTAAGGCAAAACTCAACCTTCTCATTTTCCTACGACTGAAGATTAGTCCGTGTCCTTGAAATTTCAATAGATAGTTGCAAATTGCCTTGTCTGGTGAATATACTTAGCTTGCTACATCTGGTTTCCGTATCCTATACATCATGTAGGAAGTGTGCATACAATAGTGCCATATATCCTTAGGTGTATATTCGACCATGATACATTAGTCTAAGACTTGATTGCTAGGAATTTAACAAGAACATGTGCTTTATCCGCCCCGCCGCGGGGGGGGGGGGAGGGAGGTGGTGGAGTATGGAAGAAAAGGATTCATTTGTCCAAAACTTCAGAGGCTTGCAAGCTCAAACTTGTTGAGTTTCTATCAGCACATGCAAACACACACTTAACTTCCAATAGCTCAACTCGGATTGGACAGTGACCTTGATTTCTTACAATATATCTGATAGGTATTTTTTCTGGAAACCTCTCTCTGGACGTTACTGAGGGTACAAAGTGGAACATTAGTCGAAGTGGCTTTTGTGGAATGCGGTCGAAGAAGGTGCAGTATTTGCAGCATTGTTAATCATTTAGAGTGTCTGAGTTTGAATAATATGTGCAATTTTGTTTTCCACCATATGTTCTTGAGTTGCATCCGCTCCCTGCTTCTTCCCCACTTCCTTTATGAGGCAGGTGTGCATCTATATACAAGGATTTGGAGCACATGCTCTTATTTTAACTGCAGTACATTAGTAACAACCAGCATCAGTATTTGCACTTTGTCTATGTTGTTCAGTGCCGTTTATCTACTTGTGACATTTAATACGAATTCAGTCTCCATGCCTACCATATGTTTCCCTTTCCAAGCTTGAACAACTGTTGCACTAAGTCAGCAACCAGATCTTCAATTATCAGGGAAACAAATATTTTGAAAATTCCCAATCACTATTATTCCTAGTTGTTCACATGGTATCATGTGATGAAATGGCTCGTTCAGAATTGGTGCCGGTTGGCACTGCACGACTTTCTTTGAATTTTAGAAATATAAGTTAGGATGCCAAATGCTTCGGTCAAGTTGTATTCAACCTGCACTTGTGTTGGAGAATTGGTATGAATGCTTAGTCAACCAGGTCCTAATCTTTCAGTTACAGAGTAAGCATGTAGGTTTCAACTGATGTTATATGAATTTTCTATTTTAGACTCACAAGTGGACTCTTTGATAACATCCTCCTTTTGACCACCCATGTTTCTGCAGTTTGATGGTTTCATTGATTTGGACCCATTTGACACAATAGCACTGAAACTTAAAGGAGATGGCAGATGTTACATATCTACTGTAAGTATCCTGTTCTGTCCTCTGGCATGAGAAGGCTCAAAGCCTTGATGCTTTTTTGTGTTATCAATATAAAGCTTGTGAGTTTACATTGAAGCATTACGTTTGAGTGCAGATTTACACAGAGAATTGGGTCAATTCGCCTGGACAACAGGAAGACAATTCATGGCAAGCTTTTGTTTTTGTTCCTAAAGACAACTGGTATATTGCTAAGGCAAGTCTTTTTGAACTTTACCTTATATGCATTGAGCAGAGGGTATCTCAAATTCATCAAACTTGAGGGTCATAATCTTGTCATGATTGGAGATCACTAGATGGCGAGTATAGTTAGTTCCATTAATTGATCAGGATGACAAAGAAAGAAAAGGAGAAATAGGTGTTGCATGTCTTAATTTGCTTGTTCTCGCCTCTAGATATGGCAATAAATGCTTATGCTGGAACAGAACTGAGATAATTATCTGCTATTTAGTTGATTGACATTTTCTCCGTGATGACTCATCCCTAGGCTGTGATAATATAACCAGTTGCTTTCATATAAGTTTGTAGTTGTATGCATAGGTACATTGAGGATCACTAAGAGGGTGTTTGGGATTGATTCTAGAATTGTCAAACCTGATCAAATCCAGATTAAATTAAGTTTGAAGTGTTTGGCAAAAAAAAGTAGATTGATTAAATATGTTCCAATGTGCTCAAAACTGATTAAATCCACAATCCTCATTTTCTTGGATTCCGCTTTAATCAGTTTTGGATAATCAGGTATGACCAAAAGAATTATAAAAATATCCTCACATATACATAGACATTAAATGCTCCCTTTCAATTTGTGTACACTACCTGGTAATTTTGCAACACTAAATCTACTTTAATTTATTTTTATTCAAACACCTTAAACAACTTTTAATCTAGTATGCTTAAAATGGATTAAAGTTGATTTTAGAAACTGATTCAGATTTAATCGAAATCTTACTTTTAAGAATCAATCCAAACGGCTTCTAAAAGAATCTGTTGGGAACATCTCTCAGTTGACCTAATTATGAGGATAGAGAATCCAAGATGTATATCCTTTCTTGTGCGACTCAGAAGGACCCTCCCACTCCCCCACCCCCATCCCCGAGGTGTTTTGAGTAAAGAAAATTTCTTCTAGGATTCTTACATTCCGACAACGTTTGAAATATAAGAGGAATAGCCCATAGCCACAAGGACATGTTATACTATTTACTGATGTTTGATACGACTGAGCAAAAACATAAAGATTCTTTTTTCATTTGGTGTCATATAGTAGAACAATGAAATCAAGATTACTACCGATTCTGTGTCGGACAGTGAATCATTTTTTAGATACTTAAAACTTGAAAGTTCACTGCGACTGTGATTAAAACAGGTTGCGCCTGTTCTTAATTTACTTATAAAATAAACCATTTTATAAGCTTTTATAGAGGAACCAGTAGAACTTCACATGTATGTTTGTGTTTGCTTGATTGACTCCCTTCGTGACATCGCCTTTTCCATCATTGAGTTATGAAGGAAACCAAAGCAACACACAATTGTTTACACCAAAGAAAATGCTCATGGGGTTTCTTAAAATGGGACTTACAGATTCCTCTAGCTCGATATCTACCAACATGGAGAGGGAATGTGATAGATGCGGAGCTGGAAATGAATCCATCACGAGTTCTTGGCATGTCTCTCTCTGTAAATGCAGAGGGTGGAGTCCCAGATGCTAGGACTGGCCCAGGTGATTTCCGGGTGGATATTGATTGGATTAAGGCATTGAGAACACAGTGAGTTATTGTAATAGCTTCGAAAGATTAGAAATAAGCTTCTAAAAGGTGCAAGTATTGTTCTTTTCCAGAGTAATGTTATTATTGTAAACAGAAAAATGAGTTTTTGTTAGTAAGACAACGTAAGTTAGTTGGCCAGCTTTAATCATTGAAAGACTTGAGGATGCCCTACAGAGTCACTTGAGGTTTGTTCAGAGAGTTTATCGAAATTCATGTTCTTCCTGTTTTGTTTCATTCTTTTGTAACATCAAGTACTATTTGAATTCCTGAGAGGCCGAAACCTATTATGTTGGACCCTTTTTTTTTTGTTAATAAAAGAATTGCATAGATAATAGAAATAAGTATCCGGCCTTAGGGCCATACAAATTTGTTACATATGAGTAGACAGTTCAGCTATATCTGCCTGTAAGGTATTGGTATACACTACACATATCTATGAATAGATCATCATTCGTCACAGCAAAAATTAAAGATATAGGCCATCTCCGAAAGTTGTCATCGACCCAATCTTGGTAGACAGTAGTACGGGCTTGACAAGCAAAAGTAACAAGGGAGCGTGCTTTCCTTCAAAAGATGGGGATCCGCCTTGTCAATGTAGTCGGTTATAATATTGCAGAAGTCATAGATGATGGGCGCCACAGTATACAATATTATGTTGGACTTGGGACATGAAACAAACACGCAAGCATACACGCATGCACGTGCGCCGCGGACACATCATCGTTTCTATCTTAGCGTTTGGAGCACTTTGTGTGGAGTTTAAATTGTGTTATAAATTGGTTAAATGTTGACGCTCCTTGGCCAATCATGTTAAGGTGCAATTTATTCATATTCAAATATAATCGCATATAGTTGCAGTGAAAGTGTCAATAGCCTTATCGCGGTGCCAAAAGACTATTGTTGTGGCAGTCCAAAGCGTGTGGATTTTCTCATAATGAGTTATCATCGCTCAAACCCCATCGAACACAAGACTTGTGGGAGTCAGATAAAAAGAAGTTTCTAGGAGTACAACCGGAAGTATCCAAAGCCTCCATTATGATCATTCCACATAGGTTCATATTTACTCGATATGAAATTGAAGTCAAAAACTTTTTCACAATGTTCACGCGTTTGTTTTAAAAATGCGTGTAAATTTTCTCATTACCGGTTATTATCGCTCAAATCCCATCGAACACAAGACTTGTGGGAGTTAGATAAAAAGAAGTTTCTAGGAATACGATCGAAAGTATCCAAAGCGTCCATCGTGATCATTCTCCATAGGTTCATAATTACCCGATATGAAATTGAAGTCAAATAATGTTCACGCATTTGTTTTATAAGGGCAGCTCTGATAGTTACCAACTCTAACTGAACAACCAAAAAGATTGACACGATGGACTATGACTTGATTAGATCTGGTAACAATTGCAATTTGTGATTAAGCTGATGTGGGCGTAACCTCGGACAAAACCGGATTGAAGTCCCAATCAAATCAAAAAGCAAAAAAAAGAGGAGTACAGCCTGCTTCAAGAGCCTTCTTGAGCTTTGCACATGTGGAGGGGCCGAGGGGGTAGCTGTTCTGTTCAACTCTCCCGAGACTTCCTTGTCGCCTTCGCCACGGCGACATGCTAGGCTTCCGTGTTCTTCTCCAACAAGACTTTGCTGCTTTTCAGTCTCTCTATAACTAAAGAAACACAGTTTTAGCTACCTTCGGAACATTTTTTGGGTGGTCTGGTAGAATGGAAGACAAGGAAGAAAAGACCAGTGATTTGTACGCTGTATTGGGTTTGAAGAAGGAGTGCAGTGCGGCAGAGCTCAGAATTGCTTACAAGAAGTTAGCACTGGTCAGAAATTTTTCCTGAAATCTCCTTCTTTTCATCTTTGTGGATGGAAATACAACATCTTGATGAGTTTGTTAACCGATTGTTGCAGTGATATAGGAATCAAATTAAATGCTGAAAACCTTTCTTCTTTACCCTTTAATCGGTTGTTAAATTAGTTAAAAATCTACTCTGTTTTCCTCCTCTACAAAGAATTCTTAAGTTACCCAAGACACTAATTATTTTTCAATTCTATTTCCTTGGAAACATACAAAACTAAAACCGTTTTCCAGGCCAATGCGAGCTGGGTAAGTGATGATTTTGACTTGTTATGGCATAAGAATCTTGCAAAGAATTGTCAAGAAGCTTTCGGGTTGTACCCCCAGTATTTCTTTGAGGGGCGACCCAACACGTCATCTTTGAAACCATCCAAGTAAAAGGTGTGATTGCATGCCAACACTGTCTTTACCTGGACATCGATTCGTTGTACCTTTGCTTGGGTGGCGATTATTGACACCAAAGATGACGTGTTGCACCACCCCACAAAGAAGACCTCCCCCCACCCTCTCCCTTCCTTCTTTTTTTGCCCTTTAGGCAAGATTTGGAATAATGTGTACTTGCATAGAGATGGCACCCGGATCGTTGTGCAGCGTCTGGGGATTCGAAGTACCTGGAAGATGCTAAAAGGAAATTTCAAGCCATTCAAGAAGCCTATTCCAGTAATCTTAATTATACCAGTCTCTACTTCTAAGGCTGTTCGTTCCTCGAAATTTTGGTCTGTTGGGTTCCGGATTCTTGAAGCAATGCTGTGCTTTTTTGCAGTCCTGTCTGACGCGAACAAAAGGTTACTTTACGACGTAGGAATATACGACAGGAATGACGATGATGACAAATATGTAAGTCCTCTATTTTGGTTTACAATATTGAATGCGCGCTGAAGAGGTTCCTGTGGAATAGTTCATTTTGATTGTTGAAGGGAGGGGCAAGTCACACCCTTTATGTTCCATTAAAATGTACTGTATGTAAAACTTTGCTGCTAATAATGTTTAGCGGACAAAAGATGTGTGACTACTTTGGAAAAAAAAGGATGTACTGCTGGTACCAGTTGTTTCGTACTTTAAGTTAAAATCTTCAACCAACAACTCTTTATTGAAGAGGAAAAGAAAGTTACTCCCAAGGACGGAGTGGGGAGGGGGAGCACGGCCACCCTCCAAAATTTGGAATTTTTTTTGGTTTTTCAAATGATGAATAATAATATTTATAATATTTACGAAAATGTCGTTATAGTGTAACATTATTGTGTTAGGAATTTTTTTTTAACTTTTTGTGCCATTGGCCGTTATTCTCTTTGTCTTTGTCTTTTCCTTGCTCCATCTTCATTCTTTCAGATTTCAAATTCGAAACTTTCAAATTACAAAGAAATACGAATAGATTAATGTTAGTTCTTTTTTTGTTTAAATTCTTTCTTTACCTTGTCTTTTACTTTGACCATCGATTTTTGCATATCAGCAAAGTTACGTTTCTTATGTTTTCCTGCTTTGTGAAACTTTGATCAGCTACTTTCAAATTTAATGGTTTTGGGTTTTTATGTTTTATATGTGAACTTGAATCTTTTGATTTTTTTATGCTAGCCGTCAATTTTTTTAGTGACTTTTTTTGGTCATCTTCAATTAGACTTTCTGAGTCCGCCCTTAGTTACTTCGGCAATAGATCGTTAAATTTTCAATGGTGCCGCTACTTGTAGAGTTGTAGTAGTAGATTTTACATGTAAATGTTAGCTAGAGTCATATCTAGTTAGTGGAGTGAAACTTGATGTCCGATGCTTACAATGTGATGCAGGGTATGGGTGAGTTTTTGAAGGAAATGGTAGTGATGATGAACCAAAGCAAGTCCAATGTAAGCTTCTTTTTTATCTACTAATCGACCTACTACCTGTTCGCAAAACAAAATTTCAACTGCTTCCATTGTGTTGTGCACGCAAAGTTGTGCTTTCACTTGGATCTAGAAGTAGACTTTGTGCTTTCAGACACTTATTCCATTGTGGATGATAGGAAACTGAGGAGGATAGCTTTGAGGACTTGAAGGGTATGTTTGAGGAAATATTTCTAAGTGACAACGAGGCTTTTGGTTCCTCCACCCAGACTGAGACCTCTTCATCTTGTTCGTCCACTTTGTTTGCAACCTGTGATGAGAGCTCTAATGTCTCCAACACGCGTTATTTGTCCGAGACAACGCCGGGAGGCTCGGAGGATCAAGAGCATTTTGCCTTTGATGATCACAACCAAAGCTTTTGCTTAGGGGTTAGTACTCTCTTTCCTATCCCTATCATTCTTAGCATCATCTGTGTTGACTGCTAAAGTGCACGTATGAAGTTGTGATAGTCCCACATCAACTGAGTCTGGAAAATAATATGAACATCTATATGGCGATGAAATCGAGACCTGTTAACTCAAGCTGTTCACACTATTATACATTACTTTGACAGAAGTCATTACAGCTTTGATAATAGCTTAGTCGTCCTCTAACGCGGGCATTTTATTCTTCCATGATGCATGAAGACAAGCGGAGTACCCGGAAGACAAGCGAAGGAAAAGAGGAGGAGCACATCTTCCAGAAAGGGGCGAAAGTAGGACTTCCTTGGCAGGAAACAGAAGCTTTCATATGGCCATGTTTCCTCCAGTGATCACAACACCAGGATTTCTAATAATGACTTGATGGGATTCCGATCCTTTTGACTATACCACGGTGACCATTGTATTGGATGAGAAATGCCTAAAAGTCTTTTCTTTTTAATTTTGTAGGTTAAAAATATTCTGTACGCTACAAAAAGTGGCTAGGTGAATCT
Source organism: Escallonia rubra (assembly GCA_033065855.1). NCBI lineage: Eukaryota > Viridiplantae > Streptophyta > Magnoliopsida > Escalloniales > Escalloniaceae > Escallonia > Escallonia rubra. The sequence goes on from JAVXUO010002762.1 coordinate 809,721, forward strand.
ACGCCACTTTTACCACTTAGCCCTTAGTTTTTCCTCAAAATTAGAAGCCGTTTAGATATTTGAGAGGGTACATCATTCGGGTAAAAATTGAATACTTTAATGTACAAGTCTTGTAGGTCTTTTTCGTCATAACCAATTGGCGTTGAGTTTGATACTTCCACGTAGTATTATAGCTGGTCGATTCAAACCCAGTAGACAATTCAAAAAGTTAGTTCTTCTACCGTCACCCAGTGAAGAGGCGTGTTCAGATATACAAATTTCATATCGGGTACAAATTCACATCTAGTAAATGATAAGGAATACTTCTTCGATCTGAATTTGAATCGAATGCTTTCGCTATAATATTTTTATACAATCTGATTTATAAGATGACCAGCTTGATTGAGGTGGTGGCTTGACCAGTTAGAGGAAAAGCCTAAAGGGTCGAGCTTCAATGGGGGTGCTCAGAGTAAGAAGGCGTCCTGCTTTAAGGACGATTGATGGCCAAGTGGGCGTCAGGGAACTTGCCAACGGACGGTAGATGACCACCCATTAGAAAGGTTGGGCAACTTGACAATTCTTTGCTCGCCTTATCACTCAATCATTATTATCAGCTGGCGGTATACCTTTTGAAAGGAGGAAACAAGTTGCCAAGTTGAAACTAACAAATGAATCTATGATGGTCTATGTTAGGAGAAGGAGGGAGCATGTTGCCAAGTTGAGAGGTGTAAATGAGCTGATCAAACCCAATACAAAATTAGATCTAGGTATGTGGCTCTATCTTGTAATTAGTCCCACTTGCAGGCTGCCGCGAGTAGTTCATCCAGATGTTTCATATCGTTAAGCCGCCTCGCTTTACATGTGAAGAGTCGAACAAACGAGAGATAATCAATGTGCGCCGTAAAAGTTTTATATAAATAGCCGTACATGTAAGCCGAAAGAATCAGATTCAATACATTGCACATGATACGATGTCAAGTCATCATCTATTTTAAAAGTGAGGCTTCAGAGAAAGGGCTCGATAAATGGGAGATTAAATGCTAAGACTAAAGGATACTGCACCATCAAGTTCTATAAATATTTTTAAAAATATTGTTCCTAGCATCTCGCAATCGAATTCTGACCAAAAGTGCTACGAAGTGGCTGATATAGCAAATTTTGTGGACGTACTATTGACAAAAGAAAAAAAAAACGAGGGCGTAACAACAATAAAAAAAAAAATCAGCCAACACCATAATCATGACGGAGTTGCCGACTTTTTAACAGGATAATAAATGGCAGTGGATGCGACGAGGGCTTAAGGAAGCTGATTTAAAGTTTGGAAAAAGTATATTTTCATTAACAGTCCCAAAAATACTCAAAACTAAGGGGTTGTATGTTTATACCCGAAAACAAATTGCGTAAACGTACAGCCGTAAAGTTCTCGAGATCTTAGGTTTTAAATCTTGGTCAACCTGATTTAATCTAGATTAAATTAGGTTTGTAGGTGTTTGGCAAAAGAGATTAACAGATTTAATCCATCTCCAAAAGTTAAAAACTGATCCATAATCTTCAAAAGTGAGATGAAATAATCACTTTTTCCATAATCAGGACCATGCTGATACCCCTTAATTAATTAGATAATTGCTGGAGATGCTAGCCTCTTTTTCATACTAATGTTCGTGATGTTATCTGTGATCGATTAGATAAGTTTGCTCAAGATAAACTTTATTTGTAAATGTTATCATACTATAAGCAATAACGTGAGATTGTTTATGTCTTTTGTAGGACGTGAAAATACATAATTATTTGGGTATTATAATTATTTACGAATAAAAGTTATGTTAACGTTGCTTGGATATTATAAAAATTGTTTATTGAATGCCCTATGATTTTGTTATAGTGAAACTGATTTAAACACTTTTTAAATTTTAATCTAATTTACAACTACTTTTGCCAAACAGCAAACTAATTCTGATTAAATCAGATTTTGAGATTAAGGCATAAAAGGTCAGTCCTTAGGGTAAATTGGTCAATTTTTTTTTTATGGGCCACAGTATCTCTGGTCTTTTCCCTCTCTTTCAAAGTAGCCCGATGGGCAAAAGCAACGAAGTCCTGGGAAGGCAAGACCTGCCCAGCCCACTTCCTTAGAAAAAACTAGCCCATTCCAAACAGGGTATTTTATGTGCCTAATAATAGTATTAGCCTTCTTCTTTAAAGCTATTGGGCCTTCTGTTACCACCCATCTAAATTCAACGCTATTGGGCCTTCCGACAATATCTGGTCACATGCTTTTCCGCTTTTTTTTTTTGTTTTTTAACAAAAATTTCGGCAATGCTTTAATTTATAAAGTATTTTGGTCATTCCCATTTTCAACCTCCAAGCTATTTTTCAGTTTCTTTTTCCTTTTTTTAAAATTTGGACAGCAAAGAGTATTCTAGAACATAATTTAATGTTAATAGAGTCTAAGTTCCCTCATCGAATGATCATAAGTGCACACCCCCTACATTGACGTGGTTCATTCAGTAAAACAAACTTTTTTTAAGTGTCAAAAAAAAGGTTTAAATGTTTGCCGTCTTTGAACCAAAACAAAAATCCGTGCACTCCCTGTTATTAGCGCAAACGAAGAAAACTTTCCATGTGAAATAAACTTCTTTCGGGGCTTCACCAGACCCAAAAAAGAAAAAGGAAAAAAAAAACTTCATTAATACCTAAATTCGTCACTCCTCTACCCACAATAAAAAGTGGAATCCTTTTTGGTCATTTCATTGACGTGCGTGCATAACGCTAGTGCATCATTTAGTAAAGTCCAAAAAAGTCAGGAGTCGCATGAATCTTTTTTTGAAGAGAAAGTTCATCTTCGAATGTCCATTTTGCCTACGTAGATAGTCGAAGAAGCGACGGATAATCCCTATCTTTCCACCCCTAGATATGGATAAATCCCCAATAAAAAACATATGAAAACTCCATAAACGAGAAGTTCGTGGTTTATGTTTCTCCCCTTAATTTAGCCGATTCGGATATTACTAATTTCCAACAATTTTGATGGCAGTAAACAAGCCCATATTACCAGGAGCCACTCTCTCCATTGAAGCCATACCTCTGCTCTATAAGAACCCAAGAGGCCAAGCTCTCATTCCAATTTCCATAGAATTCAGGCAAGTCTTTCGCTTTCGTAACAGTCGTATCGGGTGGTGTCTCCCCACCACTGTACACATCGGATCGGTTGTTACCAAAGAACGGTAGAACAAATTAAACAAAGCATGGGTTTCCTCCACAAGCTCTGGGACGAGACGCTCGCCGGCCCTCCTCCAGACAACGGCCTCGGCAAGCTCCGAAAGTACAATTCATTCTCACCCGCACGATCTTCTTCTACTCCTGTGTCATCACCTCCGACCACCCCGGTATCTCGGAGCATCACCATCCTCCGAACTAACTCCACGAATGCCCGTAACGTCAACGTCTCAGCCGGTTCGGGTTCTCAACCCTCTTCTCCCGCCGGTTCTAGTACTCCCGGTTCGCCCTTTTCACGTAAGTTTCTATACTAACCTATTCATGTTACGTTCCTTTTGCATGCATATTCCGGTTCACGTACTGTAAGCCTTTGCATAATGGAAAAACTTTTCTCATGCAACCAAAAATCTGGTATCCAGCATCGACTATGTTATGGTGATCTGGACGTGCAATACAGCCTAATGTGGCTAATCTTCTGTCCCAAATTAGCAGGGTTTCTACCCGGATGTGATTCCATTATAATTGTTTGTTTTTGCCATTTTAACTTTGTGTTTAAGTTTGACGTTGTTGGAAATGGGATGTTGTGAACAGCGACCAAGCCTCGCGGGGATTTCAGGAGGTTTCCGAGGAAAAAGTTGACATCAGAAGCATCACCACCGGAAGAACATAGAAGTCCTACTGGCTACGATTGGTTCTCTCTCTTTTTTTGCCTCTTTCAATCCCTAATCTTCATGCGTTTAGCCAATTCTGTAGTTGACTTAGCAAATGATCCTGATTTCCTGGAAGAAGAACGAAAGATTTGGTTTGCAGAATTGAAAAATAGAGATGAGGGAAATATGTTAGCAAATAAGAATAAGAACAAAATGCATATATGGACATGGTTTAACCTGCATGGCTGTGACTGTTATGGCGACAATGTTTGATATTTTCTTCTCTTGATTTAAATTTTTTTTTGGGGACCAAAATCATGATTTTTGGACCAGGATATTTTGCTGTGATTGAGAAGGTCTTCATTATTGATGTTTGCTTTTGCATCATGTGTTGCAGGATTGTGTTAAGCGCTTTGGATCGTTGAGCTGACTTTTAGTGAAAAAACGGACGCGAGAAATGTCTTTCTGTACATAGAGATCCTTCATGGGAATCCATAACTATATATACACGTACATATTCACATAACCAACTCTCTGCCTGCGCAACAGAAGGAGCGCAACATCACCTAGTAACTGCAATAAAACTATAAGAAGGCTTAATATGAAGAACATTCATCACCCGAGAAGCAAATATTGCTTTTTCAATGGAGTATCGGAAGAGGAAAGTTAATTTAATAGGATAGTTGGCATTTGGTCCTGCTTCCTTCTTGTAAATGGGATTAAGGGAGGATAGCTCTCTTGCTCTGTCTTTGTTTTAGCTTTTTGGGGCTAATTTTCTGTATATATTTCCCTTTGAATTTTTCTTTTATTTGGTGTATCCTCTTTCAATGAACTTGTATACATGAAGCCTTCATTTTCACTTCTGGATTTCAGGGTTAGTAAGCCAAACATCGAATAATTATTACAGACAAACGGTATTCCTTATAATCACCCATAAGACACGAATTTATTCGTTTTTCTCAGGTTACAACAAAATATTTCTGGCCGGGTTGAAACAAAGACCACAATGAAGGCCATAAGTGCCACAAGAAAACCAAAAACCATACCAAGCAGGGACATGACCTCCCTAATTATGCCGACTGATATTAGCGGACTACATTGGTTGAGCTATAGCCTAAGCTGCAGCTGACTTCACTTTCTCAATTAGATCAGCGGCGTCTTGAACAGTTGCAATGTTTTCAGCACCGCCTTCTCCAATCGACACTCCAAACTTCTCTTCCAGCGCCATCATAATTTCGACCTGCAAGTTGATCAATGTTCTTCTTTGGTTAGCATTGACTAGATATCATTCACAAACCATCATTTGATGTATTTCAGTCGGAGGTCCTTCCATAAGCAAGTTAGAGAAACATACAGTGTCGAGGGAGTCAGCACCCAAATCAGCAAATTTGGTTCCAGGGGCCACGGTGCTTTCTTCAATTGACAGTTGCTTAGCAATTGTGTTCTGGACAATTGCTAGAGTTTCTGGTTGAGCCTGCACAAACCATGTTTTCATATAGAAACTTGTAAAGCTTAGGAAAATAGTATGTGTCACACGACATATAGAACTTTACAACTTTTGGTGTCAGAATAAGCTCTTACAATGGAGCATGAGATTCTAGTCCTGAAACGTTGAGATAGTGGAGATGTTCTTGTTGCAGCCTTTGAGATATGGATCTTAGGCACAAGTCTTAACCCACCCTGGATTGAAGCACGCAACTTTAACGTTAAGAAAAGTTCTCAATACTTCCAAACAAGTAGAAGTACAAATGCATACGGTACAACCAAGCGCAACCGTGACTTCTCCGGGGACGTTACCCTAGTGGGACTTACCACGGTAGAGAAGCTGTTGACTTGCTTCATGGAGCATCTGGGAGCAGCAGTGTAAGCAAGGGTGGCTGAAAGCGCTGGTGAAGTGGAAAGAAGGGAAGCCATGGGAGAGATTCAGAGAACCAAATTAAAGAATGAAAAACAGATATGAACAATTTTGGGGCTAGCTGCTAAAGTAAGCTAATGAGAGATAGTGAAAAGGGCCATTGGTGTGATGTAATATATAAAGGTCATGCAAGGTAGGTACTTGAAACGAGGGGCGAAGATAACAAGGGAGGCTGGCTGGCTTTCTCCAACCAGTTTCGGGCGGTCTATACCATGTTGGATGGTGTATTCTTGTGCTTGTGAACCTCTAAAGACTCAACCAAGTAGCCATACCTTGTAATGGCCAATACTGCCATAGTAGAATCTATTACTTTGTCAACTCAGCTCCTCCAACTTCTTTTTTGGGTCACTTTCCTCTTCCTAATTTATCAGTGCAAGATGAAAAAGAAAGTGAAGTGCCAAGAGCTTGATTAATATATCACTAAAGTTGCAAGTCGTGTATTCCTTGAAGATTAGCAACTTCCAAATTGGCTCTGATTTTGTTTTCTCTAAGGACAGACTCCTTGAAATTAAGCTTATTTGGTAATCATTCGATATTGTGTATCGCAAAACTCATTTAAAGTAATTCGACAATAAATCGTCATAGTCAGGATGTTTTACTTCCATTTTAAAAGTTATTTTCTAATAACGAGATAACATCTTTCTATGCACATTGCGCCCTTCTGTAAGGATTGTAGACGGGTGTCCAACCCTCTCACGATAATTTGTTGCTAAAGACAAAATTTCGTAGCTACAAAGTTATGGTGGTTTTACCTATATGCTTTCAGATTATTCACTAACTACAATTGAGTTGCTTGATTTCAAATGGGGATGTAGCTCAAATGGTAGAGCGCTCGCTTTGCATGCGAGAGGTACAGGGTTCGATACCCTGCATCTCCAGTCATGGTTTTTTAAGTTTCTGTATTCCACCCAAAAAAATTTCTTTGTTTAATTTTTATCAATTTCCGAATTCTTAACTGTCTGCCAAATGTTTGTGTTAATGCCTCTGACGATGATCAAAATGAATCGTGCTGCAATTGTTGTTCCCCCAGCTTATCTCCCTTCTTCGAGTATGTTCAAATTTCAAAATCTTGGCTCTTGGTTAGTGGTTAGTCAGAAGTCAAGCAAAAGTTTAGTTCTTTTACTCATTTGCGTCTTTTGTACTTTTCTTTCCAGTATCGATGGAGCAGCTACTTATGATCAGTATGTGTTTCAACGGGCTTTTATCCACCATTGGAGAAGGTACAAAGAAATGTCCGTGACACCATCGTAGGCTGTTTTCTCCACCATTGGAGAAGACTTTGATCTAAGGACTGCTATGGTAGTCAAGATGGCTGTTTTATCCACTATTGTAGGCCGGACTAAGTTAAGCTTTATGTGGCAGGAACTGTTTACCAGAGCTGCCGAAAAGGCTCAGGTGGGAGGGAATGAAGAGAGCCAAAAGTGAGTTCTTGTTTCAGAAGCTTTCATCTTATCTTCCGTTTCTTTCCAGTAGTACACTACAGTATAGTTGCAATGTCGCATCCCTTTAGACTTGGCCTTGGTATTCTCTAGTTGAAGGACAAATATCTGTGATCGTCAAGCAACAAGACCAATATAAATGCTTACTAGACTATTCGGTAACTAATTCATGACTCAACGATCAAGCCAGGACGATGATCGGGTCGTATGGTGTGTTGTATAATCTCTCTGACATTTGTTGAGAAAGATGGAGAGGAGAAGCATATCAAGGTCCCCACAGGAATGTCTGTGCTAGAAGCTGCCCAGGAAAATGACAGAGCTTGAAGGTAAGGCACACAATTAGTTTCTTCGCACTGCAAGCTGTTTCACTAAGATATTCAGCACATTTCTAATTATCCAACATATCAAATTGGCTTCTATGGTACAAATTGATGAACCTTACTCGGCAATGCTGACAAATTTCTGGTGGGTAGATTGCTCAGAGGAGCAATTGCCTCATTTGGGTTCAGCGCTGGCTCAAACTGGGCATGGGTAGTCTAGAGTTTGAGTGAACCACAACAGGCATTTACAATTGATTCACATTGACAGTAACGTGAGGCTGTATTCAGTTCTCACAACCTTGAGACAGAGGTTAGTCTTAGGCAAATGAGCGGTAAAACCATGAAGCTCAGATCATCATACACAAGCAGCTAGGTAAGACTTGGACATACGTTTACAAAAATAAACAAATTCTGGGCTTATAAGTAACGTTTGACTGACAACAAAATCTACCTCGGTAGTGTACAATGTTTCTTGGCTTCGTAATTTTGTTCTGGCCTGGGTAACATGAGTATAATGTCGTATGAACTTGTAATAAAATTTAGTAATCAATTATCATGCGACTTCACTGAAAGTTGTCATTGCTTGCCTGTATATTTAAAGGAGAAACAATGCATGGCCAGAGATTTTACTTCATGTCAAGCACTAATGTTTGACCAAATTAATTCCTTAACTATACTGTATGTAATTGTGTGGTCTTTTTATAATTAAGATGATGATAAAGAACAAGATTTATATATGTCAAATTCACTCTTGTTAATGCCCTTGGCTAGGACGAAGGAAGATTGCAAAAAAGGAACAAGGTCATTTTTTCTTGAAAGCAAAAAAAAAGAAGGCCCAACCGATGAGGAGAAGGACATGTTAGACCTCGCTTTCGGCCTCACAGAGACGTTAGTCCTTCTTATCCCAACGTTGATCAAAAGCTTTATATTGCACTGCTACAAGCAAATTCAAATTCTATACACACTAAATACCTATAAGCAAGATTAAAATTTTCAATGTAACTTGTTTTTGCAGGTCTTGACTGGGTTGTAAAGTGATTGCAAGACCAGAACTTGATGGAATTCGTGAATATCGTTGTTGATGGATATTAACCGAAACGACATTAGAAATACACCGATGGGTAGAAAGAAAGAGAGAAATTTTGCATGTAAGCCGAGGCCACATGAGAAGTACTCTGCGGCTCTGCCAGAGATTTTGTAGGATTTCCATCTTCGAATTTCATGGTCATGAAGTAGTGGGTACTCTGCGGGTATCATTATCCGTTGGCTTGTTTGCTCTACAGTATAAATCAGAACCGCAATTAGACACCGCCTTTTGCATCACCGGTTGTTTACATCACCTGAGGCGGCTTTTGGCACCATCGTCCACTGACCGCTGTCATTGCCATTTCTTTTTTTTTTTTGTGCAAAGGAAATAAAAAGAAAGAGAGAAATTTTGCATGTAAGTCCTAACCACTTCGGCATACTCTGCCAGAGATTAAAACATTTCGTCATTGCCGTTTCTGGTGACACCATTCGGCTACTGGAAAAGGCACAAACTCATGCTAATGTTAATACTCTGTCACAGCCACTCGTGCAAGAAAGTTGCAAGGTCATCACAATTCCTTTTGCATCACCGGTTGTTTGGCTACCAAAAAAGCTTTGGCACCAAAGTTTTTAATAACGTACTCTCTCTCTCTCTCTTATCTTTTTAGCGGGAGGTGGAGGGGAGAGCCGAGCTCGTATTTATCCTTGCTCACAAACCTTTTTTTTGATGATATATGAGAATTGCATTACTTGCTCACAAACTTAAAACTCGTCATGTTAACTTTGTAATAGAACCGATACATATCGTATATTGTCAAGTTTGCGAGATAATAACATGTAACCGCTAACATAATGATTTGCCAAAGTCGCCCTTTGAAATTGCTCAACAAACGCCACGAATATGTAGAAATAAGACCCCTGAACTTTAGATGAAGGAGCCAAGCATCTACCAAATAGCTACACAGAAATTACTAGGTCACTATATAATGTTTCCACTCCCGCGCAAAATATTACTCCATAAAGATAATTTGGATTCAGGCGGCAATAAGTTTCAAGTTCAACCAGCCCTTTTAATCCACAAATATTACCGGCCGCACGTCACCGCCAGACCAAAATCACAACTTTTTTCCGTCCACAATCCTCGCCCCCGCACCCAAATTGAGCTGACAAGCACCAGGCAACAAGACACCAACCCACCCACCCACGTGAGCCAGTCGACCTCAACACGTTTCCACCGACAGCTGTCAGTCTCCGTCGGCGAGCCCTTCCTCAGTATGCCCGAGAGTCGTTCGTTGATCCGGGCTACCGGCTACCTAACAGTTTACCACCCGCACCAGTTTACAACCAAAAGGTCCTTCGATTTATTCCCCTGGACCCAAATGACCAAACTGTCCTCATCCCTTTCCCCATCTCGGATCCCGACCAGGGACGTTTAGGTCAAAAAACGCATGAACCAGGTCCACACCAACAACCAAGCCGGCAGGAGCATCAGTCCGGTGACGGATCTCCCGGTAATAACTCCCAATCGAGTCCGGACATGTCAGTCTCGTCCACGTGGCCCCACCCCTTCGGGTGTGTGCCACCCTCGGACGCCGTCAACCCGCCCACCCGCACCCTCAGTTTTTTCCGTCAACCGATGCGAACTCGTACGTACGAACAAAACCATTGTCCCATTAGAATTTCGTGACATGTTAAAAGTCGTCAAAGACGCTCCGTCAATAAATTTCGCCGGTCAACAAACCTAAACCCTAGACTTTCTTCGCCCACACAAACATCTTCCTTCCTCTCTCTCTTCCCCCCGCTTTCTCTCTTTAGGAGCGCCATCGCCGTTAGCTTCAGATCGGCGGCAGGATATGGAAGACGACGAAGAAATCAACTCCCAGCCCTCTGCCGGTAGCGGATCTCCGGCATCTCCGCGTCCGAACGGCCGGATTACCGTCACGGTCGCCGCGGCGCCTCCTCAGAACACGCTCACCCTGGCCCTGCCCATACAGCAGCCGAGAACCGGCAACGGCGGAGGAGGCGGCGGCGGCGGCGGCCGTGAGGACTGCTGGAGCGAAGGGGCCACGGCGGTGCTGATCGAGGCCTGGGGCGAGCGGTACCTCGAGCTGAGCCGAGGGAATCTCAAGCAGAAGCACTGGAAGGAGGTGGCCGATATTGTTAGCAGCCGTGAGGATTTCACCAAGACGCCGAAAACCGACATCCAGTGCAAGAACCGGATCGACACGGTGAAGAAGAAGTACAAGCTGGAAAAGGCCAAGATCGTGTCCGGTAGTGGGCCTAGTAAGTGGCCGTTTTTTGAGCGGCTCGAGCAACTGATTGGGCCTTCTGCAAAGATTGTGTCCAGTGGCGGTGCCGGTGCCGGCCCCTCTTCGGTTACTCCGGCTTTAAGGGTACCTGTGGGGATACCAGTTGGGGTTAGATCAGCTCAATTTCAGAAACAGCAGCTGCTGCAGCAGAAGCAAAAGCAGCAGCAGCTGCAGCTTCGCAGGCGGCCGCAGGTTGATTCTGACTCGTCGCATTCAGAACGGGGGAATTCACCGGACTCGACCGACAGTTTTCCGCCCGAGACGTATGAAAGGAAGAGACCAAGGGTTCAGTTGAATCCAAGTGCAATGCCAGCAAGGCAAGGGGGGTATCAGAGGAGGGAGGACGGGGGAGCGGCAGGAGGAGGGGAGAGGGAGAAGAATTGGGGGAATTCAGTGAGGGAGTTGACGCGGGCGATATTGAAGTTTGGGGAGGCGTACGAGCAGGCGGAGAGCTCGAAGCTGCAGCAGTTGGTGGATATGGAGAAGCAGAGGATGAAGTTTGCCAAGGAGTTGGAGCTGCAGAGAATGCAGTTCTTTATGAAGACGCAGTTGGAGCTTTCGCAGCTTAAGCACAGGAGGGTTAGGAGCAGTAACCATAATGGTAACAACAATCACAGTGATAGTAGCAATTAGCTTAGATTTAGCTTTAGATTGTTGTGTTTAGGGTTTGAGGAACCACCTCTGCATTTGGGAGGGAAAAACTTGTATCTTCATTTGGTAGCTTTAGTATCTTTAATTATCCATCTGTGTCTTCCTTTCTTGTGCTCATTTAACTTTGTCAAGTTATTTTAATGCATAATGAAATTAAAGATTTCAGACTAAAGTAAAGCTCTTAATCTTCTTTTTCACATTATGAAACCCTCTCTATGTGCTGTGTTCAGTTGAGCTACTTAACATGAAGGACTTGAAGTCTTTGAACAGCACATTTTCCTGGGCTGTGATTTTGTGCCTGCAGGTGTGATTAAGGGGGAGCAAGTCCTTAAGTCAGGGGTGTTGGCAACAGTAACTCTTATGAGAAGTTGAAGAACTACAGTTGTTTATTGAAATGAGTATCAAGATCTTCTCCTAAGCCTGACGACAGACTACCAGTGGATGTGAAGGCTTGCAAGAATGGAGGAGATGAACATCGGCATATGTATTTGTCATTGCCAAGAGCTCGATGTGCCTACTATGCTGACCCACAGAACGGGATATTGTGCTATATGACTCATATAGCACAATATCCGTTCGTGTTATATGAGCCTTCGTGTTGGAACACTAGTAAAAAGGGCACTTTGCCAAGTGTTGTGTATGTAAATTAAAGGTACTGACTGAGACGTATACGAAGACAAATGCAGTAGGTTCGCTTCAATTTAGTTTTGGTGCTAGCATAAAGAGAAGAGCATTTTGTCAAGACCTTGTATACAACGAAGGAGCGGAAAAGGAACTAGTGTATGCAAAACACTTCGATGCACCGACTGGACAGAGATCAATATGTACAAAAAGCATTACAAGATCCATATGAAAGAATCTCTGGAGGACTTAAGACAGCACCTGTACCTCTCAATATATACAACTGAACAGCAGCCAGACACGAAAAGAAAGGACCCAACACAACACCAATAGCTTTAAGATGACTCTGGGAAAAGACTTGCCTTCTTCCTTCACCCTTTGAATTATGTTTGACCAAAATCTAGAAGCCAACGACCCAGAAAGATTCACAATGCCAAAGTCAGCAGTCCAACGTTTGCATATTTCTAGGCTGTTGCCAAAGCCTATGCTGTGCTATCATGATCAACTGGAAGAACAATGGACAATGACAGTTTTTGGTCAGATTGAGATCAGCAACGAAGATGAATAAATAAAAAGGTATGACAAAAAAGTAGAATTTCGTCAATACAAAATTGCAAGCTTGAAAAGAAACATATACTTCTCAATATAGCATGAGTAAACTAATCAGTTGATGCCATGTTTTAAGGCAAGTCAATAAACTCAAAACTTTAACCAACTATTTGTGCTAGCCACTCGACTTACCAGTGTAACAGAAGAAAAGGGTAGACGCTAATTCTTTATAACTAGTTCAACATAGAGCCATCAATAACGTATAAACCGTCAAACATATAATGCTGTACTTAATACATTGGAGACAACTTAATCAAAATCATACCAAGAGAACTCCATAAATTGAGTCCATTTAGAAGAAAAAAAATTAAGAGTAAAATTAAACATGTCCAATTTGGCATGACTAGATCCAGCAACTTTTCTCCAACCCCCTCCAAAACAAGGACACACACACTCTCTTTTATGTTCAACAATAATCAAGACATGATATCGCTAGATTCTTGGGATTCCAGTAAGTTAGTGGTACCAGTATCTGTCAGTTAGATGAAAGTGTTATTCAACAGCATAAAATAACTTAATAGTGAATGCCGCCCAAAAGAAACTCAAAACAGACTAAATAGAAACTTTGACTATGATCCGCTTGAATTTCTTAAAGTGCGAAAACCAAATGCTTATAAAGGGCATGTTAAAGGAGACAAGGGACTAGTAAATTTGTATGCAGGAGAGAGGATATGTAGTCAGATTCCTAGAGTGGATTACTTTATGCTAACGAGAACTGCTTCATCTAGATGTTCTAAATTTCAACCAGAGAAAGAACAAATCAAGTAATTTGAATCTCACAATATATTACTGTATTGGGCCAGCATAGATTGTTGTAGCTTCACTAACAGAAATACTATTGAGAAGTGTGCAACCTGCTAGCTAATGTATCTCTGTTGCCATCAAAGGTGTCCACCTCTCTTGAAATCATCCAGAGCTAGCATAAACAAAATCACTTGATCTGCTGACCCAGCGAAAGATCTCAATTGTCATCACATCAGTTTCTGATCATCATATCCAAGAGAGCATCCTTTTCTGAGCGTCAATCTACAATAGCATCTGTTCACGACAGAGTATCACCAGCAATCAACAAATCAATTTGAGTACACAGTTTGCAAACGAACTATTTGAACCTCTCTGAAACTTCAAGCACCGCTAACTATTTTCCAAAAATAGTTGAGTGGAAAGATTTTTGGTACATAAAAAATGTTAAAGAAGTAGAATACAGTTCCTTTTCCATGCTGTGGGAGAACTAGAACCCTTCAATCTTTAGCGACCTGGCGGTTTTTTACGGAAAAGACTACATAATCAATGCAAAATGACTATTACACAGCATATAGCAAATTAATCGGGATAAAGAAACTAAAATCCAATTGTTTGGATGCATTGCTGGTTTCTCTTTTTCTTCCTGGGAACACGACCTTAAAGTACCCATATTTCAGTTGGTTCTCTAAGCGTGGCTGCGCCTTATGCTTCAGTTGGAGTTCTCTAATTGCGGCAGTGCTCAGAGTTCTGTGGCCTTCAACTGCTAAATACATGCATGTACTGTGTGTTTCCTGTATTATTAAAAACCATGGTTGTAATACCTTGAGATAGCCTAGCATGCTAACTTATTCTGGATCCGTTTCCACATTAATTTTGATATATAAGAGGTCTAATCTATCATGATCACTGATAGTGGAGGACTATCACCAAAAGTTACGGATTCTGCATCTCCCATCTGTCACATTATTATGTTCAGATATGAAAATTTAACCATCCTTTAGTCTTACACTCTTAACGACTTGCGCCTGGTTCAGATTGGTTAGCAATAATTTTTCAGTTAATAAGCATCCTATGAAAACTGCACGTCAAATAATTGGATATCACAAAAAATTCAGTCATCTCGTAGGCCAAAAGATCCAAGTTTTTTACGAGAAACGGAACCTCTCTGGTGTTCCACCATTAATCCTGTCCTCGTTAGCTGCTCATCAGCACTATTTAGCCACTGCCAGTAACAATATCATATTATAAGGAAATCAATCTTTTCATAATCCGTGCAAGTCCATGATTCTTTCAACCCATTGGAACGTACTCCCTATCAAGTGGTATAACGACGATTCAAACAGATGCCAGCCATGTGTTAGTGAGTGATTACATGATGGAGCAGAAATCAAATGCGTGTAAAGTTAGGGCTTGTGAGGATTAGACGAGAGAGGCATACCGGGAATAGAAATGTTAAGCGGAGCTGCAGAGAAGAGTCGAATGGAGCTGCTCTGGATTTGAATTTGGCGGGGGTTAGAGAAGGTTTAATTTCAGAGACCGCCATGCGATGGTTGTTGGGCACCGGCGGTAACGGTACGCGCGGTACTGTTACCAGCAGCGCCAGACTTTTTCTTCACCACAACTTATTTTCATTTTACGGTGGTTTGTGTTTTCCAAATGTTGTCTAATGACAATCCTGCCCTGGGGTTACATTAGTCACATAAAGTGCAGAATTGTGCAAAATTGTTCATATAGTGTGTCAAGAGTCAAAGTACTAATTGCTTTGACGAAACCAGCTTAAACAGGTATTCTTATCAAAATCCTTTAAAAGAAAAAGATTATATATTCAAAATGCAAGTATACACAAGTTTTGCAATTCTTAGATAATCTGTCGATTTTGCTTATGGGCATACATTGTGTTTTCATTTTTACTACTCTATGAATGGAGTGTGAAGTGCTTCACAAACTTCTTTTGTGAGCAACAAGTTGGAATTCTCTTATACACCAGATGTAAAAACAATTAAAACATACATATTCAACGGGATAAAACTTTGCTACAACAAAAAGTTGTAAAAAGGCTTATTAGTCCCCGTTAATTAACAAGGTTAGTGGCATTTTTGGAGTCATTTTTGTTAACAATCCTGGCGGCATCCTCTTAGTATCACTAAATTTTTGTCATTAACTATATTTAAGCAACAATCGCTAAGACAAGATTTAAACAAAAACTAATGTTACTCCCAAAACGCATATTACAAGTTGTTTACTAGGAAGGTAGGAGTGGCATTTACATGCGAGAACTGTCCGTGAAAGTCTTTTTAGGCCTTGTCAGCATCTTCGACTCTACATCCATGGATGACTTAAGATAGGCGCTGGATGGGCTGAAGTCAGACCGTGTTCCAGATCATGGTGACTATCCCGATATACAATGTCTATGCTTCTCATTTATTATTAAAAGGCAATCACTTCAGCTGATTAATTGACAACGCAGACAACTTAAGTTAAGTTACGAACACGATCTGTCCGTCTATCCATCACGGATGGACGGGTCATAACTGCTTCTTTTTGTGTAAACTTCACCGTCCGCTATATTAGATGTATTCATGTCTTTGTATAGCACAACTAATTTTCGCCCCAAGAATTAGAGGATGGTATTAGGTTTGTGTAGATGAAACTCGTTTAGGCACATAATGAGATGACATAGAGATGGGTTTCTCTGACTTTCCCTCCCTCTTCCTCTTCCTCTTCCTCTTCCCTTCTCGTTAGAAATAGCCCTTCAACCTTGTTGGTTGTGTTTTTAATTTTCCTTTTTACAGGAATGAATGAAGAGAACAAGAAGGAAAGAAAGCAGCGGATTAGTACGTCCTTGGATAGATGTGAACTGTGATTTGGATTTAAGGCTGGAGTTGTAGTTCTAATATCGTCACAAAGGCACAAGGAAAAAGGTTCTTGAAGCAACCTGCAAGCATGGGCACTGGAGTCATGAAGCCAATACGGAGACATGGCTAACAACCATCCTCTATCTTCACAACAAAAGTCAATGCCATCATGTGCCTCACCGACTCTTCCCGTGGCAGTCCAACCTCTGCATCTAAGTCGAAGACTTAATTTACACTTAGCTTTGGTTACTCAGACGTGGCATTGGTTGCTGAAAGACCCGATGCCGACCCCATGGGGGAGGCCGAGGTTGAAAAGTGTGGATATCAATTCTCTAACGAGAAAAGGACGACAATTATGTCGAAATATAAAAGATCGGGTTAATACGAAACTTCAATAATGTTAATGTTGGTCTAACTCAGTATGGCCATATTGGATCCAACGTATGACCCTAAAAACCAAATGGCTTGAAGGTGGTTAATGGTGTAATCACTGAGAATATCACAAGCCTTCAGATTTATTTCCTAACAGTATCTCTTCGTGAGATAATATAAGGGAGACGGTTCTTAACGGGAAAGATGATGAAAAAAATTCAAATATTTTTCATTGTTCTCCGTACCTAACTAGATTGATAGAAAAAGACTTTTGGACGCGAAAACATGAAGAGACGTTTGATCATGAACTTTTTTGTTGGCATGTGAAATAGCGACGAGATTCTAAAGATTGACCGTGTACACGATTGTTTGCCCATACATACCATACATGTTCACGCTCACGCGTATTCGAATTAGACTCGAATTGCTTAGGTTTGAAAATGTACAAGTATGCACTGTTTGCTTTTACCCCGTTCCTTCTTTCATGAGTACCCTAACAGAGTCCACGCACCACTCAATTGATTGAATTGGCCAGCCAAGAGACACAAGCAGCAAAGATCAATGGCGGGTGGCTGGTGGGGTTGCACTTGCACCAACAAAGGACTGCCAGGCGTGCCGGGAGATGGCTTTAGATTACATGCATGGTCCACACACCCCCGTGTGTTTCACAATTCACAAGATTCACAACCCCCAAATTGTTGGGACAATTTTTTTAGTTCATTTAATCTCGATATTTTTTTCTTGTTTCTTCATAATCAGTGCAATCAAATGATATTAATTGTCTGATAATCAGAAAGACTAAATAGCAGTCCCCTCTAGTTCAGTCTCTCAAGTAATTTTAATTTTTTTTTCTTAATTTGTTCACATTTTTAGTGTTAATTAATGAAGAACGTTACTTAATCTGGTTAACTAATCTTACATTTAATGAGAGTTTTCGTTGTGCATCTATAACAATACTTTTAAATTTTTGTCGCCGACGCTTGAAGGAAAGAGAGAATATTTATTTAATTGATCCTTCCACTAAATCAGTATAATACTAAAAATTTCAGGGCTACATTTTTGTTTTTCTTTTTGGTTACCCCAAGACACCCTTCGTGGTTTGTGGTAGGGATGTTTGTGGACACGTTCTAGAAAACAATTGGTATGAAGGAATATGTCAAACTTTCCTAGCCTGGCTGATCATAGTTACCAATGACCACTTAAAATCTTGCTTTAAAACGTAATTCTGAAGGTTATTTTTTTTATTTTTCCAAATTATTTACTTTATTTCTGTTTTAGGTTTTTCGGAGAAGGATGCTTACTTTCGAAAGCCGAAAAACAAACATGACATATGAAAACACCTCTATATTTGGATATGATTTTCAAAATTACTAATAGAATGAAATCTAATAACATCGCATATTTATAGAGAGAGAGAGAGAGAGAGAGAGAAGTTGAGAGAATCTTGTCATGTCACCGCTTACGTGGACATTCTCTTAATTCGCCATGTGGACTTTCTATTTTATTGAATAAGTGGTGAAAATATATTTTTAATTATTTTTTTATTAGGCATAAAAGTACGAGGTCTTTCAATAAGTACTTTGATAGTTGTTGCTCATGTATGTAATGCACGAGATCAAAACTAATTCCTCTGTGAGTTTTGAATGCCATTTTCTACACAGTTATAACTTATAGTAAGTCACCAAATCTCATAATATTATAAAAATAGCGTTTCAATTTGATGTTTTTGGAATTGCTAATAAAAAATACTAAAAAAATATTAAAATAAAAGTAGAAGGAACGGCAAACGAAAGGAGCGATAACCACTACACCGCCACCTAAATAGGATCAAACATCGATTAACCTTTTGTCAATGGGGTTGCTTAATAGTTAATATTTTTTGAATGTTGCCGGAAGTTAAGAACGAGAGAATATTTTCAACTGCTTTTGAAGATGATTGCGTTCATTAATGCGATACTAACGGCAAACTTTAGAGACCACGATGCCGCTAAATGCTGAACAGGACCAAGTTGCTACAATCTGAGTATAAGAAAGAAAAGAAATGTGATAGGTAAAACACTTCAATACTTGCTTGGCTGGAAGCCCTCCAATGTTGAACAGGGACCAAGTATCTCCTTGTAAAATCTGTATGTGGAGATTGAAAGGGAAGCGAGATCAGCGCATGTGATGACAAAGATTTGATCAGACCAGCCAATTGTCAATATATATATTTTGACAAACCTCATATACAACAGTAACAACATTTCAAGAGACTGGTCCAAGTGTGTTTACTTTAAAAGTGCTTTATCATTAGACAGTGAAGTGATTGACGGGAACTAATCTCGTATCTAACCACACGTTAGATTTTCTGACTCACTAGCTTCAAAGCTGTAAATTTTATTTGAGATATCCCTGCATAGCTTCAAACAGGGTAACATTCAAGGTTTACCTTGCAATGAATCCATGGAGACATCCCTGCATAGCACAATGGGAGGGAATGAATTGGAAGCACAACACAGGGAGCTGAAACAGTGCACCATGGCAACAACAGAATTTAAGATCATGGGTTACAAACTATACGAAGGGAGCATCTATGTTCATGTCCTAGTAAACTTTTCCACACCTACGTTTGTGGATAAAGAACGTACTAGCCACAAAACATAAATGTATTACTGATATATGAGAGTTTGAAAAGTATATATACGATGTGGAAATAGACATTCTCATGCTTGGATTATATTTAGCAACCAATCGAATTCTGAATTGAACGACTGTTTGTAAGAGCAGTGTTTTGGTGCAATATAGTCTAGATTTTGTTGCTAACTTGAGTGGTATGAGCCAATGGCGGGGAACCCGGATTAAGATTATTGTAGCATTTCAAAATGTTTAAATATAGTTGCGTCAATACCATAATTTTGCATACCGTATGTATTTATGAAATGCTATCAACTGGAATCTAGAATTTCAATGATCTTTGATGTACAAAACGCAGGGTTCGATTGCAACTTAATCTAACGAGTACATAATCAAATCAGAAGTGTGATTATTTACTACTGCGACAAACTTGTCAACGAAGTCTACTTTCGAGTGGACTTTCCTGGGCTCAAGTGGTTCAATGAACAGGGAAACATTTATAGTAGAACTGATAATTTAACTATGATTTGTGCCAATTTGAAGTGATCTTGTTTGGGAGTGAAACCACAATCTTGACATCTGTAAATTAGCATTATATATATGACCCTGAAGATATGCATTTACAGTAAACTGTCCCAGGCTTTGGCCTTTATGAAACATGTGCACTTGAGCAGAAGGAATGTGGTTGTAAAACATTGCCAAATAGATAACTGGTTTGGATCTCTGAGATTCTTGGAGCATGTTTCTTATTGATTCTTAAATACTGTTTTTAAAATAAATCAAAATTAATTTTTTAAACACAGTTTAACCATTTCTAACACTGGGTAGAAACTGTGAAAAAATGCTTGTGTAAAAAATGCTAAAAACAGTTTGTACACACAAATTTTCGTGTCTAAGTTGCGAGACAAAACACAATGCACAAAATTCAATTTATCTAGATTTATATGCAAAATAAATGGTAAGATCTTTTGATTCAATCTTGGATTTGGTTGTAATCCAAGGACTGATTTTGAAGTACTAGTTTGACTTCTTTACGGAACAAGCATGACGATTCTTGACTTATAGAATCACCAGAGTTAGAGGAGGAGAATTTTACTTTGATTTAAGATCAAAAGGAGATTATTTTTTATGTCTTGGAAGCGCTTGATTGAAAGACGATAGTGGTTAATGCGTATTGTTCTTCACAGTAAACACAAATTTTGGGACGTGATATGCTCGTAACAGAGTTTTGATAGAGCATTGGTTTTGTTTGTAAAGGTCTTGTGTGTCCTTCTTCTCTACTCCCAAGCCTTTATTTATAAATTAGGTGGTAGGCTTAGTTTAAGAAAAATCCATGAATTGGGGATTAATTTCGTAATTAAAGAGATTTTGTCTTCTTAATTCAATATGAATTTTCTAATTAAATGAATTCTTATCCCCTACTAATTTAGAAATACTTTCTTAATTTTTTTTAACTTATTTGACTTCTACCGTAACAAGACCACATAATTTGGCTAGACTTATTGCCACTTAAGTAGACTGAGTTGTTCCGGTACAATTTCGGCTCGAGCCCATCACTCATTTAATTGACACGCTTTCAAGTCCACACTTGGACCACACATTTTTTGTTTGTTGAATATTTGAATATTCAACAAAAATACATATTATTGACTGAAAAAATATTTTCAATATCTACACAGTTTTAAAGTGAGAAATTCATGAAATTATATATATATACCGAAGTTGAGATAATGTTGTCCCGTCTTCGCTTATTTGGACACTCTCTTAATTCGCCATATGAACTTTTCTATTTTTAATTTTTAAAATATTATAAATTTACTTACCTTTGTAATAATGATTTAGATTCTCTCTCTCTCAAAATTTAACCAATTATATAGATTTTAGATTTTTCTCTCTTCTATGTCAACATGTCCCACTCAATTTTTTTTTATCTTTATAATTCCATTAATTCCTAGATTTTGACAAAAGTAATTCTCTATATATTCCTTTTTAATCTTAATCTTTTTTATTGTTTAAGAAAACACAATATTCTCAATCAGTTTTTTTGTATTAAACAACCATAATATCCTTCCTTTTATTTCATTACAAGTTTTATATATAGTTTAATCTCCCATTTTTTTTCAATTATTTATTATATACTGTTACTCTTTTATTGATGATCTTGAATATTACAACCTCAACACACGGGTTATTTTTGTTACTATTATCAATGCAATTACTATTAGTAAGGAGAGACTATTTTTATTATTTCGTACAATCTTTTTTCATATTCATTTGTCACTAAAAACTAACAATTATTTCTCAAATTCATTTCTAACGATAAAAATGGTAAGAGAACTCTTTTAAAAAGGTAAAAAATAATTTTTTGATTAACTTATTGTTACTACCAATTTGATAATTATTATTAGACATACATATACGAGATCTCTCAATAAGTATTTTATAGTTGTTGTTTCCGTGTGTAGCACACGAGATCAAAATTAGTTATTCACGAAGGACATTGAATAGATTTAATATTGTTTAACACATGTAAATAAACAAAATATATAATGTAATTTGGCGTGACCTCACTGATTTATGGAGCAACAGCCTTCATCACCTGTCCATTGTTCACCCTCGCTTTCATGGTCCTATTAAGTGAACCTCAATCTACCAATCAACCGTTGATCATGTTTACCAATTATTTGTTTGATTGCGACTACTGCAACACCAAGGTGGCCACTTGATTTCGACGCGTGGCAGTCCGCCCGATCAATTGGCTTTGCTGTGAGATGAAAAAATATCACGGTTTTCGAATTTCAAAAGTTCAAAATGAAGTGGGCGGTGGGTACAAGTAAAACAAGGGAATGGAATTAAGACAAGAATAACTTGCAAAACATGCCATAAGACGTGCTTAAACGTAAAGTTGAATGATTTTGATGCATGAACATAGATCTTGCGAGGTGCCCACGTCTTGCTCAAAAGTGTTGAGGATGCCAACCAGATGAATTATTGTCGAACACTTCCAAAAATTAGCAGTCAATCACGTTCTAATAGTCCAGTAAATAATACCTCTGTTATAAAAAAAATGTTCGCTAAATACATTGATAAATATTCTCGGTATAAATTTTAACACGGGCAACAAAATATTTTTAGTAATCATTTTTTTATCAATAAAAGTCTTACAAGAGAGATAACGCATAGTAAATGATCTTAGTGATATCAAATACTCCTTCCGTCCCATAAAAAATGATCATATATCCTTTTAAGTTGTCTAAAAAAATCGATGACTTTTCAAATTAAGAAAGATTTAAAGGTATTTTTTTTATATTTACTCTTTTTGCGCGTTTTTTATTCTAGCTCTCTCCATTAAATCTTCTGCCATCCTATTTTTCCTTTCCTAATCCACTTCTTTCCTCCCCGTTTCGTAAAATAAAAAACTGATAAAATATAACTCGAATATTAAATAAACGTGTAAGTCAAACCCGATCAAATAATTTGAGATAGAACGGGTATATAAATTATGAAAAGAATAACCCAGAGGGCACTAAAGTACTCTACGCACTTACAAGTGAAAGTGAAAGCCATCAACACGTTTTACGGAGCGTACATTAATAAATTACTCAATTTGGAACAACGATACGAGCTTTTTTGAGTTTTTGTCTTTCATCCTAGTTTAAGATTGTAAGTAACAAAATTACATTTTGTCTGAAGCACACAAACCACTCTCTCCCCCAGTCCCTCTCCCTCTCTCTCTACTGTATCTCCATTATATATTTAGAGAGAGAGAGAGATTTCAGAGAGAGAAGATGATGTTGAGAAAGAAGTAAAGCGAAAACCATCGAGACAGCCAGTCAGTCCCCATTGTAGGGTTTTCGTAATCCCCCCTCAGAACTAAAGATAAAGAAAGCTATCTACTCCTATTATATATACACAAGTACGGACCCAAAAGGAGCAATTACAATTGAAATGTTGGTTCGTACGTGAACACGAATCGGAAGATCCGGTTCGGCGATTGAAGATCTCTGCATTGATATTGCCAGGGTACGTTCCAATTTGCCCCGATCCTTTTCGGGTTTTTCACAAATTTTTTTTTTTGTGGCTAGATGTGGTTAGGGTTTTTCAGTCATTCCAGTTCATTATATCCGGCTCCGAGTTTTTCGGTTCGTGCTATTTTTAGTTTGCTGGATTGCGCATGTAGCAAACCTACCAAATTGAGATTACACACACACAAGCACACACTTTCCTTATGGATATACTGATATGGCATTTGAATTTGATATTCGTGGCATCAGATCTGAGGCAAATTTGGTTTGAAGTTCTCTGATACGTTATTTGGTGTCGGTGGAATAGTTCAATTTCCAGGTGCATTTGTTACAGAAGTCAGCATTTTTGGAATTTGAGATCTGTAATCTATTTCTGGATGCTGATTTTCACGTTCTAACATAATTTAGGAAATCTTTCTTTCTATTTTGGGATTAGCGACACTTTTCCAAATTTAAATGCTAGCTGTTATATTTTTGAGTTTAGATAACGAAGAGAGATTTATGGGATCTTTCTTTCATGTGTCAAGGCCTGTATTTGTTTGTATGAGAGCAAGCACCAGAAACAAGAGCATCGATTTTGTTGAAAATGAAGCCCGACACGCTTCTTGATTACGCCGTGTTCCAGTTGTCACCAAGGCGCTCGCGGTTAGGACTTTTCTTCCAAGTTTCTTTAATCTACCTGTATATGTTTTGGACGTGTGAAGCTTCATAGTTATTTCTGTTTCCTTTTGCTAGATGCGAGTTATTTGTTTCCAGTGATGGAAACACTGAGAAGCTGGCGTCAGGGTTAGTGAAGCCGTTTGTGACGCATTTGAAGGTTGCAGAGGAGCAAGTTGCATTGGCCGTTCAGTCAATTAAGCTTCAAGTTGAGAGACGGAAAAATGCCGAAACGTGGTTCACAAAGGGAACACTCGAGAGGTTGTACACCTTTACCAACTGAAATGCAGTTTGACTATTCACATCTGTTTTGATGTAATCAGTACTTCTCGTTTCCAGGTTTGTGCGGTTTGTTAGTACACCAGAGGTTTTGGAAATGGTCAATACATTTGATGCAGAGATGTCTCAATTAGAAGCAGCTCGGAGAATCTATTCTCAGGTAGCAGCTTATATGGACTTTTGTAACATTACTTGGCAATGACTAATTGGAAAATTTCCCTCAAATTGAAACGTTTTCCCCCCAAAATTTCAATTTCAGGGGACAAGTGATCAGCAGTCCAGTACGTTGGGTATGTTTACCGTCTATCTTAGTTTACGTAGTTCCTTCTTTTTTTAACCTTGAATGCATCTGGAATCTCTATTCGTCACTCTTACTTCTTTGAGTTCCTTGCGCTCCGCTTTGTGACTAGATAATGGGTATTAAAGATTAATATTATGCCTAGTTGTCTTCCTATTTTTAATTTGTCTGCCGAGAAGGTTTACCTCAAAGTGGCTGAGTAGGGAAGGGCAAGTTAGAATTGATGGTCAAATGATATAATGATGACATTGTTTCATTATCTTGGACCGATAATCTACTGTTATCTATTAGTTGTATAGCATATAGGCAACGACGCCGTCCACTTCCCTGCCAACTTGTAGCTACTTATCGGTCACTATCGAGACTTTTGTTCTTTCGCAACATGATGTATACAGCCTGGAATTCTCCAGAGAACATATAATACTCCAGCCGAGTTGCATATGCTGGCATACGATAGTAATACTCGCGCATAGTGTTGGTTCCGGCATGTAAAGTTCAAATCACAAGGCAAATATGTCCAAACTTGTCAACAAGTACAAGTAAAAGTATATTAAAACCTTACCAGTCTGTGCAAGCCATGTTCAGAGATGGTAAACAAAAGTACCTAGTTTACTAGTGATCGTAGAACTATTGAAAGTTCTAAGACTCGCAAGTGCCACAGGAACATAGGGCACTTTCTTATTCGACTTCAATATACCATATTCTTTGGAGTGTTGTTAAAATTCTGTGAATGATCCATTTATCAACATTAGCGTGTCTGAGCGCTTGTTTGGAAAACAAAACCTGTGCCAGGATGACCATGCCTGTAAGCTAGATGAGGCATCTTTCATGTGTAGTAAAAGGGGGAAGGGTGTTCGGGGGGCGGGGGGAGGGCACGGCAGAGCATCCCCAGCTTGCCCTGACATCGACATAGCAGGCAGTGGCAGAGCTAGGTTTGAGATGAGTTCCTTTTCAACTTTTGAGTTTTTCATTGGTCATTAATCTTTACTTCTTAACGAATAATTGTCAACAAAATCAACATTAGTCCAAAGACCTTATCTAAAAAAAAAAAAGGAACAAAAATTTCATTCAAATCCCAATCAAGGCTTGGAATCAAACTTCCTTTGAGTATTGTTTAATATGCTCACTGTTCTACAGATATGTCTCCTGAAGTTCTCGTAGTAGTATCACATTAGAACACTAGAATTAGGATGTCTTTGGTGATCTGGATATGTGCATTGCATTGAGAAGACAACCATTTTATAAATAGTTGTCATGCCAATGCTGTTCGAGCTAATCTTAAATCTCAGCTTTGTTATCCTGTGAGATATAACTTGATTCTGTTGGTCATTGTTGAAAGAAATTGTAGTAATCTGACACTGTTATGGGATCCATAATTTGCTACTTCAGGTAGGGGTGGAACCGGCAGCACAGCAGCAGCTGATGCAACAAAGTAAAGCCTCTATCTCTCTCTGTATCTATGTATGTACACCGTATCTATGTATGTTCACCGACACACACGCATATTGCTTAGGATGCTTGGTAGATATGCTTTACTAGTTTCTATGGTCCTGTACTTGGGAGCTTCATTTTCCTTTTTGCAAAGAGCAGTAGTTCATGCTGCTTATGTCTAGCCATCCATGTACACAGCAATGACAGTATAGCTATTGAAGGTACATGTAGAGAAACTAGAGGTAAAGCAATACCTGAGAGTAGTGACTTTCCATGCTGGTTGAGTCAATAGAAATTCCGCGGATTGAAATTCACCACCTAAGAGATTATCTTACTTCCTGGCCATCTAGCATGATCTGCTTTATATGTTTAGTGGCCACCTAAAGTGCTTTCTCTCTCTCTCTCTCTATCTGATAATGTACATTGCTTTATTAACAGGAAGGAACTTTTGAGGGCCATTGATGTACGGCTCGTTGCTGTTAGACAAGACTTAACCGCAGCTTGTTCACGTTCTGCTGCTGCTGGTTTTAACCCTGATACTGTCTTCGAACTACAAATGTTTGCAGAGCGGTTTGGTGCCCATCGCCTGAAGTAAGAATTCTGTTAATCTCATCTTAAGCTCCTATCCCCTCCTACCCGTTAGACTTTTAGTGTGCGCGGTAATGCTTTAACTGAATATAGTTAATTAAAATGACAAAAAAGGATAGGTGCCGCGTGGGGGCGGGGCATAGTCTGGCTGGGCTGGTTAGGAGGAAGAAAGATCATGCCTCGTCTACCAGGTGGTATGAAGCTATATGCTTGTTATTGTGGTAAGGATACCCCTGGAAGCAAGCAGTCTGCCAATTTTGTGTGAGTTAAGTGCGTGCTGCGTGTGCTCGATATGGGTTGATCAGGAACAACAGGGGACAAAGATGGGTTTGATTTTGCTCTGCCAGTAATGTTCACCTCTGGACCCTGCAATGGCAGGGAGGCTCTGCCTCTCTTCCTGCTATATATGTTTGAACGGCATAGCAATATAGAGCAAGAAATCTGGGGTTTACTGGACAAGCCTTCCATACTTTCCACTCGTCTTCCGAGGAGTGCAACGGAAGTAATATATGATGCCCTGAAGAAAAAGGGTAAACATGATAGAAGATTAAAAAAAATCATTTTTACTGTAAATAGCTAAGTAAGAAAGTTAACAACCCATAATGAGAAAAAACAACATGAAGCTACAAATGCTGTCGGGAAATCATCAAAGATTTTCATTCTTCTTATTTTCTGATTAAATCATATTATCATTCATCTTAACAAAAAATTAAAGGAAAATAAATGCCCCTGCCGTGAAATGGTTTTTGTAAATGTCTATTATAAGGAAACAAAATGAAAGAAATTAAGCCAGCCAATTGTTTACCAGCATCTTAGTGTCCGAAGGGGATGACCAATGGATCTTCCGTGCCTCCGTTCTTCATTTGCAACTTGATCTGTTTCTTGATCCGTTTCGCATGTAACTTAGAAAGTAGTTTTTCTTTACCGATCCCATCCACCATGGAGAAAAAAACAGAGACACATTAGGCATTGCGTTGAATCTTTTAATTATGCTCTCAGCTCATGCAAGTTGGTTTCAATTTCAAAGACCTAACTGCTTGAACTGGAGCAGTATGCTTCCATCGGCCAGGGTAGCGGACAAAGAAAGGTCTAATCGAACTTTGTTTTCTGATGGTGCAAGTCTTCAGTTCTTGAATTTAAACTGCAAGCATACGGCTGGGTTAACTTGTTTGGTGGCCTCAAAAAGTGACTACTGAGTTTTCATCTCTTCCTCCCCATTTTTTGTGGGGGTAAGTAACAACATATCCAACAAGGTGTAGAGACAACAATGCAAACCGGCCTATGAGATCCCATGCAAAAATTGTACTGGCTTCCTTATTGAACTATCATGCGGTCTCACTGTACAGAATGAACCAAAGGTAAAAGGATTTAGAGCATTGGATTCTCTCGAATGGACCGGACCTTATTGGGTCCCTGTTCCCACAAGCCGCTAAATAGCTGCCATCATTAGATTCCATCACTGCTGGTAAGTTACCGGTAATGTCCTTGAAGCACCATTTTTGTTACCTGTTAAAAACAAAAACAAAAAAAAAAAGGAAAAAGAAACCCCCCATTTTTGTTTCTTAGTCGCTCGTTTGCCTTCTTAGCCTAGATCTGAATGCATATTATGTCCTCCTTTTTATTAATTTGTTTTATTCAACTTTTTTACGAGTTTTTTTTTTATTTTGTGTGCATTTTTACCTTACTTTGTCGGGATAGGAAGGGCTGAATGGGGACAATTTTTTACCGCTCCTCTTTAGGGCAATTAACCGATATGCTTAAAATAAAAGGTCACCACCAAGCGCGTAGGTCAGCTGGTAGGACCAGAGGTTTCGGGTTCGAGCCTTGGGAATGCAGTTGCGTTAAAAACTTGGTAGAGAGTTTTGCAATGTGGTAACCGGCTCGAACCGGATTAGTCGGCTTCTAATGTGTTGTCCGGAAACCGGTGGTCTAACCAAAAAAATTAAAATAAAAGGTCACATTTAGGTCGTCCACAACGTGACGTGGGCTTTTTCGGTGCTAGACGTGGATTAACTAACTCTCTACTTATTTTATCTTTCTCTTATGTATAGTTGTTGCTTGAGTTATTTTTGAGGACTATGTATCCTAAAAATTTATTAAAAAAATTAAAAGGAAAAACGATTGGAACAGGGCGTAATTCATTTGTCATAATTTTTTACTACTAGGCCAAATTCTAGAATAAATAAAGGTCGGTGACTGTTTTTAATTACTTTTTGTGCAGCGAAGCTTGCAGCAAATTCATATCCTTTTGCGAGAGACGGAGGGACCTTATCAACCCATGGAAGACCGGACTCGACGACCGGGCCATCCGATCCTCATACGGGTCGGACATGTCCATCGACGAGGACCCCACCACCGTAGTAGAGGTCCCACACCCCCAACCACAACACCTCGACCAGCCAACGCCGTCCACGTGTCAGCAACAGCCCACCTTCCCGTCACGTCGCAGCAGCAGAGAATCAAGCGTCGAGCAAGAGGACGCCGTCGAGAGAGAAAAGAAAGAACAAGAAGCCCCGGTTCAGGAGGGGCCGGAGCCGGTGCAGACCGGTCCACCTGCTAGGCGGCTCAGCGTGCAGGACCGGATTAGCTTGTTTGAGAACAAGCAAAAGGAGACCAGTAGCACTACTGCCGCTGGTGGTAGTGGTGGGAAGCCTGTCGTTGCAAAGCCGGCCCACCTGCGGCGGCTCTCGTCTGACGTGTCATCAGCTCCGGCTGCCGTTGAGAAGGCGGTGCTGAGGCGATGGAGCGGCGCGAGTGACATGAGCATTGACTTGAGTGGCGAAAAGAAGGAGACCGAGAGCTCCTTGTGCACACCCTCGTCTTCTACGGCCACTTCCGCGAAACCCGAGTTCAAGAGCCTGCCCAGCAGGGTTAAAGACAAAGATGAAGGCGATTTGACTAGGACAGAGCAGTTGACGGGTTTTTCTGGTAGGCCAGAAGAGGCTTTGGAGTCTAATAGGCCGGCTTCTAGTAAGACCGAGTCAAGGCCGTACTTAAGCAAAGCTGAGGATAACGCTTCGAAAGATCAACCGATCTCTCAAGCCCAATTCAGCTTTTCGTTAGGAGGTAGAGCAGAACCAGGTGGCTCTACCGATCAAAGCATCGAGCCTATAGGGATCCACAAAGTAGCTTCGGAGACGCAGATTGCTCTTTCACGGGGTGAATCTTTGGAGACTGGGGAAGATGTCGGATCAAGAAGCCAGTCGATTCCGCGCTTGGCTCCTCTGAGGGCGACAGTGGGCTCTGGGCAATTGGAAAGTGGCTCGGGGTCAAAAATTCGGGAAGCCTTTGTTGCACAGTTTAAAGGAGCTGAGGCTGATTTGTTGGCTTCTCAGGCCAGGTTGAAGACCTCGGGAGACGTAGAGGCAGTTGGGAGGAAAGAGTTGTGTTTATCTGAGGGGCAACCCGACGGTTCTTTGGTCAAGGTGGAAGATTCGGGGCTCCAAAGAATGAAGTTTCAGAAACAAGTTTCTGTGCCTGAACAGATCAAGAAGTCACATGGTAGGAGGGAAGAAAGCAAATCCGTGAATCGGAATAGTAAAACTCCTTACTCTGGGAAAATGGTTGCAGAGGACCAGGAGGCATTTGTTTCCATGTCAATGACACCTGTTGAGCAAGTTCAGAGGGTAAGGCAGTCGAAAGGAAATCAGGAACTTAATGATGAGCTGAAATTGAAAGCAAATGAGCTTGAAAAGCTTTTTGCAGAGCATAAGCTTCGGGTTCCTGTAGATCAGGCTAATACTATTTCTACCAAGAGAAGCAAGCCTGCTGAAATGCAGATTGAACAGGCAAGTAGTGTCAGGAACCAAATGGCAGAAATTGTTGCTCCACCATATCCTGACAAGAACACAGTGATAGAATCTTCTGGTAGCTCCAGCCTTGCAATGAAGTCGCATACTAGTTCACTTGTAAATAAAGTTGATGGTCAGGATTATATCGATGCTCTGAAACCAAATTTCTCTGAGCTGGGATTTTCAGATGATTCAAAAGGAAATTTCTATAACAGATATATGCAGAAAAGGGATGCAAAACTCAGGGAAGAATGGAGTTCCAAAGGAGTAGAGAAGGAAGCCAAGATGAAGGCTATGCAGGATAGACTTGACCGCAGCAGAGCTGAGATGAGGGCCAAATTTTCAGGGTCTGCAGACAAAAACGATTCAGTATCTACTGCTCGTCGACGCGCAGAAAGACTCAGGTCATTTAATAGTCGGTCAGCCACAAAGAGGGAGCAGGTATTTGGGAATTAAGTCATGTTTTTTAAGCATATTTTATGTCTGGTAGACTGGGATGTTTGTTCTGAACATTCAAAATTATAGCTCTTGTTTTAACCATTACAAGGTTTTTATTTTGACGGCAGCCATTAGATTTTGTTCAGAGTGAAGATGATGAAGATCCATCTATAATTTCGGAGGAGAAACTTTTTGGTCAAGAGAGGTCATTTAGTGAGGTATCTTCTGGGGATGGTGCTTCTAGGAGCTCTCTAAGCAAGAAGCTTTTACCCAACAGGAATTTGTCTTCTTCCACCCCTCGCACCTTAGCAGCACCAGTTCCAAGGTCAGCTACTAAAGCTTCCAATTTTACCTCCGGGAGGCGAAGAATGCAATCTGAGAATCCCCTTGCACAGTCAGTCCCCAACTTCTCTGACTTGAGAAAAGAAAACACTAAGCCTTATTCTGTAGTTAGCAAAACAACCCGCCCACAGTTGAGAAATTACTCCCGCAGCAAAAGTACGAGCGAAGAGATGGCCCATGTCAAGGAGGAGAAGGCACGACGGTCACAATCCTTGAGAAAGAGCTCTGCAAGTCCTGCTGAGTTCAAGGACGTGTCTCCTTTGCAATCTGAGGGTGTTGTTTTGACACCATTAAGATTTGGCATGGAGCAGACTGAACAGTCTCTTTGCGAGAAATTATCAAAGAATGTTGAGTCTAAGCCTTTCCTTCGGAAGAATAATGGTATAGGCCCTGGTGCTGGAGCTAGTATAGCCAAGCTGAAGGCTGCAATGATGTCTGAGGAAATGAATAATGCAGAAGAATCTGATGAGTTGCCCTTTGAACAAGAAGACTTGGTGGATGTGGTCAAAGATGAGGAAGACGAAGAGTTTGAAATTGTTACGACTGAAGATCATGCCAACTTTGATCATGAAGAACCAAGACTGAGTCTGGAATCTGATAAGTTGGCAAATTCTGGGTCCGAGAATGGTGATGAGTTGCGACCTTTTAATCAAGTGGATCCTTCTTTCGTGGCTGAATTGCCTGCTGCTCTGCCTTCCACCTTCCACCCCGTTGGCTCTGCTCAGGATTCACCTGGGGAAAGCCCTATGTCGTGGAACTCTCGCATTCAACATCCATTCTCTTACCCACATGAAGCCTCTGATGTCGATGCCTCTGCAG
Organism: Escallonia rubra; assembly: GCA_033065855.1. Lineage (NCBI taxonomy): Eukaryota > Viridiplantae > Streptophyta > Magnoliopsida > Escalloniales > Escalloniaceae > Escallonia > Escallonia rubra. The sequence continues at coordinate 841,705 of JAVXUO010002762.1, forward strand.
ACTCTCCAATGGGGAGCCCTGCGTCTTGGAATTTACACTCTCTTAACCAAACAGAGGCTGATGCGGCTAGAATGAGGAAGAAGTGGGGAAGTGCCCAGAAACCAGTCATTGTTGCTAATTCTTCGAATAGTCAATCGCGCAAGGATATGACAAAAGGATTCAAGCGGTTACTAAAATTTGGTAGAAAACCTCGGGGCACCGAAAATCTGGCTGACTGGGTTTCTGCTACAACTTCTGAGGGAGATGATGATACTGAAGATGGTCGAGATCCTGCAAATCGATCATCAGAAGATCTGAGAAAGTCGAGAATGGGATTCTCACAGGGTCATCCTTCCGAAGATAGCTTCAATGAAAGCGAGTTTTTTGGTGAACAAGGTGCACTACATGTTTTCTTTTCTGTTTTTTATTCTCACTTGCTGGACCTTTGGGTTGCTTGGGTGGGATGAAGTTTTGAACCTCTTATTAACAGCTTATTAATTACCTTCAAAGTAAACCTAGACTATATCTTGTCGTTGATGCTGCGGCGTGCCTTTCATTTACAATGATGAAAAGCATGCTTTTTTTCTTTGACAAACTTCAAATTGAAGCATGACTTTTGGCCCAACTGTTGTTTTACTCTGTTAGTCAATGCAGATGGTCTATGTGCGATATAGGTATGGTTATTACTTATAAGATGGTATACTTATATTTTTTTATCATTAGAATACCAAATTTAAGGCCTATGTGAAATGGATGTTTAAGTTTTCCTTTGTTCTTGGATGTAGTTGCTTTAGCTGAAAAACTTGCGTCTCTCAAACTGTTATTTGTAGAAAACCTGAGAACTTAGTTTCAGTAAGATGGAACTTATGTCGAATACTCTTTCCTGTGTAACCTGTAAACTTATAAAAGCACCAAGGTTGCTGTGAAATGGCATTCCTTTCTTTGTAAGTGTTTTGCTTCTGGGGAGGGGTTGTAGTTGTTGCAGTATGTTGGTATGTTCTGCAAGTCTATTTGTTATGTATAGTTGGCACAACATTCCCTGTATGAGAAGTTGATTACTTGAATCCTTCTCTCTTCTTGCAGTTCAAGCCTTGCGCAGTTCTATACCCACACCTCCAGCTAACTTCAAATTGAGGGATGAACATTTATCTGGAAGCTCAATGAAAGGTGACCAACTGGTTATAATGAACTGTTTATTTATGCTTTGGCTGCACTTTTATTTCTTTTGACGTATGTTCAGAAATTAGGCCTAATGTGGAGATACTGTTGAACTTTGGTCATAACAGAAAATTAGTTAGGAAATTCAGCATGAGTAGGTTGTAATATCAACTTACCCTGGTACAAATGACAAAGTCCACTTATGAAGCAAAGAAAGAAAGATCTCCATGTAGCTTCATGATACTGATCAAGTGAATGTTATTGTCACTTTACCACCTATCATGCAAAAACATATCAGGCCTATTGTTTGGATGCTTAATGAATAGGGAAAAAATTAAGGTATTGTTGCAGATGTGGGCCTGGATTCGCATCATAGGGGTCATCTTTGTCCCAACTTTTCCAACCTGCTTTGTTAAAGGCTTAAATTTCCATTATAATGCTGCTACTACGTTTTTGTGCTCAACTTGACCTTAAGTCTTGATTGTTTTTTCACCTTCCTTTGACTAAGATTTTAGTTTGTTGACGGCCAGCTTAAAACTAGTCACGTCCTATGAACATGAATCCTACAAAGTATTTGTGTGGGTGTGACCTTCTTAGCAATGCATTTGGGCGGTTCTCGGGATTGAGGTTTTGGTTGCTACTGTCCTAGTTAGGGTTGCAACTTGAACGGACCCAAGGGTCATTATACTAACCTCACTTCATAAAGTGTGAAGAAGCCCAGCCCCATTTATGGGCTGAAATCCATATTTCCCAGTCCTTCCCATGAAATGTTTAGGGTGAATGCGGTTCATTAGTTTTTAACACATCAATAATAAGTTCTTAAAAAAAGAAAAAGAAAAGCACAGCAAACTAATAAAATGTGAAACCCGTAACCCTATATAGAAGTTTCCATCAACTTCTTACAAAGTTATGCTGATCGTGATAAGGACGTCAGGAAAGGATGTACTATTGTCAATAAATGTTTTTCTAATGGCAGGTTATGCCGTTCTAGCAAGAAAGTTCATAGAGTTATTTGTATGGAAGTTTGATTACCTACATAATACAGTGAAAAGTTGGATGAGCATGTGAAATGCTTATCCCGTGCCCAGTCCATATACTAGATGGGATCAAATCTCTGAAATCACGTCGACCAGAGACTAAGAATGCTTCTTGCCAAAAATTTCTGGGCTGGAACGGGCTGCCCAGCCCAAGTTGCCCCCAAATTGGTATCGTGGGGTTTATCGAACCACAATGAAGAGCCGAGGTACTATTGAATGTTGGTTTTTACTAAATCAATCACTACGTCAATTATTGAAGACGAGACTTCTATATCTTGGATGTAGTGATTGGTTGGATAGGGCCTCAGATACTAACTGGATAGTTGGATTGCACTTAATTAATTAATTACTAATATATGGATATCCAACGACAATGCACAGACATCTCATATTATTCCAAATCTCCCAGTTGTCAGGTAAAGTGAAAACACTGCTACAGTACAGCCCAATTTCCCATTCTTGACTTTAAAGAAAATCTGCACGCACTCTAGCTAACCGGCGCACTTACTACTCTAGCTTGAACTACCACAAAATAACAGGACTTGGTATATCTTCAGAATACAAAGAGGTACATAGCAGTAAAAGAAAGAATCAAGATTGAAAACCGAACAAATCCATTAAGGGAATCACTACTAAAGAAAAAAATGTAGAACGCCACAAGCGCCTAGCTAGAAAAGATCTCTTCCATGTTTAAACTCACTTTAACACACAGCTAAGTAATATGCAATTAAGCAAACATCTCTGATGTTTAAATTCGCTTCAACACGCTTCAACACCGTGAAGTGAATTTAACTCCGGGGGGAGGGGGCGGCTCAAGGTACTTTTTGATTTGTTTTTGCAACAAGGCCAATTAAATTGCATGTCATTTTTAAACAAGAATTACCGCCAATTTATTCTAGATTGACATCTCATTGAAAATGTTACTGTTATATCTAGTTTCCCTAAGTACATTAGAATTTTTTTCTTGTTCTGTTGGCCTCTCTCTTTTGTCGTATATCCGTGGTCATGCTTTGTAGAGCGATATTGAGCAGTTCTTTTACTCTGCCTGTTTCAAAAATTTATCCTTCTGTTGTAAGTATACATGGGGGATATATTTTGATCATATCATTGCTGGCCTGGTGTCAGTCCAGTTTCTTCCACCCTGATTACGGTAACAGGACTTAACTTCAGGAGAGTAGTCTAAACGATTATTAATAAATAACTGGGAATTTCACTACTTGAGAAACAAGGTAGCTAGTATGGTTGATCAGGTTGCTGCTGCTGCTGTCGTGTCTTGTTTGTTGTTTGTATACTAGGTGGTTAGCTCTTTAATATTGGTGACCTTACAATTCGTCTCAACTGTGCAGCCCCTCGTTCATTTTTTTCTCTATCATCTTTCCGAAGCAAGGGAAGCGACTCAAAACTAAGATGACTTCTTGGGCAGAAATTCCACAGCTTAATGGTGTAAATGATGAGATATATAAAAGCAAATGGTCCAGGTAGGCACCATATGGTCCTCCATATAAAATGTACTATGTATATCGTCGTGGATATTGGAGGCCTTCCTCCTGATTTAGTCAGTTATTTCCCATACAGTAGTTGCATTGTAATATTTTGTTGTATATTGTATCAAGGGAAAGCTTGCCAATTGGGCGGAACGTTATTTTGATTTTGGTAGTCCAGTCAATTCTTTTTTCTCATCTTCAGTTGCTCCTGTGGATGTATATCAGAAGTTGAACTCTTGTAAGAATCAAATGTTGACAGTGTTGAGAAGAGTTCTGTGATTATGCGGCCTAATATCTTGTGAAACATCGATACTTTTCATTATTGTCGTCTCTCATTTGTTCCTCTTTTCATTTTTTCATTTTTAATCTTGTTCTATACTGTTTTCGCTGATACATCGATCGGTTGGAATGTGAAGCTAGATTTAGATGGTTTTCAGATAATGTCAAGTACATCTTCTACAGAGTAGTGAGCTTGTTATTGATTTCTTCATCATATGCATATGAGATTTGGTGTCATCGGGCTAAGTACTTACATAGCATAAAAGGGCTCAAAACTCGAGTTCTTTTCATCTTTGCCTTCTATGAGCCTCTAATTGGCAATTAGTTTTCCTATTCTCTTCTCAAGATCTCTCACATCGACCCAGTTTTTTCTTAAATAAGAATATATAGTAACAGTAATAGAAACTAATAGGCCCCAAGTACTGCCCTCATTCCTGAGCCTTCGCCACATACAATCACGACACATTCGACCTTTTAACATGGTTCCTTCGTATGACTACAAGCTTATAGTTTATAATTTTCTTGTTCGTTCCAGAGAGTTGCGGCAAAACAAAGCAAAATTATGTCCAAGGCGGGTCAAGAAGTGAAAGAATATAGTTGAAATAACGTCGAACATATATGTGTACGTGTTACAAGAATTTTGATCAGCTACTACTTGCTTAATGATTGTAATAATTAGTTCTCAATCGCCATGTCTCGTATCATTAAGTTCGTGTATTTTGGTAGCTTTGCTCGATTAATGTTGTTGTATGGCTTTGTATTTGCTTCACGTCAGGTGATTCTTTTATTATCAACGACCAAAAGGAGAATCCCGAATCATCAGCTTAGGCAAGAGGACACTTCCAAAGTCCATGTAAGAATCGCTTTGAATATATGCTGAGAATATGTTTAGTATGATGAAGTAGGGTCGTTGCTCTCCTCTAATGCCATTTGTGTTAACCTGGGCAAAGTTGACTCCCATGCTACTCTGTTCAACTTTTCCTTCCATGCTTGAGTTGAGTTTTATTATGCGTTGTTTAAGGACGTGCCTTGACTGAACCTGCAGTCAAACAAACTATCAAATGACAAATGGAGGGAGAGAAAGAGAGACTTCATTTGAATAGGGACAAAATTGTTAAACCTCTTGAATTTATAAGTAAATTATAATTGAGGACTGTTTTGTCATAATATCACTTGTATCAGTTGACAAGATGAAATAATGATGGCGTTAATTTTTTTTTATGAAAAACGTACTTGCCCTATAACATTTTCTCTCCTTTGTCCTTCATACTCTGATCAACTCAACTCACTAACCACCGCCACAACACCACCAACCACACCACCCTAACACCACCGACCAAATCTAGCAAAGATCGAACCAAATATCCATAGAGATACAATCCAAAGATCCACCCCAACATTCACACTCGTACATACAAAACTACCCCCACCACATCCTCCACCACCCAACAACCATCGCGGCACCGCCGCAACAATATTCCATCCACCACGACACCACCACCCCTCCCTAACCCAACTACACCACTATATCGTCCACCACAGCACCACCACGCCACCATTCCATGTACATGTATGGGTCTGCCCCCGCCACCATATCCTCCTCTACCCAACACCCCACGTGGCACCACAAGGGTCTGCAGATTCGCGTGCACACGTACATGCGCACGCACGTTTGTGTGTGTGCGCATGCAGATTTGTGTGTCATATGGACTGCCAAATACAGATCGCTGCCAACATTGGTTGCAGTGAGGGCACGAGCTGCCATGGCGGCGTCGTGGGTTACACCACTGACTGTGATGGCGCGCAATTAGCTGGGGATAGCATAGAAAAGGGGTTCAAATCGTGTAGCAGTGGAGGGAGTTAGCAGCGGCGGCAATGAGTTTGCGGGTGTCCACTTTCTGAAAAACTGTAATTTACTTTTAAACTTAGAAAATTCAGTGATGTTATCCCTATATGATATAAGGGCAATGTACTTGAACTAGGAAGCTAACTTCATTTCCTTTTGTCCATGCTTTTTGTTCTTACGGGAAGCTAACTTGTGTAAGCAAACGTTTGATACCCTTAAGATCATTATCAGGTGGTGTTACATTATCTCTCATTCATTGAATATATATTTCATCTATGGTTCAACACCGGTGTATACGGACGGACCTTGCTCTAAAATCTAATGTCGTTTTATAGTATTGAAAATAAGTTGAATTGTAGAATAGAACCCATAAAAGCCACTCATTTAGGAGGAAAACTTTCAGCAGTGTCTCGAATAATTAGGATACATAGACATGGTAAAACCGCTGTGTTAGAGCCTGAAGACGTTACAATCCAAAGCGCTTAGTTTAAGTTCCCAACAAGAAGATCCAACAACACGACTTATGTGCGTCCAAAAATATATCGCGATGAGGCGTCATGTTTAAGAGGAACACACAGCTCAAACCTAGTAACATAAACACGCTTGTTTTCTATAGTAACGTTGAATAATGCTAACGGCATTGTCAATGGTTTATGGTATGCCGGCATAAAAGTTAACGCAGCCGGCCCATCAAATCGATCACCAGCTTAGCTACCCTCGCATTGATGCTCCATTTTTCTATTGTGTTTGTGGACTACAAAGCTGCAAGTGCAAAGGCCAAGCCTCCATTGACCGTGAACTACAAGAGACAACGAGAGAAAGAGTTACATTCTTAGTTGACGGATCTCCTTGAAGTTTACTGCTAGGAATCAAGATGACGTTGTTGGCACTTCAGATACAACGAGTGATTGGAGTGCTAGTAAAGAATAAAGGGAAAATTGCATAAAATACCCTTGTGGTTTGGAGCAGTTGCAAAAAGACTCATCTTGTTACAAAAATTGCAAAAGCCTCCTTCTAGCGCTCAGTTTGTTGCAACTGTTAGAAAAATCATCCAAATTAACGGGGCATGCTTTTCATGCTCTTGAAAAATGCTTATTTTTCAGGATTACGGATTAAATGAGGCTTTAACATATTTAGACAGATTACAATCTTTTAATATTTTTTGTCAAACACTCATACCGCCTAATTTAATCTAAATTAAATTAAATTAAATTTGACTATTTCAAGAGCTCTTAAATAAGAATATTACCCCAATGTCAAGTTTGGAGTTCAGCAACAGCTTTAGCCCACACAATAAAATTACCAGTTACTACTAGAAAGAATGTAACACCAAAGACATGAGGCAAATACCTGTCTTCCTGTAGCAGCATTTGGCAGATTTTGGGCATCTACAACCCTTACATACGTACGTAAGAAAACAGGCGGACTTACCAAAGTTGTTTTGACTCCTAAACTGTATTCTTAGGACAAACTAACATTGCCATCTATGTCTCCATGACTGTTACAAAATGCATTTTTGGCGACAAAACGTGTGTGAAAAAAAAACAGAACGGTAAGAAAATGACATTATTAAAATAACTCTAATATCTACTTAAGAACGTACCCCTTCAAGGGTAAATACATATTTCCGTTTCGGCTAAAATCACGATGCAACTTTTAAAACTCGTGTCAAGGGTTCGTGTATAACAAGGCAACTTTAGTTCTAACGACAACTTTAGTTTTAGTGACAAATTTTTCTGAAGAGTTTCCGAGGGTCTGGAGCCACCCTCAATAAAAAAGAGAGACAATAAGAAAATCATAATCTTCCCAGCCCCCCCTATTTCACACACACACACACTCTTTTCCTTCTCCATTTTCTGCATGCAATCCGGTTTCGCCCTCCATGGCTGAGTCCTCCTCCTACCAAATGGAGTACACTTCTCACCGGCGTCGCCATCCCACGCCAGCAAGGCCGCAGCGCCACCGCTCCCCTTCCCCAGTCTCCTTTTCCAGCTCCTCCTACACCTTCCCTCACCACCCCACTCCCCACCGCACCCCGACTCCAAGCTCTCCGTTCGCCTCCGACACCGACCGGTCCTGGCAAGGAGAGCTCTCCTGGCAGTTCGAGCCGACCGGGTGGCGCGACAATCGCAGCCACCTCGGCGCGGCACTGAGCCCATGGGCACCGACAACCCCTTCAAGCCGAACATTTCGACGCACAGCTAATGACTACTACCTTTCCCGCACTACTGGCAATTTTCAAAGCCATTCGAATCAATACTACGAGAATTCTCGACAATACGATGCACTGCCTTCAGGCCGGCTTGAGCTACAAAGCTATGTAGCCAGAGATATAAGTGAAAGAAGCTCGTCATTCGTTGCAAGGCGTGGCGTGTACGGAAAAGCCCCTACCTTTTCAAACTTGGCGCTTGTTACGGAGGAAAACGCTAAACAAAAGCGGAGTAGTCCTTTGTCTGAGAAGGATGAGCTGAGTTTGATTGATTACGAGGACGAAGACGAGGTGGAAACTGATGTAGCTGAGCGTGATATTCGACAGATTGAGACCGACCCCAATAGCCACGCCGTCAAGAAGAATCATCAGCAGGATCCGCGGTGGCTCGCTGTATCAAAGGCTTACGCGGATGAAGATGATCATCGCGGACGCGGGCAGTATGATCATAGGAGGCATAAGGAGGACGATGATGCTAGTATGAGAAGCTTTGAAGATGGTAGGAAATTTAGTGGTCATCACGGGCATGAATTTGATCATGGGTTTGATCATCATGACATTGATCGGAAGTCCGCATACGAGGAAGAATTCGATAGTATTGACGATGAGGAGGATGATGTTGAGGCCCCAATAAAGTCAGTTGGGCTGTTCAGCTTGTTCAAGTATTCGACAAAGTTTGATTTGGTTCTTGTAATACTGGGTTGTCTTGGAGCCTTGATCAATGGAGGATCTCTTCCTTGGTATTCTTTTCTTTTTGGGAACTTTGTGAACAAAATTGGCAGAGATACTGACAAGGACAAGATGATGAAGGATGTGGAAAAGGTTGGTCTTAGCTTTGATGCATCCAGATTATAAGAGGAATGAAATGGTAGCTTATAAATAATCTTTTGTAGCCACTATAATATGTATGGTATCCTGATCATTTAGTTGACTCCAAAGCATTGAGAAATGATTTTACGTTGAACTAACCTCGACTCAAAACTTATTCTTTTTTTTTCAGATATGTACGGTTATGGCTGGATTATCAGCAATTGTGGTGGTTGGAGCATACATGGGTAAGCTGCGCGCCGAGTTTCTTCTTGGCCTTTTTAACACATCAAGTTTTGTTCCTAAGGGGCATAACACTAATTGCCTTTGTTTCTTTGATTGGCAGAGATCACATGTTGGCGAATGGTGGGGGAGCGATCAGCTCATCGAATACGATCTAAGTATCTAAGAGCAGTTTTGAGACAGGACATCGGCTTTTTTGACACGGATATTAGTACTGGAGACATCATGCATGGAATCTCAAGTGATGTGGCCCAAATTCAAGAAGTCATGGGGGAGAAGGTCTTAATCACTAATCTGATCCTTTGAATGTTCTAAAATATAAGTTATTTTGAATGTGGCCAATGCTCTAGATAACAAATGATCTTCTTACTAAACTCTGTAGCTTTTCTGGGAAGTAGAAATTGCATAACCTTTGTCACGTATAAATAATGATTTCAGGTTCTCCATTTTAGCTGATCAAGCTGCATTGACTTACATTCCTGAACTTGCATTTATGATCAGTATTAATCAAGTTGATATTTGTCCAATGCAGATGGCACATTTCATTCATCACATATTCACCTTCATCTGTGGTTATACGGTCGGTTTTATTAGATCGCCAAAGATTTCGCTGGCTGTGTTTGCAGTGACGCCTTTAACCATGTTCTGCGGTATTGCCTATAAGGCTGTATATGTTGGCCTAAGTACAAAAGAAGTGGTAAGTGGCAGATACGAAATATAGTACGAGTATGCAAAGTGCAAACTTGTGACCTAGCTTCAATCATAATTATTTAATGTTTCCACTTTTGATGATGTATGTAAAGGAATCTTATCGAAAAGCTGGTAGCATTGCTGAGCAAGCCATTAGTTCAATCAGAACTGTATTCTCTTTTGTAGCAGAGGACAACTTAGCCGCAAAATATGCAGAATTGCTGCAGAAATCAGTGCCCTTAGGGGCAAAGATTGGCTTTGCCAAGGGTGTAGGGATGGGAGTCATATACTTGGTTACTTATTCAACATGGGCTTTGGCGTTCTGGTATGGATCAATCTTGGTTGCTAAGAAAGAGATCGATCCAGGTGCAGCTATTGCTTGTTTCTTTGGTGTCAATGTAGGGGGAAGGTAACAAGATTGATCTCTCTGTCTCTCACTCACATACACACGTGCGCACACACACGCGCTTATAACATGTACAACTTGGAAAAGAACCAAAAGGGTGAATGATGAAACAATGACTTCTACCAAATTGATTAACATGGATGCATATTTTCACATATTTCCTGGGAAAGGATAACTGGACGAAAAAAGGCCAAATATTTACTATTTTCTACAAATTCTGCAGGGGATTGGCATTATCACTATCATATTTTGCTCAATTTGCACAAGGAACTGTAGCAGCAAGCCGCGTTTTTGAAATTATAGAAAGAGTTCCAGATATTGATCCCTACAGTCCTGAGGGAAGGAGTCTTTCAAACGTGCGAGGAAAACTTGAGTTGAAAGGCGTAACTTTTGCTTACCCCTCTCGCCCAACTATTCAGATTCTCCGCTCTCTCAATTTGGTGATTCCATCTTCAAGAACTTTAGCTCTAGTTGGTGCTAGTGGAGGTGGCAAGTCCACTGTTTTTGCTCTAATAGAGCGGTTCTACGATCCAGTCCAGGGTAAGTTGATGACTTGTTTATGATAAAGATGGTAATGGTGTAATAGCTCATAATCCTTAGGGAGAAACCCTGAATTTGACGTCTGGTGGATCCATGTCATCCCTAATTCTACGTGCTGTACAATTTGGCAGGTTGTGTCACCTTGGATGGTCATGATATAAGGACATTGCAAGTGAAGTGGCTAAGGAGTCAGATAGGTATGGTGGGTCAGGAACCAGCTCTCTTTGCAACAACGATACTGGAAAATGTGATGATGGGGAAAGAGAATGCCACCAAGAAAGAGGCTACCAATGCTTGCATTGCCGCCAATGCCCACAATTTCATATGCGGCCTTCCACAAGGCTATGATACCCAGGTTCAATATCTATCCTAGTGACCATATGTATGCATACAGATACGTACCAAGTGTGCATGCCTGTTTGAGACGAGATATAGGCAACGATATGGCACGCATAATCTTCAACCCTCACTTAATTCATCTTTTCTGGGCAGGTTGGAGACCGAGGAACCCAACTATCAGGTGGTCAGAAACAGCGGATCGCACTGGCTCGAGCCATGATTAAGAATCCTAGAATCCTTCTCCTAGATGAGGCCACAAGTGCCTTGGACCCTGAATCTGAATCTGTGGTCCAGCAGGCCATTGAAAAGATCTCAGTTGGCAGAACCACCATTGTAATTGCTCATAGGCTGGCGACGGTGAAGAATGCTGACACAATTGTTGTTCTTGATAGTGGCTCCGTCGTTGAGATTGGCGACCATCGCCAGCTAATGGAAAAAGCAGGGGCCTACTATAGCCTCATCAAGCTTGCTTCTGAAGCAGTTTCATCGAAGCCTGTGACGGAACAGAACAATGATTTCGAAAAGGGTACCAAGTTTTCTATGAATGAGATATCAAGATCAAAGCAAGTACATGAAATCTCAAGATCTGAATACATAAAGTCCATGCAAGAAGGGAACGGCGTAGAGGAGGAAGAACACAAGGAAGGAAAGCCAAGGAAATATAGAATTTCAGATATATGGAGCGTGCAGAAGCCAGAGCTCATCATGCTGTTTTTGGGGTTTGTTTTGGGGATGCATGCAGGTGCAATTCTCTCCATTTTCCCACTACTTCTTGGCCAAGCACTTCAAATTTACTTCTACCTGGATAAAAAAAGGATGAAAAGAGAAGTTGGGCACCTTTGTTTGGTACTAGTTGGCCTTGGCTTTGGGTGCATTTTAGCCATGACGGGCCAGCAAGGTTTCTGTGGATGGGCTGGTACAAAACTCACAAAGAGGGTTAGAGATAAGTTGTTCCGAGCTATATTAAAACAAGAACCCGGATGGTTTGATTTTGACGAAAATTCCACTGGAATACTTGTTTCTAGGCTCTCAACTGATTGTATCAGTTTCAGGTCCGCTTTTGGTGATCGGTTCTCTGTTATACTGATGGGCTTGAGTTCAGCTGCTGTTGGCCTTGGAATATCATTTTTTATCCAATGGAAACTAACTCTCTTGGCAGTTGCTCTCACTCCATTCACCCTTGGTGCAAGCTATTTCAGCTTGATCATTAATGTTGGGCCAAAACTAGACAACAATTCTTACGCCAAAGCCAGTAACATAGCTGCAGGAGCAGTGTCCAACATAAGAACAGTCGCAACTTTCGCAACTCAACAACAAATAGTTGAATCATTTGATCGAGCTTTGTCCGAGCCCAAAAAAACATCACTTAGAAGGTCACAAATTCTTGGATTAGCCCTTGGGTTCTCTCAGGGTGCCATGTATGGAGCTTATACTTTAACCCTATGGTTTGGTGCTTACCTTGTAAAACACGACGCCAACACAAACTTTGGTGCCGTATATAAGATATTTCTTATACTTGTTCTGAGCTCATTTTCAGTTGGACAGCTGGCTGGCCTTGCGCCGGATACTTCCATGGCTGCTACTGCAATACCCGCTGTTTTTGACATCCTTGATCGTAGGCCATTGATAAGCAATGACAAACAGAAAGGTAAGAAGTTAGAGAGGTCCAAGCAGTTCAACATTGAGTTCAAGATGGTGACATTTGCATACCCATCTAGGCCTGATGTGATTGTGTTGAGGAACTTCTCTCTCAAAGTCAAAGGAGGGAGCATGGTGGCTCTGGTAGGAGGAAGTGGGTCAGGGAAATCGACAGTCGTATGGTTGACGCAGAGGTTTTATGATCCCAGTCAAGGGAAAGTATTGATGGGAGGGATAGACTTGAGGGACCTCAACTTAAAATGGCTGAGGAGTCAAACAGCTTTGGTGGGTCAAGAGCCAGCACTATTTGCTGGGAGCATCAGAGAGAACATAGCATTTGGAAATCCCGATGCTTCATGGGCTGAGATTGAACAAGCCGCAAAAGAAGCTTACATTCACAAGTTCATCTGTGGCCTCCCTCAAGGCTATGAAACCGAGGTATGTCTTCTATGCATCCAGTTTCTCTATATTCATTATTCAGGTACGATAAGGCACTGCGATTTTTGACATCTGATGCATGACTATTAGAATAGTTGGGGGAATCACTTCAGCTCTCCGTTTTAGGACCAAAACCGATGGAATGACCGCCATCGTGCTAATGGCAAAATGCAACACTTCTCTAAATGTTTGAGGTCACTTTTCTGCACTTAATAACTACTGGAAGAAAAAAAAAAAAAAAAATCTTTCTGCTAAAAAAATGGTGTGAAGACTGGAAAAATAAAGTTCAGAAGGTGATTAGCTACCATTTTGAGTTCGTCGTGTACTATCGATGAGCACTCAGGTCCTCCGATGCTATCTGATCCCCCTAATGTGAAGAATGATGTGGGGCCATTTTAAGGCATTCAGATTCTTTATCCTTCACCTCGCAATAATGCCAAGGGTGATTGGTGCAATGGTTGGGGCTGCCTACATCATGGTGGCGGGAGCCTCATGTATTGACCCGTCTGTTGTCTAGAATTTTTGTGTCAGCAGATTCTTAAGTTTTCAATTTTTTGGTGACGCTTTTAGGCCAGGAAAGTGGCAAATTATGCTGAACACGTAATGATTGACTAACTTCACCACCGTTCTGCATAGACAGGCCTCTAATTACTTTTTCAACTTCCCGGCCACAGGTTGGTCAAAGTGGAGTTCAGCTGTCGGGTGGCCAGAAGCAGAGGATTGCAATAGCTAGGGCTATACTAAAGAGATCAAAGGTGTTACTACTAGATGAAGCTAGCAGTGCATTGGACTTGGAATCAGAGAAGCACATTCAAGATGCACTTAAAAAGGTTTCGAAGCGTGCCACCACCATTGTGGTGGCTCACCGGCTTTCTACCATCCGAGAAGCAGATGTCATTGCAGTTGTCAAGGATGGTGCAATCACCGAGTACGGGAGCCATGATATGCTCATGGCTTCAGGTCGCGATGGTATCTATGCTAGCATGGTTCGTGCAGAAACAGAGGCAAATGCTTTCGCTTAAGCTCTTTGCTTGTATGCCGCTGAGACTTAATCACTACATCTGCCTTACGTATGGAGTTAGCCTTACAAGGATTTTGCCATATGAGGGATTCGGTTTTCTTAGAGCCACATGAAGCTCATTCAGTCATTCATGCGATTTTGTTGAATCTTTCATTACATGTAAACTTACCAGAGTTGGTCACATGGTTTTCAGAAATTCTGTCAAAACTTATCTGGAAAATCCTTCAGCTTTTGTGACCGGAACGTATGGGCAGCTGTTTATGGCTTTTGAATAGGGAGGAAGCTCAGAATACATGATGAAGTTGCTGAAGCCCCAGAATGTCTTGTTGCATGAAAATTGGGCTCTCAATTGAAATGTATCACGGAGATTTCTATTCAGAGCTGCTTGTATATTGTATTAATTGATCAAGTTTAATAAAGTTAACAACTTTATGCACAAATATCAAGAAATATATATTAACATATAAACCAGAGTTATTCCCTGATCTTTCTCTATTCCATCAAGGAAGCCCACCGAAAAGCAGGTCTTAGTTCTCAACTTCTCTTTCTAGATTCAGAGTCACCAAAGCCATGTTCAGAATTTGTTTTTGGGAAATTTATTTTTTGGTAATTGTCTGACAGAATTAAATGCTGAAGCAAACTATCTTCATGTAAAATCTTCTGTATTCTGCCGTATCTGTTCTTTCATCCTTTAGATCTTGAATTTCTATACTAGACAGTCCCTGTGTGACAAGATGAAATTTTCATACAGATGGGGAAACAATATTACATCCAGTTGTCCTCTACCTTTCTAATGTCTCCATCCTCTCTTCCTGGAAAAAGAAGTGCAAGCCTATAGAAACCCACTCCTGTACTTACCAGATTTCCCTTCACCATTGCCCTTAAATGCTCAAATAGTAGAGGCCATGGGCCGATGCGTCAATTCGCTTTGCAGGACAAGGCTCTTGTGGGAGTAAAAGATGGTTACTTGGCTTAAAAGCCAAGAGAAGTTGGATGATGGTTACGTGCCTCCTATGCAAAGGTAAAGTGGTTCTTGGGTTCGATCATGCTTGGAATTTGCGTAGAACTACCTAACAGCAAACTTTTTTTTTATCACAACTCTGTTTTTTCTCATTTCATCTGAAGTCTCGTTTCCCTGGACAGAAATCCTTTTACTATTATATGTTGTCGTTTGGCGCTTCCAGTTCCTCTCTAAGGTATGCATCAAACCACACTCTGTGTGTGTGTGTGTGTCCAGCATATGCATTTTATGTAAGGAATCTTGGCTGTTAGTGGGAATGTTTCTATCATACAAATCTGTCAATTTCTGCCCTTATGATTTGGTCTCTGGGTCGTTTTTCCTTTTATTCTTTTGTATTTTTAATTTCTCTTCTTTTTTATCTGCCAAACAAAGAAAGGATACTGCAAGTTGGCAGTTCTTACTTCTTAATGTGCATTGTTTTATGCTTAGGCGGATTGATTTTGTTCATTGACTTTGCTAAATAGATACGCAAGTGACAAAGTATAAGGCTGTCAATCATGGTTGCCCACTTTTTCTTGTACCAAGTATGATTGGTGCTGATTGTAAATAGTTTCAGCTGTCCCTTCTTTTAATTGCACTTTTGGTACTGTGAAAGTGCAATAAAATCATGATTCCAGTGTATTGTATACTGAGGAAGATTCGGATAGAGACAAGAGTAGTTGTAGAACATAAAAAATACACATCTTGCAGGAAGAACAGGTAGATTTGGTGAGATGATTTGGTCATATTGTGCCATGGAAATAGAGTGCACGATCATGTTAAATAGGATCCATTGACTTTGTTTTTTGTTATATGGTAACACGCCTGCATTCTTTATGTGTATGAATTTGCTTGATAAAATAGTTTCCTTCCATCTTCAAGTTTGATTTTATCACAGGGTTTCGTTGTAACATATGATGCTTCAAAGTGCTATTCTGTGTTCATGATCCCGTCTACCTACACTCACTATAAAATCTGATATGCAGTGGTGTCATAATTTGAGGGTTTCGAATCGAAGAGTTTCAATGGCGTCTCTTACACCAGGAATACTACTAAAGCTTCTTCAAACTATCAATTCCGATGTAAAGGTTCGAGGTGAATACAGGTCCATCCTATTACAAGTGATCAGCATTGTCCCTGCCTTGAATGGATCAGAATTGTGGCCAAACCATGGCTTTTTCATCAAAGTCTCTGATTCCTCTCACTCGACCTACGTCTCACTGTCGAAGGAAGACAACGAGCTCATCTTAAATAACAAGCTGCAGCTTGGCCAATTCTTCTATGTTGAAAAAATGGAGGCTGGAACTCCTGTTCCAATTCTAGTTGGAGTGAGGCCGCTTACAGGACGACATCAGTTTGTGGGAAACCCAAAGGATTTGATGCAAATGTTGGATTTCTCCCAGGGACCAGTAAAAGTTGATCAGGAAGATATTACCAGTTCAAAAGTGAATGGATCATCAGTAAAAAAAGAAGAGAGCCCAACGAAGAAATTCGTAATCAAAGAGGAGAAAGTAGGTGTTCCATCAAGGTACATGCAGGGTGTCTTGACATCAAACACCAAAGTCAGTGCAGCCGATTCAAATGGAAATGCAAAAAGCAATGAGAATGAGAGTGGTGAAGCAAGTAAGCCTTGGAAAAGCAAACAACAGGAGCTTAAAGGTCAGGTATGATCTAGCCTAAGACGTAATTTATTTCTTAAAGGTAAAGCAAACACCCCCTTGGGCATTATTCAAATTGTGAAGTTGGGGGAAAGAAGTATGAAGCAATATAGTTGCGATATGTCCTTAAATTCTACCTCTAGGCATGCGTCTGGTTCAAGTATCTGACAATCATTTGCTATTACCAATCCAGACTAACCCGGCAAATCCTTCGAGCAATCGCAGCAATCGCACTGATGTACCAACACCAAAACCGTATGAGGTAGCGGACACCAAGGAGGCCTTGACACCTTCAAAGGTCCTAACTACAAAACGCACGGCTAGCAATAAACAAGAAAACATCAACTCAAACTGTTTGTATGGCAGTAGGGACAAGAAACAACCTCCCGAGGCGTTAGTCTGGTCCGCGCTACCCGCTAGTCTTTTGAAGACTGGCAAGGTATGTTCCTTGTCTGGTTCACTCGTTTTTCAATTATTAATCAGATGCGTATTTCTAGATTGGTTGGAGTACGCTGAATTGATTATACTGTGCCAATTAAGCCAAATCCATTTGTTTTTTTGAACTTCATTTTAAACACTATTTCGGTGGTGTCTTTTCGATAGTTCTCTTTCTATTTAGAGTAAAACAGTAGAAAAGAAATTAAGATGACAGATGCTGTGAATTTAGATTTGGCCTATATAAATTGAAAAGAGATGCTAGTTGCTGAAGTTCCGGTACAAAAATTTAAGAAATTGATGAAGACATCTAAGTGAGGTTATCTTACTCGTCTTGTTTTGTCACTACAAGGGGATGCTTAGAAGGACAAACTTGGCTTCTTTGGTAGCTGCAGAAGCTCAGAAAGAAGCAGCAGCAGCAGCAAACCTGGTTAAGTGCCTTGGGTAAGCATGAATTTTGGAACAAGTATCTGTAAAGTGATAAAGTACTTCAGTCCAATAAGATATTAATTAACTCTTTTGCTCTCAGAATGTTTGGTGATCTCTGCTCATCTGCCTCGCCAGACAACCCCCACCTCTGTCTCACCAAATTCTTTGCACTTTACCAGCTGATCGACCATCCTAATGTCACAGCACCAACCAAGGATAGCTCACTTAATTATTCAATTAACTCACCCACACCAGACAAAGATAAATCCAGCCGAAAGGCAGGTCACATCCAGGGTAGGAACACAATGAAGTCTCTGAAGGCCACAATAGAATTAAGTGGGGCTGATAAACTAGAATGGGCAAAAGGAGATGGTTTGAAAGAGGTCAAAGATCTAAAGGAACTCCTCGTAAATGAAGCTCAATCTTGGTTTCTGAAATTTTTGGAGGCAGCACTTGATGCCGGGTTCCAGGTAGGCAACCAGGAGAAGAAAGGAAAGGACGGTGTTGCTCGCCAAATGGAACCGAACAACCATATTGCTGTGGCATTATCTCAACTGAAGCAAGCAAATGAGTGGCTGGATAGATTAGGGAGCAACTTGAACTCGGAGAAAAATGGCTTATTGGAGACTATTGATCGGTTGAAGCAGAAAGTTTACGCTTGTTTACTTGTTCATGTGGACTCAGCTGCATCAGCTCTAGAGAGCCGATCTGATCGTGGATGAGTTAAGCAAAGTACATGTTCCTACACTTCACCTTGTAATTATGTACTGTATAAATTATTTGTTCTTTTTTTGTGAAAGCTTTCCAGCTACTTGGTCGCTGGGACTTGTGTCTTGATGAAATTGTTTATAAAAATTGTTTGTTTTGATTGTATTTAAGTGAGTTCAAAGAAACAAACGCTTGTTATTCCCTTACCCTGAAGGAAGTTATTCCCCTTTTGCCTCAAGCAGGGTGCAGCACCTAGCTAGTTACACTTGTCTCGCCCCATCAGCATCATAATCTGATGTGATTTTAGGGCCAATATCAAATCAGATTGCTTGCCAGCTTGGTGTGAAAATCGTGCCTGCATAACACTTAGATGTTAAATCCTTGGCATGCTCGGAATATGGAAGTTTGCCTCCTGAAAGGAAGTGATCATAAAGGGGTGTCACAGGTAAGCCAAAACGTAATACTGGTCACCCACCATGGGCTATTAGGAGATCTGGTTTAACAACAGGAACCTTTTTCGATCAAGGTCCATAGCAATCCATTTTTTAGTTTCAAGCTGATCTTTCCGTGGGACACTCCAAACTGGTGTGCCCTTTCGAGGACCACTTGCAGTCATCATCTTGGGGAAACATTTTCAGCCTGCTTGGCAACTTAGCTTCCCATTAACTAAAAGAAAGTTCTAAGAAATACTTCTTTGTTTGCTTAATACATGAAGAAGGAAATGAACATGCTAGCTTGTCTACTACACTTCAAAGGCCTGTGTTGGGCTACCCCTTCTACTATTGCCCAGATTATTGACCAAAATAGAAACTTATCCGCTAGACTGAGGTAGCGTTTGGTAACATTTTTTTTCCCAATTTTTTCTCAGTTTTGTAAATTGGAGGGAAAAAACCCGTTTGACATCTTTTTTTCATTCAGTTTTGAAAATCAGTTTTTAAAACGTGACTGTTTTTTAAAACTCCAATTTGGAGTTTTGAGTTTTTGTTTTGATACCACCGCCACCCCACCCACCACCAGCCATTGCCACTCGCCGCCCGCCACCACCACCACTAAAGAAAAAATTCAAAATAAAAACCGGATAATCAAACACCAATAAAATAAAATAAATAAAAACTCAAAATAAACATCCATTTGTTTTTGTAAAAAATAAAAACTAAACTAAACTAAACTGATTTGATTTGATTTGATTTTTTTTTTTTTGAAACAGAAAACCAAAACTGGAAGTGATTTCAAACAGATCCGGAGAATTTACTGCTCTGGTCTCCCTTTTTAACACGTAGGCAGTCAAGTCAGTCTATTAGTACAGTTTTTATTCTCTACAATGCTGTTATAATCAGCTAAAAAAAATGAACTTGACCTACCAAATCAGAAAAAGTAAGCAAGCTGGCTAAATATCTGCAGTTCTGCTTTCACTCTTAGCCCCGCCATGGCAGCTGCGTGCCAGATGGTGATTTCCTTGTCTTGCCTCCACCGACACGACCAAATGATGATTATTGATTACACAGCATGTGCAACGAGGTGGAGACGAGAAACGATATGTCATGTTGCACTAGTGCACTACCATTGTGCACATAATGAGAATTTTGAATCAATCAACAAAAATATTCGATAAGCAACTTACTATGGTGCGGCTCAGGTTCTTGAAGGAGAGGTGCCTAACTGGAGAGCTAGAGCACATGCAAAATTACTTCTCAGATGATCATCAAGTATGTTGACATAGACCTTGATTGCATAGATATAATCCAGCATGTGCCCTGCTTCTCCAGCTTGGCGTCCCGCTCCTTTTATGAACTTAACTCATCCCTTCATGGATTGAACATCTTACTTCTCCTCACTAACATGGTCCAAGTAAATGTTATCCTGATACTTACCATAAGAGGAAACAAACATGGTCACATATATAGCAATTCATACTGTTCATCCGGGTGGGGATCCAACAAACAAGATTGGGCAGCATTCTTTTTGTTAGTTGGATAAGAGGTGGTTGATTGTTTCTAGCTTTTGCTTGCTAAAATCCCAGCAAAAAACAGATCAATTGGTGGGTAAAAGATTGTATAGTTAACTGTTGAAGTTTGGCAGCCAAAAGAAGTAAGTGAACTCCCTACACACTGGATGGCAGCCAAACTTCGTGGCCATTATGTATTGAAATATTCATGCTAGCTAGTTTCACACAACAGAGTGAACTGTTTGCCCAAGATGGGAAGATGGCAACCTAAAAGTGTACAAATTAAGGCAGGCCACCCACCCATCATCTGCTAGCCACTAGTAGACCTTAAAAGGAAATGGCCTAAATGCAGACAGTAAACATATAAATGTTCATGGCCTAAGTAGTACCAATGTTATCACGATGAAGAGTCAAAGTTGTCGGGAGGAAGATTCCAAGTTCCTATGAAAGAGTCTGGATCCAGCAAAGACCAGCACCAGTCGTAGCAAGGGCACGATATCCAGCTTTAGCACTGGAACTGGAAACAGTTGGCTGCTTTCAAGAGAACCATGACGAGAGATTAGAACCAAAGACGATGCAACCACCAGAAGTGAAATGGCAATCATCAGGATTGCCATTTGCCAACCCAATCAACATGAAATAAGCAACAACATTGGGAATAGTGATCGGGAAAAAAAGAGTGACCATAATCAAGGATGCCTTCAGTGTAACGGAAAATAAGTTTCAGAGCAATGACTTGAGCAGAGGTAGGACGGTGGAGAAACTGAGCATCTTCATTCACCGCATAAAATAAATCGGGACGAGTGAGGTGAGATATTCGAGACCACCAATTAAGACTACGGTATAAAGTAACATTAGGGGAGGGGTGCCAGAGTAGCAAGAAACCTTGAGAGCCGAGAGCTAAAAGAGTTGTGTGAGGGGCTTAATTAGCATCGAGTAGATAGGCACAAGACAAGAGGTCAGTAGCAAATTGAGATTGAGAGAAAATAATCTGATGCAAAGTATGATCTAGATTAATCGTTCATATCAAAATTTGAATACCAACAAAGAAAATTAGAGACAAAATACCGGGGTGTTACAATAGGTGATGGCGTCAACACAAAGA
This sequence comes from Escallonia rubra, assembly GCA_033065855.1. Taxonomy (NCBI): domain Eukaryota; kingdom Viridiplantae; phylum Streptophyta; class Magnoliopsida; order Escalloniales; family Escalloniaceae; genus Escallonia; species Escallonia rubra. Next base: position 863,099 of record JAVXUO010002762.1, read on the forward strand.
AGGACAATATGTCGATACAAGACTTTTAGGGTTAATTGTACGCTACACCCCGTACTTAGGGGTCAGTTGCACCCAGAACCTTATGGTTCTAATTTTGGCACCCAAAAAAAAAAAAAAAAAAATCTTGGCACCCAGCACCAGATGACAGTCATGACAGTCAAAATGTCTGTTGACCAGACGTCTGTTAGCTTTTCAGGGGCAAAATGGTCCTTTTAACAGTTATATTCACCTTTTGTCCATATCAGTTCCAAATGGCACCAATAATTAACATCAAGCCCTCCATGTCATTTTCTAACCCCTTTTTCTCTCCTTGACTATCATTTTCTCAACCGCACCGCCGCCGGCCACCCACGACCACCCGCAACCTCTAATCCTGAAACCTATGGCATCCCCTCCAATTGAAGGCGGCTACCTATGCCAACCGTTGGCTGACTGCCGCCTCTGTCACAAATTCCTCACCCACGACCACCCACGACCACCAATCCCTAACCCACGACACCCCTTTCAATTAAATTGCGGCCACCAAAGGCCGACAACCACCACCATCATCAGATCCCCCCGAAAACAAAAGCCAAAACTCCAACGCCATCATCACAAACATATTCCACGGACAAAACATACACAAAATCCACCTTCATCATCTTACACAACCAGGATCGTCCCCAACACAAACCCTCTGATGCAGTTAATGCCGCCGCCAATGTCGCAATGGGAACACTAAGGGACCGTAGCGTTGTCGATGACTTCTAACACCAACATCACATGAGCTTTTTGGTCCCCTCAGTAGACTGCTATGTCCAAATCGGCCCACCAATTAATGATGGGTATAGAGATTGGAGTTGTGGAGATGGTTACTAGTGGGTTCCTTAATTGAACGTGTTTCCATCAATTGCCGGTGACGATGATCATGGCCGATTGCTATTTGGCAACTATATGGAGAAGAGGGTTTTGAGGGGCTGATGCAGCGGTGTGGAGGTGCCGTAGAGCCCATTTCTTTTCTTTTCTCTTCTGCTTCATTTCTTCTTTAGCTGTTATAGAGAAATGACGTGGAGAGCCCAATTGGGCCATGTGTAGCTGACTGGCTGAAATGTATGCTTTAAGGGGCAATAAGACTATATTGCCCCTGAAAAACTAACAGAGGTCTGGTCAAAGTGCATTTTGACCGTCATCTAGTGCTGGGTGCCACGATTTTTAAAATTTTTGTGTTGGGTGCCAAAATTAGAACCATAAGGTGCTCAGTACAACTGACCCCTAAGTACGGGGTGTAGTGTAAAATTAACCCGGACTTTTAAGAGGAGAAGTCCATTGAGTATAAGAATTGAACTTAATAGCTATATGTAGTCGATGACTTGATTAGTAAGAATCAGATGCTTTGCACACAAAGTATTAAAATAAAAAGGTTATAGACGTTACTAGAAAAACTAACTAAATATAATTAGTACTATTATTTTCATTAAATTATACTAATAAGTAAATTAGTTACAAATTGCTAATCAAAGTCTCGAAGCATGAGAAGTTCATTTAAGAAAACATGATCTTAATTACTTTCAAATACAAATTGCTGATGTCAAATGTCATCAATATTTGTTACTCTGACTATTATTTATCATACTTGTTTCTTTTATCATATCAAGTTACTATTAAAGAGAATCATGACTATTGTAACCCATGACATTATAATCACTTTCAAACATCTTTCACAGTTTAATTAATCCTTACAAAACACGACAAGTATGGCATTGCAGTAGTAAAAGTAAAGAAAGTTTTCTAAAGACAATTTGACACACATAAAATATAATGTGAAATTTTTAGAAACCTTTTATAATTGAAAAGTGTTTTTGAATAAAAAGATTTTTTTAATCATTTAACCCATTTCATATCATAATCTGAGAGTTTGCAAGAAAAAAAATATCATTAATCTTTTGAGCATTGGAGTCTTTATCGATCAGGTTTCGGTTAACATTATCACCCCCATGAGTGAAATTTATAAAAACTATCACCATATGAAGAACATATTATCATGGTGATATTTGGTATTGCAGGCATTAGTGGAACACACAGACATAATAAGCATTTGAAGAATATGTCATCACGCTCAAAAAGATATTCCAATAACTCTAATACTAACTTAGGATTATTTATTTGCCATGATCCCTAATTATAATTAGGAGCAGAATGTATGATCCGGTGATTCTTGAAAGTTATGATTACATATGCATTTCAAAAACCCTAGGAACCTACGGTTTAAAGATAGTTGCCTTAATTACACCGATATGTTCTTTTTTAAAACCTAGATTTAAACTTCAGTGTTATGATAGTTTCTAAACATGCTGATGTGTTTGTATTGAAACTTATATACATGCACAATAATTTAAATTTGTAGCTTACCAATATGAAATAAAATTAAAAACAATTGAATGTTTGACAAAATATTCAATTTAGTTTAAAGTAAAAGATTGCATTTTGCCTAAAAGGGTACTGAAGACTCTGTTATCTGTAATTTATTTTCTTTTATCGAACTTGATGTAGAATATGTAGTAGCTCTAAGATGGAGGTTTTGATAGAATTTTTTTCTCCAGTAATTAGAAAGCATGCAGAAGTTTAAGGGTGATTTTATAGGGTTTCCATAGGGCCTTTTTTGTTTTTATTTATTTATAATAAATGTCAAAATAACTCTTAACTCTAATAAGAATAAACTTTTTAATAAGGGTAATTTAAAGGAATATGCTTGATATCTTATGAGAAGTCAAAAGCACCCTTATTTTTTTAGTAAATGTCAAGATAATCCCTGACTCTATTTATAATATGTGTATTAGCCCTATGGTTAGATAACATAGATTTACATCTTGTTTGAATGATAACTACACATTAATTATGTTCTAATGTGTACTTTGAAAGGATTCTTAGTAGGTATATACATACACACTCATGAAAGCAAATTTGAGAAGTTGGATACGTGGATTAAAGTCAAAAAAGCTTTAAGCTATAGTGGACATGTTATGGAAGATGCAATCGAGTCCAATGTCAAAGGGCAATAAAGAAATGCATATGTTAAGTTACTCTCAATTATGATTGAACTTTAATTTTATGTAACTAGTCTTAGTTTGATGACTATGGCCTAAAATGACCGTAGGACACCTTTTGCATTGCATATGAGTTCATAACTTTTCATACAAGTGAACTTTGGAGCTCACTCAAATTATTTTTTTCAAGAATATTTTTGGAGCTAATCTTTTCATATTTTGATATAACTTTTTATAACTTTTCAACGCAAAAAACGGCACCTCAATCCAATTTTTCTAAAGAAAGTTATGTCCAAAATAAGAAAAGAGGTTTCATGAGGCAGTCAAGAAATGAGCAGTAATGGAATGCAATCAACTACATTATGAAGGTAGTCGACTTTATTGACCGTTTGTTGAAAATAACAGCTAGTTTTGCCATAAATCATGCCAAATCTTTCCACAACGGCTATATTTAATATCCACCTTATGAAAATGATTACACCATGAAAATTACATTCTAAGCCTCCATTCATTGGAAAAATATCAAGGCTCATAGATTAAATTTTATCTCTTCATCTTCATGATTTTACATCATTAAAGAGAGTATCTTTGTGAGCAATTATTGCACTGAGTGTTAGAATTCTTCAAATCATCAATTCTATCATCTTTCATATTTTAGAGCTTCATTTGTACACATTTGATCTTTGTAAAAAGGATTGTAATCAAGGCTTGAGTTTGTCAAGTCTCTTGCATGAGCTTTGTGGATTTAAGGCTTGTGCTTGGTGTGGGATATCACCAAGTGTTATAAGGGTTTTGATCTCGACCCGTAAAAAGATTGTTGCTAGTGGATTCTAGTACTCTTGGAAATGACTTCCTTGAAGAGGCGGATGCATGTAGGCTTGAGGGTAGTTCAACCCAAAATTTTTTAAATTTCCGTGTCAAGTATCTCTAACTCAATCTCTTTACTTATTACTATATAATTTCTTGAGATTGTGTAGTCAGCATCTTCAATAAAGTGTTATTTGGTTTGATTGAGATTCATAATTGTGTTTAGTTTAAATTTCTCATTAATTTTCAAAAACTTTATTCACTCCCCCTCTAGGGTTGCTTTATTGGTTTCAATGTGTTTTAATAAGGGTAGTTTAATGAAAGAGGTTTGATACCAAATGAAAAGTCAAACACACCCTTGTTTTTAATAACACTTTAATATAAAAAGGATATTTCATGAAAAATAAAATTTTAAGATAAAAACACCCCTAGTCACCCCTAACCTTTTATGAAAAGTTCAGTTAAGTAAGGGCACTTAAAGGAGAAAAAAAGATTAACCATATAACCATATCCGTACTTATATATATATAAATAGATAGATAGATAGATAAAGTTATCGAGAAGATCAACGGCTGTGAACATAATGGAATACAAACCTGAAAGACTAGTTACGGTTGATAGAAATTAGACGAACTTGTTATCGATTTAAAGGTTTGAGCTGATGGCACGATGATCAAAAAGGCGAAAAATAGCGAAGGACACAAGAATAAGACATGGTGTCACCAAGAGGAGGAAGGAGAGTTCATCAAGTATAAGAACCGAAGTCAAAAGCCTGTGTAAGTCCGATGCGGAAATTTTACACTGGCCCTTAGGCAAGGGTTAGTTTTGGGTGATCACTTACCTCGGTTACAATGGTAGGATGACCGCGAGAGTAACAAAATCATGAGAGGAGGACTGGCTCTAATATCAAACCATGATAACAGCTAGCATAAAGAGCTTGAAAAACAACTATTACTTTAGCTTTTATGTGACCCTTTTGTGCCCTTGAAGGGCCAAGTAAAACCAAGAAAATGGAAGAACTTTTAGGTAATGAACTCAATAGACTTGTCTGGGGGACATAAACATAGATTTTAGCATGTGGTCTCTCACCTCAATCTCACTCATATATATTTTTTTCCCAAGTATGAGAGGTGATTCACGCTATATATTCTATGCAAGTTACTATCCCAAATTTTGATTTCCAACAATGAGGTGCCATATTTATTTATTGTTAATACTTTAAGCTCAAGGTTCTTAAAACAACTTATACAGTCTAACACATCATTAGAAAGTCAATATTTTGGACAAAAGTTGGAGAAGGATAGCATTCCTCTTTAAAGAACAACTTTTGGCAAGGATTGAAGGATGGAGGCAGCTTATTATCTTCTTGTGCCCACTTGCTTTGTACTTGGTAGTATTTATATGGAAAGAAAGAAGAGTACAAGTATAATCTAAGCGATCTTAACCTAACAGGACCATCCTAACTGGAATTTAAAGCAAATGGAACCCTAAACATAAAAACAACAGAATGATCATCCTCCCTACTTTTCTGCCCACTAGTGAGACGAGATTATGAATGATGATGTTGGTCTTGCAACGCTGCAAACTGTTTCTCATTACCTTTAACATCTCATTGACAAACAACCTCTAAATTCGTCTCTGGAAGGAGAGCCATGCACTTACTTTAAATCTTCTCTATGGTTTTATATATATTTATCCATTCTACCCCATCGAGGTCATGTGTGCCTGGACTACACAGCGGAAGTAGCAAGTCTGAACAATGCAGAGGAGAAAGCAGAAGCGTCACAGACTTCGGAGGATTTGATATCTTCGGCACGACTAAGCCGCTATAAAGGCTACACATACTGTTAGAGTCGCCTTTTTGTAATTGTTAGCCGTCTGCCCAGTTCAAAACTATTTTTGTTTTGCCAGAGACTAAAGTTGCCACATTGAACCCAATTGAGCCACTAAAGTTGTCACAGTGCCTCTAACGTCCCTCGTTGTGGGAGGTATATCTTTTCCAGATTCAAGCCAAACTTATACGAAGAGAGCCAATATTTATTGAGTTATTGCATCTATTAGTTACAGTGCATTAGATTGATAGTCTCTTCAAATAACAATACCCTAATAATCACAGTGGTTAATTAAGATTCCTTCGATCTCTGTTACTTTCGTAAAATAGCCATTTAAATGCATCAATTATAGCCAAAATCTTAGGGCATGTTCGTATTTTTTGTTTTCATTTTTATCATTTTTCGTATCTAGTAAGAATATTGCGTACTTCTATCATTTTGACAATTATTTTAGCTATTTTTCAGAGACAATGCGCGAGAGGCGGCTGAAAAAGGTTTGGTGTTTTCACATTTTTGCATTGCTTGGGTTATTTTTCTAAGACAATTGGTGAGATGCGGCCGAAAAAAATTAGGTATTTTCACATCTTCGTATTGTTTGGGTTTAAAATTTTCCAAAATAAAAACCAAAAAAGGTAAACATACATAATAAAGGAATCTTTTTTGTCACTATTACGAAATTGAAAATGAGACTGGTAAACGAAAGGGGTTGTTTCTATTGCTCGCGAAAACACGTAAATCTCTAACTTATCCTATGTTTTGCATAGTGATGTTTATTTCGTACATGGAAACTTGTCTATTCTTTCATGATCATATGGTTGGAATGTATCAACCTTGGCGCTCTAAGAAGCTCTGTCTATTCGTTCGTGATCATATTATTGGAAAGTATCAACCTTGGTGCTCTAAGAAGCTTGTGTGGTGGAACGATAGCGAAAATCTAACCAAAGCATGCATGTATACATACCTAGGCAGATAATTGAACCACATTCAGAACTCGGAAACAATATCTTGAAACAAACTTCAATATTCATAAAACCAAGGAGCAGTACATTGATGAAACCTAGTCATCGTACATGCATCTTATTTCAGGATACAAAATAAAAGACAGCAACTACATCCGCCAAGAAACTTGATTAACGGACATGAAACACACCAAACTGAATGCGCCAAAGCTAGGCACTTATTTTTCTCACAAGCCACACGCTGAAATGCTACCCCTCAGACAGAAATTAGGCTAAGAGCACTTCCGACGAAAACGGCTACAAAATTCCCGACCAAAGACGGCACCACCTGAAGCAGTGTCAAAGGTGCCCGGAGTAAACCACTAGGGAGGTTAACGGTGCAGGTTGCAGCCGGTACTGTGACTCTGAGAAAACAAGCTGCGGGATCAAAGGCCAAAGTATCAGCTGTAGTCAACGCGAAGAGATATACACCCGCAAGATTTGTCACACCTGACTGTAGCACGGTTTGTAAAGAGCTAGTGCCACAGACTAGATCAACCGGTGCATTTTGAATGATAGTTTGTACGCCACCGGTGGACAAAAGTGGACAAGTTAGGACGCCACCTATAAGGGCACTCGAAATGAGCTGGTCAGCTATTACGAGTGCTTGAGCCGATGGCAAGGTGACAGAGACCGAGAGGAGTGCTAGGGTCATGAGAAGGGCTGAGGAAGGGAAGGCCATTGCTAGTATAGTCAATTTGTTTGAAGAACAAGCAAAGTTCTGTGTGTGCTGCTTGAAGAGCCTCAAGACATGCAAATTTATAGGGGAGCATAATGTAGGAAATTAAGGGCTTTTTGGGCAATGAACTTAACCAACTTGTATGTTGGGACATTGGAAAAAGGGGGCAACTTGTATCGAGTGGATCAAGCGTGGAAGTTTTGTAGGGTATCTTATATTCTTTTGTGCCCAGTGCCCACTATAGGTCTACACTAGTTAGTTTTAATATACAAGATCTAGTCATTGAAGCTAAAAGGGGGCTTAGAACCGGAATGGATAGCCAGGAACCCTAAATATAAAATCTGACTGATCTTGCTTTCCAATTTTCTGCGCAACAGATGAATGATGGTGGTTGTTGTGCAACCATTGCACAATATATAGAATTATCAGGAGCTTTGTAGGTGTGATCAACTCTGGTAAAACAATTTGATGCTTTATGTTTCTATATATATTGTACATAGTAAATGAGGGTACAATAACAACTTCTGCGTCTTTGGCAGATTTAACTGAACACATATCTAATATACATGCGTGTGCCGAATGTATGCTAGTGGCTTCTCCGATCTGATGTGACCTCATATATCATCGATTTTTTTTCAAAATTGAGACTTGTATCATCGGTATTGGCCGTCGTCGATCGTTGACACGTTGTAATTCTTTCCCGTGCAAGGATTTATCAGATCAACCCCAAAAGGTCGACTAACCTGGACTGCGACGTGGTACATGCATGTAAATCAATTTTGGTAGAAAGCATAGGTTTAATTAATAGGCACAGCTGACTTTCTTTTCCAAGCTTGCGCGCGCATGAGTGAAAGAAGAGGAGCAAACTTGTCCACTGCGAGATAGGATTTAAGTGGAAGCTTGGGCATGCCTAGCCTATACGTAAACCTGTAGGCAGTGGCTGGACCACTCAGCAAGAACTGTTAGTGTTTTCCTAAATATAGTGTCAAGTTTGGTTCATTTTCTTTGTCAAAATGATGAAAGGAATGTGAAGAGGTAAGAATGAAGGAATCCCACATAGAAGGGAATTGAAAAGGTAAGTGGGTATATAATAAAGTACTCCACTTACTTTATTACTTATGTGGTATGCTAAGGTGTGTGCATGTGCACCGAGTATGGTGCGAAGCACCATACGAGGAACAATCGCACGCACGCGCGCGCGCGCGAGCGTGGCAGTGGGCTGTGAGGCGCAATGTGGCGCTTTGATGGCGCACATTGGACGCCTTTAAGTTTTCGTCACGAAAACTAGACCATCGGTTCAACGGATCCGACCCTTGGCAGTTGGGTGGTTACACTCGTGTTATACCCGAACAGTTGCACCTGTTTGGCAGCTGGGGGGTGCTAAGTTTGACAGACCCAACTGTTGGGAGCTGGTTAGTTACCAGTCCGGATCTGTACCGTTGATCTTAACGGTTTCTGATCCAACGGTCCAGATTGCTTCGGTGATGATGAAAAGGTGTGACACTTGATTAGCAACCACTAGTGCTTTATAAATAGAGCACAATGGTCAGATTTTCGGACCTAGCAATAAGCCTCTACTCTCTTCATTTTTCTTTTCGGCAGATCTTTTACAACAAGAAATTTCTGCAGAATTTCTTACTTGTAAATCCCATTATCCAGAATTCCATACACATATCTGTGGGGTGAATATCGTGTGTGCAAACGCTATTCACTAAAGCGCTTCGTTGTATCTTGGAGGATATTTGCCGGTAACCCGCTGCACACCGTTTTCTTTGGTGGGGGCAAATATAAACTTAAGGAGAGCGTTTTACAACGTGCCTCGAAGCCGATCATTCTTTCAGTCACAAAGCCATCATACCGTATACCCCAACAAGAACTACCTTGAAAGTTGAAACTGTGAATGTGCCGGCTTAATATGTATAAGAAAACGTAAAAATGAGAAGTTCACCAGCGCGGGTCATGGGCACAATCCAACTAGCGTTGCCCAGAGCCATTACAACACACTCCGCTCATAAGCATTAGCGGTAAGCACCTTGCTAGCGGACGCATGTTCTCATTAATGTTGCGGCTTTAGGGGTCAGGGCTAATCTCAACCCTTTCTCTTGGCAAATACATCCAAGTCCAAAGCCCAAACCTAAGAATACTTGTCATAAACTTGGTCAGAAATGAATATTTCTTCACCTAATTTTATTGCCAAAAGATTAAAACGTTACTACCGTTGCACATTTTTGCAGTGAATGAAGTCTGAAAACACATAAGGGTGTGGGAGATTGTAGATTTTCTTTACTAACCACCCCGGCCATTTTGGGCTGAAGTCTCTAGTGTACGTGAACAAGAACTAGTTGTTCGAATTATCGGCATGACAGGATTGGAAGATGTAAGTTGACACTCTCCAGGATGTGCGAGATAACCCATTTGCTAGCTAGTTACGAAGTTCAAAGTGGGCGTATCCAACACCAACAATGTGGGACAAGAAGTTCTTGTCAAAACAAGGAAGCAACTTTGGTTTGACATACCATGAAAATAGGCACCAGTTTCAACAAGTGCGCTCTATATTTTTCTGCAGAATCAACATGCTTTCACCAAATGCATGTAATTTAATGAAGGCCAAGTAAGGGGGGAAGTAAAAAAGAAGAGACGAGACCCCAGCTTATTACAACTGAAGTACCCAAGGGCATTCCAAAAAAAAAAAAGACAAGAAAGACGCAATAAAATACATCAACTCGGTCTGAGTAAAGCTGATATGACAATCTTTAGTGTCAAAATGGAGAAACTATACGCATTCGATCAGCCCGATCTCAACTTTTGCCCAGCCTGAACGTAACAGAAAACCATATCTGATCATGCTGTGACGTATAACCTATTCAGCTTCCACTAAAGTCGGATTATCTCCGTAAAATGCTTCTTTAATTTTGGTGGGCTTAAAACTTTCTCGAATGGACAAGTACCACCCGGATATCGTATACAACTACCTCACGTAGGGTATCCAAGAAGGAAGCCGCAAGGCATAATCCTCATACTACAACAAAAGAAACTGCCTTAAGTAGTGTTCCTCGTAGTGTATCCGTTGCGACAAAAATGGCCAAACAACAAAAGCAGATAGTGACAGTGGATATCGGACTGCATAGCATTATTTGAGTGCCAATCGACCAGATGAAGAAACCACAATATCCAGGATGACGCACGAATCTATAGACTCCGTGTGTAACCAATTTGTGATGCTCTTGGTGCTTAGTCTTGATCATATGAGTATGAGCAGCTGTTAGAATTGCCAATTTACGTATTATTTCTCCAGTAACAACCATTGCAAGGCCCAGGTTGCTTATGTACCTGTTTCCCTTTAAGTTGGGAAAAAGATAATTTCAACAAAGTACTCTAGCAAGGATTCGAACAAGCCATTGCCAGAAGATTGATTTTGCTGATCAATGGGGACCTGAGAGTAACATTTGAACGGCCATGAAAAGCAATTGCTAGTAAGTATTCTGAACCACGAAAGAAGATTATAGCAGATAAGAACTGTATTAATAACTGTCTGCAACTGTGTCACTGAAGATCTCCATCCTTTTGACAAACTAAGCATACCAATAGCTCAGCAGGTTTTACTCGGACCTGGAGAACTTGCAAAAACTCTAGCAACCGAGTCCTTAACCCCAAGGATGCTTAAGAGTTAAGGATGACATTTTCTGTGCAAAAGAGAGACAAGATTAGGAAATGGAGTACCATAAGCGAAGTACAAGATCCAAAAAGATCAAGTACCTTCAATTAAATAAAGCAATATACCGAGAGGCAATCTTATGCCAATGTTGGGCTTACAAGGGCTAGCAATATATCAGATTCTCTACATCAAATGCATTGCCACACTATTATGTTTTTTCTGGGTGACACTGCATTGACTGGCGCTGAAGTCAAGGATTAGTTGTTGAAGCGGGTTGCCATCACATTTCCGAAGAAAGAAAAATATGTATGTCATACTCCCTCCGATCCTGATAATTTGATCAGGTTTTACATGGCACGCATATTAAGAATTTAATTTATATATTGTATGTTTCTCATTCTACCCTTTATAGCTTGTTTGCGAGTTTTTTTTAGGAGAGAAATGAGAGGAAAAGAAAGGAAAGTGGCTCCTTTCTTTCCTTTTCTCTAGTTTGTGAGTTTTTTTTAGGAGAGAAAAGAAGAGAAAAGAGAGGAAAGTTTGGACCTCTTTTGTCTCTAAATCTTTCCTCCCAAAATTGGGAAGAAACGGAGAGAAAGGAAACTTTTGTAAGTAATATTTTAAAACTACCCGTATTACCCTTCAAATAATGAAGACTAAATTTTTAAAGACTTTTAGATTTTAGGGTTCATTTCAAGAACTTCTCATTTTACTTACAAACAAATAATTATTTTAAATGTTAGAGTTGACTCAGAACTGATTGTTTTACTTTTAGTGTGACATTAATCAGATTTGGATGTTGGAATGTTTGTAGTCAACTCATGACTACTTCTTGTTTTTTTCTTTCTATTGTGATATTAACCAGTGATGTAAGACTTATTACATTTATATGGTATGAATTTTGTATGATATCATTGATGACTAATTTATTTTCCTCTTAAAATCATATTCTTTTTTAGTATCATACATCATGATCTTGGTTAGAATTATGACGATATAGTTTAAGGGTATATATGTAACCGAGTGTCTTTTCTTTTCTTTTCTGCTGAACTCACAAATAAGAGAAATGAATGATATTTTCTTTTCTTTCTTAAACTCACGAACAGGAGAAAGGAAAGTTGTCTTCCCTTCTCTTCCTTTCTTTTCTCTTCCTTTCTCTTCTTTTCTTTTCTTTTCTCTCATCTCAAAACTCACAAACAGGCTATTAAAGAGAGGGAGAAGAGAGTAGGTCAGGAAAGAAAAAATTTGTTGGTGGAGTGTTAAATATGGATAGAGAGATAGAATAAAAAAGTGGGCCCGAAGAGAAAAAATGAGTTGGTGAAGAGTTAAATGTGAAGAGAGAAAGTGAATAAAAAAAGTGAAAAAATGGTAAATATGGAAAAACACTTAAAGAATCTTTCTTAATTTAGACAGTGAGTAATTTTTATGGGATGACCCAAAAAAGAAATATGATCAATTTATGAGGGACGAAATGAGTATTACGAACAATGCAGTTCTTCGATGCAGGGATCGCCGATAGGGCTGCCCACGATAAGGTATAAGCTCAGTCTGAACCGAGATTGTGATCAAAGAATGGTGTTTGAGTGGGTCATAGTTGACAATCGGTAATGGTTCATCCTTTCACATACCTATGTTTAGAATTGTAGCAGAGTATCGGTTGGATCTTCACATAGCTAGTTGAGATCAGCAAGTGAAGAATATGTGTAACATGGGAGTAAAGGAACCTACTTGACACCACAAAACTATAACGTTCAATTTCTTTTCTTCTTCGTCTTCTTCTACCTTTTTTTTCAAAGTTCGGCTTTGTCAGCAGCGTCAGAGCAAACAAAGTGTTTATTAAGGGCTTCTAATCCCAATGACATTTAAATATTAGCACATTAATTCCATGGTTGGGTTAAATTGCCCTGTTCATCAAATATGCACTCGCCCTTAAAAAGTTGAAAAAAAAAATTAATGCCTTAACCCACGTCCAAGGTGTAGTTAATTTTTTTCTAGAAAGAGTTTAAATGATACCAGGGTTCGGGACACTAGTAATGCCACTTCAAACTTATTTCGTTTGTTGGATCAAAAGGTTAGAAATCACAATAGATAATATTACAAATAAAAAGGCGGACTCAGATAGTGGAAGAGAAGAAAAAAAATTACGAGTATATGTCAAATCTGCACGTTATGAATGGATGGTATGAGGGATGAGTATTTGGGCTAGAAAGTAAAAGACCATTAGGACTTGGGAGAAAGATTTAAAATTTAAATTACTCTACCAACGATTTTTAAATTTTTTAGAAAAGGGCAGAATAACAAAAAAAAAAATGTAGACTTAAGGATATACGTTAAAGTTCAAAAAATATTTCTAAGGTGCTCTCCTTTCAATAGTAGTATAGATGTCAACATGACAGAGAAATCAGAAAGCTAAAACATTCCTTACTGCACTCGTAACATCAAATATATATCTCAAGTTGTGAGTTCACAACAAATTTTCCACTTACAACAAATATATATCTCAAGTTTTTTCATTTTGGTACGAAGGCTTTTATAATTGAGACTGCTTATATCCCTGCTTGTATTGACAAAGTAGAATGGGCCACTTCGATCAGAACTCCTTTTTGTTGTTGATCTCAGATGAACTTTTTCGGAATTTCTTAGAGTCAGACCATCTTTCATAGACAACACAGATAGAGAGCAATAATGCTGTATCTAACTCTGAGCTTCATTCAACTTAACTGGTCAGCAGACAAGTGAACTACAAGGCCCCGATTAGAAGAATATGTCGGACATATATAACTGATCCAGGCTGCATCCAAGAACTTATCCCGCGTAGAACCGCGAGTACGAGTTTAAGTGATAGTCAATACTCCCTAAATGTTAGATTCAGACGGCCAGGCTTGAGATTTGATTCTTCCAGCAGAGTCTTGGGAGCAGTATTTGGAAGAACTCTACTCACCCCATGAAATATATGTCTAGATTTCCCACCAAAAATCAAGACGTCTCCTGATTCCAATATGACTTTCTCTGCCTTCTCAATGTCCCTCTGATCACCATATAAAAACTCTGCAGAGTCGCCAACGGAGATGGAGACCACAGGTAGTTCTCTACGGAGACTTTCTTGAGTTTCATCCTTATCCTGGAACCACAGTATGAAAATGTCTTAGGATCATGCAAACTCTCTTTTATTTGCATTTTCTGATTTCTCCCTTAAATCCCCTTTTTCAGACTCTCGTTGAGCGACAGGGAGGATATATCAAGAGGAACGAAAATGGCAATGTTGCAGGCAGGCAGGTTTGACAAGCTGTTACAGACAGTTACAGACTTGCTCTTTTACCAATGCCTCCTCAACAGTAAAAGTAAGCATGAAACCAACAATGTGAAAGAGTGTAAAAGTTCATTTGCTAAAATCAACCTAATACAGCATGGCAATCAACTACCTGCATCTTTCATCACAAAGAATACACAGCAAGTCACTCTAAAGATACATGCCACTGGAGTTCATAAGTTGAGAGTAACAACTTGAAAGAGTATATAAGTTCAATTCTTGAATTTGACCAAATAGGTAAAGACTATTCGTCGCAACAGCTACATCCATCTTTTCATCATGGAAAAAGCAATAGGAGTAATATAATTTCAGTCTCACTCTAAAGACATGCCACTAAAGTGATTTTCAAGATGAATAACAAAGCATCATCAACGAAAATAAGGATGGTTCAGAGAAGACAGGCAAACAGCACTATCTAGCATATCACAGGAGGAAAAGGAATGCGAAGATTACAAATATGAAATATGACTATAATGTTGCCACAATGACAACCAACATTGTTATGGAGCCACAAGGGTTTCGCAACCCTTGGTTAGATGTTCAACTCTTTGGACCTTTATACTGTTCACGCCAAGTGATGGAACTGCAGTAATTGAACATATATTGTCGCGATGAACACCAAATTGCTATATATACCTTGGCAGGGTTCAACAAACCGGCCGTTACATACGTGCATGCAACCCTAGCATCCATACGGAATACACGCACAGCTTAAGTCTAGAATAATGCAAATCATCAATTTGCAGGAGCCTGTTGCCCCATCAAATTTTAAACCTCAAATCCACCATATTTAATGGTAATTCATCCAAAGATAATTCAGTGCATAGGTTTATGCATTTTTTACCAGGAAGAATATCACAACTTTCACTAAAACCATAAAACAATAAGGTTTTGCTTTGTATTCTTGCAGTTACTGATTGTTAAATATTTTCAAAAATATCTTGGCGCCCACCTCAAACAATTTCTCTGGCTTCGCCGCCGGTTGTCATGCAAACCACAATGCTAAGTCAAGCTATGCAGGATCTATAATGCAAGCTTTGAAGAACATTACTGTAATCTTGAAATCACCGAGGTAAAAAACAGAATAAAATTTAGAAACCTGATGAAGACCAAGGCGGCCACTATTTGAATAAAAATTGACAATGCAGATGCTTGGTGACAGTGGGGGAAGGATGCCTTCTACATTTCTTGGTTTCAAGTGTTTATGTAGGTAGGCATGAGAATCCTGTATTGCTCCTTTGACCAACTGATGAAATTCAATTGGAATAGCAGGAGGTTTTGCACCATCAAACTCCCTTAGGTCAGCATACTTGCTTGTCTCAGGTTCCCAATTCATACCAAGGCACATCATCTTCAAATTCAGCTTTGCTCCATCCCGATAGCCAGGCTGGTAAAATCCTCCAGAACCCAGACCAAGCTCCCGGCAACTCTTTATGATTTTCACCTAGACACATGTATAATGTACGATTAATCAGCCGACAACCAGGTAGGAAAATAATACACCTCTAGACTCTAGCAATTTAATCAACATTAAGCAGGACCAACACCAACGCCTATAGATCCAGCCCAACAAATCAGTAAATGAAAGATATTAGCGGCAGCATATAGATTTATATAACAGTGGCGGAGAAATCCATTTTATCAAGTAAATGGAATGATAAAACATATTTGAGACAAGAAGCTTCATAACCATTATAATTGTAAAAATCCCTATACTCATCAATATAGGCATTCACTAACAATCAACATACCGGAAATAAGCATAACAGAATCAAGTGGAATGTTGCTGAATGGAACATCCGTTGTATAGAAAAACATCAATTAAGAAAATCAAGGAAGAAACAATAAATAGGTTACTCTAAGTTGCACCTGATCTTGGAAGGAGATGTGACTCTTTAAGAGAATCATGCCGGACCTCAGTACACTTGGGCTTTGCTCTTCCATGGCCCGTTTAATCTCATTTCTTTTCTCCCTATTCTTCACGTGAAGAGAGGGTTTTAGCCTGACATGAGTGTCATTTCTCTCTCTGCAGATGTCAAAGGGAGCTCCCACGGGCTGGCAATCAGAGTTCTCTGAGGCTCCCGTATGACCTGTTTTCACATGAGAAATTTGCCCACACCCAGTGTCCTTGGAAGGCACTTCTTTGATGCCAGATTTAGCTACAAAAGAAGACTCGGAAGACAAGCAGGCAGTATCAGCAAGATACGACGTTGGGCTTTTTTGCCCCTTCCGATTCCTTGTACTAAGCTGCCTATTCCAGGGACCAGACTGACCAGATAATGAAAGAATTCCCTTCCCAGACATGGACTCAGAAGAAGATAAACAGTCACTTTGTCTCGTAATATTGCCCACGGGCTGGCAATCAGAGTTCTCTGAGGCTCCCGTATGACCTGTTTTCACATGAGAAATTTGCCCACACCCAGTGTCCTTGGAAGGCACTTCTTTGATGCCAGATTTAGCTACAAAAGAAGACTCGGAAGACAAGCAGGCAGTATCAGCAAGATACGACGTTGGGCTTTTTTGCCCCTTCCGATTCCTTGTACTAAGCTGCCTATTCCAGGGAACAAACTGACCAGATAATGAAAGAATTCCCTTCCCAGACATGGACTCAGAAGAAGATAAACAGTCACTTTGTCTCGTAATATTGCCAACTGACTCTGGTGAATTTTGGTCCAGCTTAACACTTCCTATACCAGAAGATAGACCTTTAACAGCCGATGACTGAGAATCTTGTTGTTCTGGATAGTTCGATGGTGCTGTACAATCAAACTGCCTTGAATTGCTGCCTGTTGACATTATTCCTGTAGTTTGCCTTCCAATACGGGGTAAATTATTCTTTCGACCAGAGGAAAAATTGTCACAAGTTTCATCAGCTTCAATCTGTAGATTGCAAAGGGAGTATTATTCATTGAAAAACAGAAAGTGTCCATCCATCTATATGATACTAAATAGCGGAATTGCACTAACTTGTGTTGGGGAATTTTCTTTCCGCTTGTCTGGCTCGTTAAGATCTTTTGAAACGACCTATTCTCACATAAACCAAACTATCTTTTGAAACCTGTCACGCTAAAAGAAAATTAAAGCCAAAGGTTAATAAATTATGACCGAAAGCATCACAAATTACCATCAGAAACAACATTATCAGTTAAACTCCCAAACAATCTGCTGCTAGATCACAAACTATCAGTATAAGTTTGATCAGATGTGATTTGAACAATTACACCACGATTGTCCTGTAGGCAGTAGCTTAAGGACTATAAATCAACAAAACCACAATAAAGAAAACAAATACAGCAATCGTGAAATTAAGCAGGAGGTAAAGAGTGAACGATAACTGCATACGAAGTTGGAAACTGGACAAAGAAAATCAGCTAATAGGTGTCATAAACCGAATATGTAGCTAATTCTACCGTGTTTCGCTTTCCTTTTTCTTTTATTGCCAAAAAGATCAAGGGCCACCAATTAAGCAAGAGAACTAGGCGGTGCATTGTAATGTCTATGGTTTTCTTCAGCCATAGACTCGCTTCATTTTCTTCCCCTGGAAAAATCCATACACAAACATTGTACAGCGAACGAACAAGAGAATCGAACTGATTCAACACCAGCACCACCACTATCGTTGCCTCCCCAACCACCCACCATCGTAACCACGTAAAAGTCTACCAACAAGGATGCAATTAGCATCGAGGAGGGAGAGGACAAAGATGAAGAACCAAAGGTTAAGATCTTGGCATCTACACTCGTTGGTGTGGCAGCGAGCCGGACCTCGACGAAGAAACCTTCGATGAAGAAGCCGACTTTGAGCTCTTCAGTCTATGTAAAAGCCTCCATTGATTGGTAATTCTTCCAATCGGATGGAGGTATCCAGATAGACCACAACACTTCGTCTGGATCCAGAGCCTGATGTTATTCTTCCTTGACTCCCTGGAACTCCGATCCACTGCTCACTCGTGTGTGTAATTGCTGTGAAAGCATCAAATTCAAAACTAATTGCCACTGAGAGGAGAGGACTACAAGGCTTACATATTGAAGTATTGTTTGTTATTAACATGCCCCCTCACATGTGGCCCAACTATTTTTGAGTGTGCCTAGCACGTGAAGAAATTGATTGGGAGATGGTGAGGAACTAATTTTTGAATTGTCTGCTCGGCCTGGATCGACTAGCTTTCAAAACTAATTGGCAATGAGAAGAGAAGCCCTACAAGCTAAGTAGCACGAACACAGACACTGCGTCCGACACCGACCGGGACACTGGACACCGCAATTTCCAAAAAACCAGATTTTGGACACCGCAAGACACCGCTGAATTTTTTATATATATTTTTATTATGTATATATATAGTCATTAAATATCAAATACGTTCTACATCTAAAAGAGTAAACAATAATCAATAACCACAAAACAAGCAACTCAAATAAAAGTCATACTTCAAATTTAAATGCAATATAGTACAAAAAAAACATGGTACATAACATAACAAAGTACTTCACTACTCAACTCTTACTAAATCATGCAAACAGGTAACAGAAACAGGGTAAGCGCCCTCTTCTTCACCGCCCAAACAGAAACAGAAACAGGGAACTCTTGCAAGGTCATAAGAAATTACTTAACTCTTACAAAGTCACCTTCGAATGTAGCGAAACGAGAGAGATGAGAGAGAAAGAAGAAGACCTCAGTAAAGAAGGAAAAAAGAAATAGATGAGAGAGAAAGACGAAGGCACCTGCTGCTGGAATCCGGCGACGGCGGCGAGATACGAAGGGGAGATCCTCCAGCGACAAGTTTGGGTGGGTCGTCTGCTTCGTTCTCTTCCCTTGACGCGGTAAGAAGAAGATTCAGAAGACGAACGGTAATGGCCAATTGATCGATCTAATTAGGGCTTCCTTAAAGTATATTTATAAAAGAGCTCCAAAATTATCAATTATTATGCACAAATCCCCAAAATAAGTTTGAAATTTTGTACTTTGACCCATACGTTTTGACACTTCTTCATGAGGTGTCGTGAAGTGTAAAAAACGAACACTTACAAAGCGATGGATGTGTGATCAACGATGATCTCAGATGTGAATCTATTAATCGATCTATCTATCCCACAGTGCCGAGTGGAAGGGTCATCGCTCAACGGATAACCATTTAATTCTATCAAGTTCAATATTAGTCAAATTAGTCTACATTTATCGGTCCTCTTCTCCATTACTTAGAAAAAGTGAGCCACCGGTTCAAGTATTTACAGAAGCTTTAGTTTTCGTGCTCATCTTAATTGTTGGTTTAGTTTATGCAGGGTGAAAAGGGGCAAGTTTCTTATACCTTGATTCGGAATGAAATAGTTTTTAGATATGTTTGTACGTGAGATAATGTAATACCCCAAACTTCGGGAGCAGGTTAAATAATCATCCAGGCTCTGAAAAATAAACGGGCGTTAAATTTGAGCATTGATAGTGTGTAAGAGCTTAAAATAATTTTGGGATAAAAATATAATTTTCAAAATTTTGGGGGCATTTTTGTAAGTTTGAAAAAATAGAGGGGCTATTTTGTAAATTGTAAAAACAAAATTGTAGTTAGGTGTCAAACTTTTGGGAGATGACGAGCCACCTCCTACTAGCTTAAGTGCTAAGCAATGTTAAATGCTTTAATAATGGGTCTTGGGTGGATAAGGAAGCTTCGGGTAATGAAAGAAGAACAAATTTTGGCTCCTTTTCGGGTTGCAGGAATCTTCCTTCAACCCCATGTATAGTGATAATTAATAGTCGCTAAATATTTCAAGCGACTTTTTTTCTACCACTTTCAGCGACAATTATTAGCAACACTTTTTTAGTGTCACTAAATAAAAGCCACTAAAAATATTTAGAGACAATTGATTGTCGCTATACAAAGGGTAGGAGGAAGATTCCTCCTATTAGGGTAGCAGCCAAATTTTTTCCATGAAAGAAAGTAAAGGAAACAAAAGAAAAACAAACAACAAGAGTAACAGGAAAGAATGAAAGAAAGAAAATCAAAACAGAGAGGAAGAAGAGAAACAGGGGGGCTTCGGGCAGGGGGGAGAAAGTGAAGGAAAAAAAAAATGAAGAAGAAGAAAATTGGAAGAAAAACCTCAAGGTAGTTTTCTCCTAGATATATTAAGTTCTGCAACCATGTTCGTATGATGTTTTCTTGATTTTACTATACAGGTCATATCCTTTTTCTTTTCCCTATTGGTATCTGCGTCTCATGTTTTTTTTTCCCCATTGCTGTTTTGCTTGGAACTCGGTTGAGTTTCGGGTAGCCAAATGTACCTGAATTAGAGAAAGTAGAGAAAACAGGCCATAAGGTAGTGTCTTGGGAAACTGGGGTTTCTAGTTTGTTAAACGTGTGTGAAAAACACACAGTACGAGTGTGCGTGGGTAAGAACATAGGGAGAGTCTCTCTGTGTGTGTCTAGGGTGCAGGTGTGTATGATTGTGTGTGTTACAGTGTGTGCCAAATAAACCACGTATAATTGAAATTACTTGTTGGGGTTCTCGAACTGCTATGGGGTAGAATTCAGATAAATGAAAGCAACCATAACTAATTGATGAGATCATTTGTAGGAGGATATTACCTGTTTGAGCAGAGCAATTACTAGACCACAGTTGGTCCAAAATCTTCAAAGCATTATATGAGAATGCTTCCATGATGAAGAGGATGATAGAAAGTATCTCAGCAAGTGGAGAAGTTGGTGGTCCAGTTGGAGCATACGTGTATTTAGCTTGTGTAACACTGTAACGTGTGTGAAAGTGGTGTTTAAGGGTGTGAGTGAATGAATTTGGGTTGGCAGGGGATACAAGTGTGTGTCTAAAGTGAGTGAGTGTGTGTAATAATGTTCATGGGGATAAGGGAGCCTCGGATGGAAGAAAAAAAAAAGGAAGGAACAGACCAAGAAACAAGAAAAAAAGAAAGAAAACAGAGTGAAGAGAAGCATGACAAAGCATCTCGGGGGAAAGGGAAAACCAAGGAAAAATGGGAGGAAATCGAGCCTAACTTCGAGAGGTGAGTTACGCAACTTCTAGTAGGCATGTTCTAGTGTGTGTTTATGGAGTTTATGTATGTTTTTAATCACTGATGATTTAGCTGTGAACATGGCTGTGAAGCCACGTTGGGAGGGGCTGTTTTATGGGAATTTGGGGGCTTCGAATAAGTGTGTTGCTATGATTTGGTGAAGTTTTGATAGATGGATTATGGTTTGCCTGAATTATTGATTTTAAGGAGCAAGGGGGTGAAGAATTGTGATGGGGCAGTTAAGGAAAATGAGTTGCAGTGAGTATATAGTATATACATGTGAAATTCATGCATGTAAATTCATGAAAAATGAAGGTTGTTTATGATTATGTGATAATATGGTTAGTTTAGGAGTGAATGGGAGGGAGTGAAGAATATTTCAGTGGGTTTCAGGAGATTGTGTGTTTCAGTGGGTTTGAGTGGGTTTCAGGAGATTGTGTGTGTGTGTTTGAGTGTGTAACTGTGTGTGTTCTTGAGTGTGCGAGTTTCGGCTGTGTTTGTGTGCGCGCTTATGAGTGTAATTTGGTGTATATATTTGTGTTAGTGAGTGTTAGGCATGATTTGATGTGGTTATGTGTAGTGAGTAGAATGTGTCAGTGAGCTGTTGGAGTAGTGTGTGGGGGAAATGGGTCTCGGCTGGTTCAGGGAAGAAGAAGGCATATGTGTGTTTGAAGGTGAAATAGTAGGTGCCTTGATTTGAACAGTAATGGTAATTGTCACTAAAGGTAGAAAATCAATTAATAAGTTTTTAATCCAATTTTTTTTAAATAGTTAGGGCCAAAATTAGACAAATAGGAAAACTATAACCCCAAATATTTTTACGAGACCTACCCTCTAGAATTTTTTGGAATTTTTCGGTGTTCGCGTAGGATGCTAAATTAGGGCACCGATTAAACCGTAATAGCGAATATATTTAACCTAGTAAACCAAATTATTTTAATCTATGGGAACCCTATTTTACTCTTATGATTCATTGTCTAAAGTTTCGTGTCATTTCGAGGTTGATAAGTATTTTTAGTCGAACCAACTTTTAAGCACTCAGTTTTGATACCAGTTTGGGATTGTTGGGCAAAAATTTTATAAAATACTTTTTAGCCCAGAAATGACTTCAGGATGCTTAAAATTGTATTTTAAGATATTTTGGGGGGGTTTTCCAGTGTCGAAAATCCCGGTGGTATTTGGTAATTTGCCACCCCGGAGGAGTATTTTGGTAATTTTACTTATAAAAGGTATTTTTTAGTACATTCACATACTATAAGACTATTTTGGCAAGATTAATCATGGAAACACTATTTTGGTGACTTAGGAATGCGAGGGGTGTTTTGGTAATTTGTCACCTCAAAAGGGAATTTTGGTAATTTTACCTATAAGAGGTATTTTTTAGGTAAATTTACATACAGTAAGATTATTTTAGTAACTTTGCTTATGGAAAAGTCATTTTGATGGTTAAAATGTAACGGGGGTATTTTGGTCATTTGCCACCCCGAAGGGGTATTTTGGTAATTTGACCTAATAAAGGTATTTTTGCATAAATTCACATGTGGGAAGCTTATTTTAGTGATTCTGCTTATAAGAAGGCAGTTTGGATGATTTAAGTTCGAGAGGGGCTTTTTGGTAATTTTACACCTCAGGGGCGTTTTGGTAATTTTGCATACGTGGTGAGGGAGGTTCATTTTGGGAGTATGTGTGAGTCCGTATTAAGTTATAATATTGTATTGTAAACTATATTCTAATGATTCGATTATTCCGTTTAGGTTAAAGTTAAAGACTTCTGGTTATTTAATTTAGATACGGATCCAGGTAAGGGTTTCTATCCGAAACTCGAGCCATCATTTTACTTTCGCAATTATTCTTTTGTTTATTTATGACCGTTGTTGAACTCTAAGTATGCATTGATTTTGATCTGTTATTGCCAAGTAAACCATGATGTTGAACCTGATTCAGTTATTGAACTCATGTTAGTGCTCACCTTTTGTTGCATTTTGAGCATTGATCTGTGTGTTGATTTTGTGATATATGTCTTCTGTATACTGACATGAGAATATGTTCTGTTCTGAGGCGGGCGTTATAAGGCTGGTATGAATCCTGCGTGGAACGCATGCTAGTACCTAAATGGACTAGTATTCTGGTACATCATGCATGTGTACATTTTCTGAGCCTTGTTTGTATGGCATTGCTACTACCCATGATTAGTATCTTCTGAATGTATGTGCATTGTATCTGAATTTATTGTTCAAAAATGTCTAAGCACAATTGTTTGAGATCCCTGAACTGTTTGTCTTTGAATTGTGGTAACTCCCTCCGAGATTGCTTTGTGTAAGACCTTATTGACCTTTCAAAATATCACCCTTCGTTTGACTCCCTTCTGCAGGTGACAATCAGTTGTCGCATGTTCGGGGATGGGTTAGAGTCTGTGTGAGATTCCAATGAGCCCATCACTACTCGGTAATATGACCCTTGCGCGGGTTTGTACCATCACTTCATTCTATCAGGTTATTGAGAATCTAGGTTTTAATAGTTAAGTTTGAACAGTTATTGAAAATTTGTAATTTAAGGAACTTGGATCAGTGTTGGATCAGATGCTTTAAAGTATGTGTTGGTGAACAAATTTGACGTGATCTAGTAGGTTAACGACCCAGGAGTTCGGGGAGATGAAGCTCCGGATTTCTAAGGCATTACAGCTTGCCCGAATGGCATTGCAATCGCCCCAAGATCAACATTGATTTTTTATTTTGGTTGTTCTGTATACTGCAGTGACTGCTATGAAAATGACTGGAAAGTATTATGTGGAATAAATTGTGCTCGTGTTGAAATCTTTTTTAGAAATCTTCAGTATATTTTGGAAAGAAATGTCTCCGATGATCTGTTTACGTTCTGAAATCTTTTGGAAAACCATCACTGTATTTTAGAATGATGGCTTTAAAGATGATCTTTTATTGATCATTTTGGAACCCATCATGATTGTTGTTTATTTTGGGTATCTATTTCTGATGAACTTTGATCCTTTTGAAAATCATTGAGTCTTTGACCGTTTGAAGCATTTTGAAAATTTTCGTTGGTTGGATTCTTTGGAATCGTCTGGTAATTCTTTGTTAGTCCTTGTACGACCTTACTGAGCTCTCAAAAGCTCACACTTTGTTTGATTCACTTCTGCAGGTGATGATCAGTTATAGCATGTTCGGGAATGGCATGGAGTCTGTGTGAGATTTCGGTGAGCCCACCACTACTGTGTAGTGAGACCCCTGCGTGGGTCAGTATTGTCAACTCGTTCTACAACGACTCGAGTTATAAAGAATTTAGGTTTTAATAGTTTAAGTTTAAGCAGCTTTGTAAGCTTGTATTTGAAGAGTTTGAGATGGTATCAAATTGAATGTTTTGAAATATGTGTTAGTGAACAGGATCTGACAGGTTTGATGTGATCCGGTAGGTTAACGACCTAAGAGTTTGAGACGACGAAGCTCTGAATTTTCGGGGGCGTTATAACTTTGGTCTCGTTTACATAGAACACCTCATAGTTTAATTTTTGGTTCACATTACCGTGAACTTCTATTTTTGTGCTCGTGACACCACCATGTCTCAAACACCTCACTACTGCCAACCTTTTTCCTCAAATCCAACCACCCCATTGTCATAGCCACGTTTCCTCCGGGACGATCACCATCTAGATGTTAGTTGAACTTTTGCAATTGCTCAATTTGGGATCTAGAGTTTTTTTTTTCTAAGCAAATTTGATTAAAACACGTTACCCATTACAACCTAAGGCGATACCCAAACGGGTATCCCTGGAACAACTAAGACAACGCATCCAAACGGATGGTCTTGGAAAATGGCCCACATGGCCTTGGAGGAAATAACGGTACACATAAGGGCTACCCGTATTTGGAGTTACCAAATTAAGGGGTAGCCAGAGACGGGAAGATGCAATTTTTTGCATCATATCCCTAGCTCCCACCAAGACAGGGGAGAGTGCCATGGGCCACTTTAGATGGCAGTTTACATTACTGCCGCGGTTTACATCGGAGCTCCAACAGTTGAAGGAGGGTCCTCCCAAGGCCGGATCGAAACGATCCGAAGCTCGAAGAGAGTATGCATCTTCCAACTTTCGCAAATCCGGCATCTTCAAGCCACAAGTTCTCCATTTCTGATTAACATCGGATGAATCTAACCAAACCAACCGGATCAAAGATCCGGCAACGATGACGACAGATCTAAGAACAAATCTCAGATCTGAGGATTCCAGAAGAAGGAGGGAAACCTTGAGGCTGAAGGAGCACCGATCTGTGGGGGAATGGATGATCGGCGCGAGGAGGAAGTCGATGATGGGCGACGGCGCGAGTCGGCAGAAATGGAGTGCCGAGGGAGCAGGAGAGGATGCCATATAAAGGAAGAGAAGGAGAAGGAGTACAGGGAGGGCCTCCCTTTCCATCCTCACAGCCATGGAAGTTGAAGAGGAGGAAGGGGTGGCGGTATGGTTTTCTGAAAGAAAGAGACAGTAGGGTTTTCTTCTCTCGCTGGAGCGGTTTTTAGTCTGGTCCGTTACACGACACTATCATAATTTGGGATCTAGAGTTTAGTTTTGAATTAGGTTTGCTTTAAATGTTTATACAACAGTTGGTCTTGTACCTAACTAGGAATCTCTTCTACAAAGGTGATGGGTGATAATTGCAGAAACGGAAGGTCTCGTGATTTCCTTGGTGGGCGGTGGCTGGCCTTAAAAAGATTGGAGGCCAAAACCCTAGTGTAGACAAGAGAAGATAGTGTAAAAGAAGAAGATGTGGCTATCACAAGGGTTTGATTTTGATAATGTGGCTTCCACATGTGTTTTAATTGACATGATGATATGGTTGCCATGTAGGTTTTGCTACAAATTATCAAAATTGCGCTCCAAGATTAACATAAATTAAAAAAACTCAAGTTTTTTTTTCCTTTTTTCTGTCAATTGGTGTCTGAAGCACAAAAATGAAAGTTTGGAGTGGCGAAAAAAAAAGTCTAGGGTGTTATGCGTAAACAACCCGAAACTATAGGATTTTATGTGCAATTAACCCAATTGAAAATGGGACCTCATGCAAGGGTATGTTAGGAGTTTTTTTTTTTCTTTTTCTTTTTATCACTTGCGCGTACGGGAAGGGATTCGCATTTCAACTTAATGTTCCAAGTTTGACACAATTAACTTTTGGCTTTCCAATTTATACGTAATTCAACCTTCTAATCCACTTGAAAGCCATGTCATCCCTTCTGCTTCCCTCATACAAGCAACCATCACCATCCTTCATACAACCAGCAAACCCCCCAAAATAGCCACCATCGAACCCACCAAAAGTGCCACCGCCACTAGCTCCATTAGACCAACACTATTATAATCACCCACACGAAACCTACACCAATGTTGATGCCAAAACCAGCATCATCACTCAATACCAAAACCCATACCACCGCCACTACCATCAACGCCATCCTCACCTAGCACCAAACAGGCAACTACAGTCACTGTCATCAACACCAAAACCGCATGCTATAACCTTTTTGCCTTTCTTCCATCGATTTTGCTTTTAGGGTTCTACAAGAATTTTAGTTTTGCCTTTGGAGATGGTGGTGGTGTGATGGCATGGTGGCGCGGGGGCATTGTTTTAAGGTTTGGTTAGGTTTTCAATTCTAGTTTGCAGATGGTGGTGGTGCAGTGGCGCAGTGGCTTTGAATTGGGTTAAGATTTTAGTTTTGTTTAGGGTTTTGATTATAGTTATGGAGATGGCAGTGGCGCGGTTGCTTGAATTGACTGAGGCAAAGATATTATGATAGAGCTGTGTGGTAGTGATGGTTGGTATAAAGGTAGGTGATGGTGGAGCTGGTGGTGGATGTTGTTGGCAAATTATCATTTTGATGCTAAAAGTGGTAGAGGTTTGGACACCGCTGCGGTTGGTTGGTGCAGATGGTGGATGATTTTGGGGTTTAGTTCTGACAGTGGACATCAATGGTGTTTTAGTGCATGAGGTGGTGGGTGTTTGGACGAGGGAGACAAAATGTCAAGGTAGATTAGGGGTCAAAAGTATGATTTTGCCTATGAAGAATTAAAAGAGGATCAATTGAAGCTATTATGTAAAGATCGATTTTGCCCGTAAAACTTTGCCAAAACGAGAGCGAAAGGTATGGAGTAAGATCTCGGGTCCAATTGGAGCCGTTATTATTTAAATAGAGAATCAAGTATTTCAATCGATAGTTAAGGGGTTAAATGAAATCGGCATACAAACTGTAAGAGATTTTTAACAATTTACCCTCTACAGGAAAATATTGATACCTCTAAATGTTTTCTTGATAGAGCCTGATTTGAAACTATTGAGTTCTACAGAGATGCACGACCATCAACAAATCCAATTTTTTTTTTAAAAATGGTAATATTATACCGTATAACAAATAAAGTTTGATAATAACATGAAATTAACACAAGTATCTTGAAATAATATACATGTATGCACCGTGCACTTAACCCGCACACATGTTCAAAACTTTAGCATGAACATGTATTGAAATACACCGAAATGCCAGCTAGAATATGATACCATTAACTTGCATGTCCAGAAGCTCTTAACGGTGTTAACGAAAAACAGAGAGAGGTAAAGAGTGCACGTGAGACTTACGCCTTGATGGTAATTTTGTGTTACATTTAGCATAACAAAATTGCGCTAACGCTCCAAGTAGCGAAAAATAAAAGGAAAAAGAAAACAAGAAAGCTTAGAAAGCTCATATATGCATTGTTTGACCAAAGTAGCATGCCTAATGCCTAAAGTTTGATTACGGAAAAATTGTACAATTTATTTCGTCTCTTAAGTTTTAACATTACACACCACATGCTTTTTACGATCTTCGCAATCAATTGCCTGTCCATCACCCCTGCAAAATCCTAATCTGATCTCTGGTATAATTTGATCAATCTTCTGAACGGCGAACATTGTTGTATCTCCAAGCTCAGATCACCGTGAAGCATGATTCTCATTTGCATGAGAGGTACTTAATTAATCAACACCCAGAGTTTTAGATTTTGATTTTTATGAGTAAAATCCGTGCGATTAGATCATCTGATGATAAATTAGGAACTCATTTGAGTTGTCGATGCAATTTGTACTTGCTTTTGATATGTTTATAGTGTTCGTTAGTTGTTACGGACTAATTCTCTGTAATGATGAATTAGTATGAGTTATTTTGAACAGGATGGAATGTAGAAAAAGGGGTGGGTGGTGATGTATGGTATCCGATACCTACTTACATTCCAACACCTCACCGACACATCTGAATATGTGTCGGACGCCTCTCAGCGATGTCACGATACTAAATATGTGTCGGACACCTCTCAGCGAT
The DNA here is from genome assembly GCA_033065855.1 of Escallonia rubra. Lineage (NCBI taxonomy): Eukaryota > Viridiplantae > Streptophyta > Magnoliopsida > Escalloniales > Escalloniaceae > Escallonia > Escallonia rubra. The sequence goes on from JAVXUO010002762.1 coordinate 891,762, forward strand.
GTCACGATACTAAAGACTTCCCTAAGTCGATTGTGCAACACTTAGCTGAATCAAACCCCCGCTTGCACGTTAAGTTAGCTTATCTCTTGGGTTGAGAGATGTTAAGAGTAAATGAATAAAGGAAAACAAGAGTTTGGGAGAATAATATTCACTATTGCTTAGAGAATGATATAATGCTTGGATTACTCCATACCTTGACCAAGTGAGGCTTTAATTATTTATACTACTCCACCTCCTAAATGAGCGGTCGAGATATATTTGATCTTACGGTTTACATTCCGTTTTTAGAACTATGTACAATAGTTTTTATATATTTACAAGTCTCTCAACCTTTTTAGAGTTCTATTATAACTCTCTAGAATTATCTGTATGTGTAGAGAGGTAGTGAACATTCTGAAAACATTGTTCATTCATCACCTCGTAAGCGTCAGAGTAAACGCCCGTCTTTTGACAAAGTGTCAAAACGTAGGGGGGCAAAGTATAAATTTTCAAACTTATTTTGGGGGTTTGTTAGAATAAACTTTAAGGAAGCCCCGATCAGATCGACCCATTACCGCTGTCTTCTGAGTCTTCTTCTTGCGGCGTCAAGAGTAGAGAACGAAGCAGACGACACACCCAAACTGGTCGCCGGAGGATCTCGCCGCCGTCGCCGGATTCCAGCAACAGGTACCTTCGTGTTTCTCCCTCATTTATTTATTTTTTCCTTCTTCACTGAGGTCTCCTTCTTTCTCTCTCATCTCTCTCGTGTCGGTAGATTCGAAGATGACACTGTTGATGTAGATTGTGCCCTTGGTCGAAGGAAGGATATAATAGTTGTGTGATTTATGTTTTATGTATGACTTTTATTTGAGTTGATTGTTTTGTGGTCATTGATCATTGTTTACTATTTTAGATGTAGAATGTATTTGATATTTAATGACTATATATACACACACACATAATAACAATATAAAAGAATTTAGCGGTGTCCAAAATCTGGTTTTTTTAAATTTCCGGTGTCCGATGTCCCGGTAGGGGTCGGTGTGGATCCGGTGTCCATGTCGTGCTGCTTAGGGTGGATGGGTTCTGGAATGTGGTTTCATCTTGAATGATGCGATAATTTTGTTTAATATAGATGCATAACCAGATTGCATACACTAGCCAGGCGTTCCACCCCCTTCTCCTTTATAATTGCCAAATTCGTTCACTTCATGTCCATGGCATATTTTATGCTATGCATAAAATGCAGAAGCGGGGGTGGAAGTGGGCCCAGCCATTCATTTTGCTCTCCAACCTCTTTAATTGGGAGTCAAACAGCATTTACTTCAGTTCATCACTTTTTAGCGTCTCTTTAGTTGCATATTACTTCTTACTTTTTGGACACAATTTATCAGTGGCTAAATTAGTTCCATTGATCTTGTGAAGCTGGGAGCTTGTGAAGTAATAATGGTGAAGCTTACAATGATTGCTCGTGTTACTGATGGGCTTCCACTAGCAGAGGGACTAGATGATGGCCGTGATGTGCAAGATGCTGAACTCTACAAACAGCAAGTCAAATCCTTGTTTAAGAATCTCTCACGAGGCCACAATGAAGCTTCAAGGATGTCTGTTGAGACTGGCCCTTACATCTTTCAGTATCCTTATGCAGCATGTCAGAATGATTCTTTATCATTAGTTTCAAGTTAATACTTGGCAGACACTTTGGGTGCCATGAGCTCTCTCCTAATTTTGTTTGTGCTGTAAAAGCTAGAAGTTCTTTTGTAGTCACAGTATGGGAACATTTTTTCGGATACTTTTGTAGTGCTTAACTGCATTATACACACACACAAATCCCTTTCTTTAGAGTTAATGATGCACTGTCACTAGAAACCTGATTTAGCTTAATTATTCTCCAAAATACTAGTGAGTCTTTTTTATTTAGCCGACCCGAACTAGTTTGGGACAAAGGCTTGGGTGATGATGGTGGCTAGTGATAGTCTTTATATGCATTGGAGTCTTCTGTGTTCCTATTTCTCTTGTGGAAGCTGCTTAAGCTCTATGTAACTGTGAGGGCATGCATCTTCTTCTGAACAATCCTTTGTTTTAATGTAGATGGAGGATTTGATAGTAGTTCTTCACTCTAAGATGACAAAATTGTAATCTGTGGTTCGGTTGTAATGTTAAGTATAAACATCTCTGACATGCGAATTCTTGGTGTGTGTAATATTTTTGATGATACAAAGATACTAAATTGTATGATGAGTTTTTTTTTCCATTTAGAAAATTGATTTAGTATGAGTTTCATTTTCTTTGCCTTTGCTTGAGTTTGAATATTATCTTCACTCTGTAGCTAATTGCCCATTTTATTGTTTAAAGGACCTCTGCTTCTTCCCTGCTCATATTGATACGCGTATGTGTACATGGGTGGCACATGTGTGTTCGTGAATATTTAGGCGTCTCCTTCTGTGCTCAAACTGTTCTTCACTGTCATGCATGAGATGTAGAGGGTGACTATTGTCAATGTAGTAACTCATGCTTTCCTCCTTTTTTTCCCCTCTCTTGAAGAAATGTTTAACTTGCGAGACTTTTATTACATGGAGTCTTCATAATGTTAGTTGGCCTTGAGACATAAGAAGTATGTTATGTATTGACTCAAATGCATGCTCTAAGCCTAACATTAACTAGGCGGATATATCATAAGGATTGAGGCGAATGAACTCTTTGATTTTTATGCACAGGCCGCCAGGGACAAATTTTATGATGGGGCAGTAGCGCTGAATGATAGTATCTCCAATTTTAACGCACAAATCTTCTATTACCTTCATGTTCTCCTTTGCTTGTCTTTCTATTCAAATATCAAGAGTGGACCTCTTTCTACTACATTTTTCTTAACCTAGGCTCCAGTTATATTATTGAAGGGTGTGTGTGCTATCTGACAATGTGCAATCGTGCTTATCCCAAGAAACTTGCCTTTCTATTCAAATATCAAGAGTGGACCTCTTTCTACTACATTTAGCTTTAAATTGATTTAGTATGAGTTTCAGCTTCTTTGCCTTTGCTTGAGTTTGAATATTTTCTTCACTCTGTAGCTAATTGCCCATTTTTTTTTGTTAAAAAGACCTCTGCTTCTTCCCTGCTCATATTGATACGCGTATGTTTACATAGGTGGCACATGTGTGTTCGTGAATATTTAGGCGTCTCCTTCTGTGCTCAAACTGTTCTTCACTGTCATGCATGAGATGTAGAGGGTGACTATTGTCAATGTAGTAACTCGTGCTTTCCTCCTTTTCCCCCCCTCTAATGATGAAATGTTTAACTTGCGAGACTTTATTACATGGAGTCTTCATAATGTTAGTTGGCTTTGAGACATAAGAAGTATGTTATGTATTGACTCAAATGCATGCTCTAAGCCTAACATTAACTAGGCGGATATATCATAAGGATTGAGGCGAATGAACTCTTTGATTTTTATGCACAGGCCGCCAGGGACAAATTCTATGATGGGGCAGTAGCGCTGAATGATAGTATCTCCAATTTTAACGCACAAATCTTCTATTACCTTCATGTTCTCCTTTGCTTGTCTTTCTATTCAAATATCAAGAGTGGACCTCTTTCTACTACATTTTTCTTAACCTAGGCTCCAGTTATATTATTGAAGGGCGTGTGTGCTATTTGACAATGTGCGATCGTGCTTATCCCAAGAAACTTGCCTTTCAATACCTGGAAGATCTTAAGAACGAATTTGAGCGTATCAATGGGAGTCAAATTGAAACAGCTGCAAGGCCTTATGCCTTCATAAAATTTGGTAGAATCTACTTCTTCTCTATAGTCTTTACATTTCTGTTCTCTCAATTGGTATTGCTTTTGCCTTGTGTTTCACAGATACGTTTATACAGAAAACAAAGAAATTGTACCAGGACACAAATACTCAGCGGAATATCTCTAAGCTGAATGATGAACTATATGAAGTTCACCAAATAATGACTCGCAATGTACAAGAAGTTCTTGGTGTTGGTGAAAAGTTGGACCGTAAGTTTTTCGTTTCTTTTTATTGGTCACAGAAAAAACTTGATTAGCATGCTTTGTGGGATAGCTCTATGTTAGGTTTTATGCTGTGAGAAATGGTTTTGAGAATGCATGTGTTTATTGTCCTAGCTTGCCTCTTTATTTGTTGTTCTTTTCCCTTTGCAATCAGTCAGCAGCATCTAAATATTGCATCTTGTGCCTTTATAGTACCATATGGCGATCAACCTGGTATGCTTCTGTGCTACTTTTGAATCAGTTTCGCAATTCTCTTAGCTAGGAATGTGTTTAAAGACACAACACAGTTCATGACCAAACAGTGAACAGCTAAATCTGCTTAGTTTCCATGTGATGGGAGCTCAGTGGTAGATTTTAGGTTGGGCAGACCTTTGTGTTTGGGTTGTACATGGGCTTCTGAACTACTTGAAATAAATTTTTTGGATAGAGTGCTCATCAGGTCTAAAAAGTAGCTTTGGAACAAATGAGTGGACTTAAGAGTTGTCTGTATAGCTCCATCTTCCCGTCGTTTGCAATGAGCTTCTTATTTAGATTCAGCAGCCCTGCCTAAGAATGGGAAACGACCTTGGGAAATGGTAAAGTTGGAAATTTTAACTTGTGAAGTGGCAAGATAGATTTGCCAGGGTGTGTACTGAAGTTATTTTGGAGAAAGGTAGATTTCTCTTTTCTTTAACGATGCTATATGTCCTTTTGACGTTTGGTGTCATTATTTAACTCTTCTAAAGAACTTGTACATTAAGAGTGAACAACCTCCATGTGATGACACAGCAAGTTGTAATGACACCTTCATGCTCAACTTTCCATCATCGGTTCTATGGGCACCCAACCTCTGCTGTTTTGAAATTAGCCACATACAATTCATGAAGAAAGTACATCGGCAAGTTAGAAGAGAGTTAAAAGCTTTGAAGACTGTCGGGATTGAAGCATCCCTAAAATCAATGTCGTTTTTCAACTTCCAAATAGTCAGAAAGCATATGATCTAAATTTTCAACAGCGAATATGTGATAGTGTAATTGTGACATCTGATGGCTTTATATGTTAAGTTCCGTTTTCCTTATAATCATATCCATATTTAGACAAGGTTGTTTGACATTTTCAAACGCGAAAGAGGGGGGGGGGGGTTATTGAGGTTTTTTTTGCTAATACCTCCTACATGGACAAGCAAAATGGGAGTGGAGAAATGCAATAGAAATTGGGATGTCATTACTGGACACGTTCCAAATCGGAGCTTGCATCCCTTTTCTCTAACATCTGAAATCAAACCTTAATAATCCTCTTCCTTCCTAATATTAAAGTGACACAGTCACTGTGCAACGATTATCGCTATTTGTTAATGCTTATTATTGAAATCTTCTTCTTGCTTGTTTCTTTGCGATAAGTAGTGCATCTCACTGTTGGTGATCACTAACAATTAGTGCATCTCACTGTTGGTGATCACTAACAACTCTTTTGCTTGTAGTCATTCAAATCTTTGAGTGGTTGTAAAGGCTGCAAATAGGATAAGTTATACTCTGTAGAAGTGTAATCACCAAATTGAGTTCGATTCAACACTTGGAATTTTATTTGAAGTTGTATGACATCAAGGGATCACATTTTTATCCTTGTCATTACTATGTCATATATTTGCTATTTGATTGTCTGGAGTTTTCCTAAACATTAAGTTGAAAAGATGAGAGTGAGTGCTTATTCACCTGTAAATAAGTAATTATGTCGACTTGATCCTTTACCCTCCTTATAATGCTCATGCCTCATTCTGTTTGGTATTCTTTTTCCGCATTTGATCCTCTTGATGTATTTCAAGTGCTTCTTTTATCTTTTGTTCTGGTTTGTTCTGATACCAACCTTTTGCAGAGGTCAGTCAGATGTCTAGCCGTTTGACATCCGAATCTCGCATATATGCTGATAAAGCGAGAGATTTAAATAGGCAGGTTAGTATGTTCAAATTAAAGGGTACTTATGTTGTTTCGATGTGAAGTTCAGATCTATTCTTAGCAACTCTTTTGGAACTTCCATTGGGCATTAAGTCAATTTACTGAGCCATTCTAAACTGAATGCTTAGAATAGAGGAAAGTACAACAGGGCATGCCAGTCCAGGTAATATCAAGTGGATGATTTGAACAGTGCTGTAGGAATGCTGTATTTCAGTTTGTGGTGTGGGATTAGACTTTCTTATGGCTGATTCTAGTTTTTGTTGTGGAGTGAGATTATTAGTAATTTAAGCATTCTGGTTTTACAGCATTGCCACTGATGGTAATTGTGATTAGGATCTACTATATAGCACCTTGTGCTGATGGACGCCCAATTTTAATCTACTCGTCCTCTTTTCAAATGATTGTTTCTGAAGGCATTGCGTTACCCCTGTGTTTGGTGTATTGCTCTTAATGATTTTGCTTTGACATTGTTTACTGCAGGCTTTGATAAAGAAATGGGCCCCTGTTGCAATTGTTCTCGGAGTTGTTTTCCTCCTCTTCTGGGTCAAAAAGAAGATTTGGTGATTCTGCCATTATTAGTACACTTTCTTGAAGTTTCTTTTGCCAAAAGGACCCAGTGGAAGTATCCTCAAACCAGGATTTCACATTTGCTGCATATGATTCATGTGAATTCATGTGAACACTTGTCATCTTACAAGGTGACTGGGAGGCTTTATTATGGCAAAAGTTCAATACACAGACTGGCCTTGTGGGGGTTGCTCCAAATCAGGCCATATGGAAAATGATAGGGCCAGTTCAGAAGCCAAAACATGTTAATGAATGTTGAGAAAGTTCATTATCTTATGGTGTACAGATTTTAAAGATTTATATTCACACTATTATTCTAATTTCCTCTAACCTTGAGCATATTACGTAGCCAGAAAAAAGGTTAGCGTAGTACACAACACCGCTCTTTGAAGCAGAGCCAATGTAGCCAAGTTAGGAACCAAGGCTGACACATGATTCGCCATATCGCTGACCATACCGAACCAGTATTTGCTATTGCGCATCACTTTTGCCTTTTTTGTACTGTATCTTTTACATTTCATATCGTTAAAAATACCATTCTATACTTGCCGGTACAGCCGTACAGATGATACCGATCGAGAATTATGTCCCGTCTGTGATATTGTGTTTTCTACCGGTTTCTTAAAGAGGTAGTAGTTGCAAATTTTGTTGAAAAAGTTAATAAATTGGGCATATGAAGACTAAATAGAAAATACCCTAGGTTTTATTACATCGATTAAAGTCTCTGTAACTTTTTCCTCACAATATTCATTACCATATGCAAAATCTTCCCCGGTAAGCTTTCAAACTTTATTGCAATTTTCAGCTTGCTTTTACTTTTTATCTTAGCTTTGATTTATATCATATAACTGAAAGCTTTCATCAGAACCTTTGATCGATTTGATTGACTGCTTTATATAAACAAACAGAGCTTATTTCTGAACTCAAAGATGTTATTCTTGAACAAAGAATAAATTCTTTTATAAGAATTCACTAATAAGATAGTTGAAAAAGAGATGTAATTCTATAGAAAGTAATTTAATTGAATAAGTTATTTATTTCTAATACCAACAACAAACAACTTACAAACTAAGATAATTCAAGCTGTATAAGAACAAATTTTTTATTTTATATGTATATACTTTATATCACTGATAAATGAGCATCATTTATGTGATTAATATACTAAAAATTCAAGATGGTGCCATTTCGTAACATTTAAAATCCGTACGTACTCCGAATACGGTATTTATAACTATGAGCAAAGTTATAAGCAGCAAACAAATGACACCGGAACGGGCTTTTGCAAGAATACCACTTTGCTTTTGCATTTCATTCTCATTCTTCCCTTTTGTGCACTTGAGTATAACACCAATATACTAACATCCAGTATCATGTGCTCCTCTCAAACAGAACAATCATTGTTCTGTTGATTGTTCTGTTTGAGAGGAGCACAAATTATTTCGACTTGTTCGGGATTGAAGCTATCCGTCTCTGTAAGGGGCGAATAAGATGGATGAATTGTGTCCCCCAAAGCCGAATGAGTTGGACAATGCCACATTTATGTCCAAACGTTCCATCTTGGGACCGACCAGCACATTCATATCCTGGTTTCATTGATCATCACAGCAACAGTAATGTTATAACAAGAAGTGATAGGGGTGCGGGCCTATTAAGCTGCAGAATTGATACTGTTGGCTAGACAGAGTCGAGATAATAGTCGTCGTCAATAAGGATATTTACCATGCCTTTCTCAGGATTTATGAGGTTGATGTTTGGATGGATCCAACCTGTCTGTATGGCCTGCATTTTAAGGGGAAACGAGTCAAGGATTAGCAAATACACATAAAAGGCAACTAAGGCGGGATAGGTGCGTGAATCGTCACAATTAGAAGACTGAAAGCACCAGTTTATCTTTTCTCATTACAGCCATTTTTTGTCGAGAAACAAGATAATTGACTCCCTTCCATCAGTAATCTGCAGCGGTACAGAGCAAATTTTCTCAGCTCATGTATCAGAGCCTTTCAGTCCATGATCCGAGTGTGAATTCCAAGCAGACCTTTAAAAAAATTTGTCTAGTGGAGGCCCCTGCCCTTCACTATAAACGGAACTATCATTAACAGTTGGTGTTTTATCCTGGACAGATGTAACTGGACATGCCCAAACTAGAAATTCACTCTGGCCGGATGATTACCCCTGCTAGGTAAAAGAGCTAGTTGGAAATCAAAGTATAGCTTAGAAATTCAGTCTGCACAAGTCACAGGGTATCTCGAAATCACATGTTCATTACCAAAAAACACACAGGTTCAATACCGCTGCTGAGATTATTCATTTCATTGTGAACGAATAAGAGGGCACAACACGAGTAATAATTTTGCAGAAGCTTGTACTCTTTCCCCATTCTTCATATGAAAGAATCCAACTTTCTCCCCCTCCTCCATCATTACTTTTTCTTTGTCTAAATTTCTGAATATTTTCATTTTTTGACCAAGGAAAGATGGTTTTGTTTTCTCCCCCATTGCCTAGTCTAACTTTGAAGACGTGTTTCTTTCATCTCCAACATTATGTGACAGTGTCCATAGCATTCCCATTTGAGACAAGGCTTCTCTCTTCTACATGGTTAAGCTTTGAGACTGCATAAATAACATCATGGCAGAATACAAAATTACCTTAATGGTTGCAACAGCCTCTACAGCGCCAGCAGCCCCTAGCAAGTGACCAATCATGGATTTTGTGGAGTTAATTCTCAGCTGCAAGAATCAGAGGTCATATTAAGCATTCCAGGAAGGTAGGAAATGATTGCAGTAGAATCATGGACTAGAGTAATTTGCCAGTGCATCCAGTTTACCACAGGATTTTGCCCAAAACAACGAATAATAGCTTCATATTCCTTCAGGTCACTAGATGGTGTTGATGTGGCGTGTGCATTTACATAATTGACATCTTCCCTGGCTACCCCAGATTGAGCTAAGGCCTTTTCTATGCATTGAACGATTCCTGTACCTGAATTTAATAAGGAAAATAGTTGACATTAGTTAGCATTCATTTGTGAACAGACGCTTTGCCCGATTTCGATCAATATGTGATTTCAAACTTCATCTGCTGAGAAATGTTTCACCAAACTGAATGTTGCATGTATCATCAACAATGATTCATAACCAAACTGAATGTTGCATGTATCATCAACAATGATTCATAAGCTTGCAAAAAAATTTGACTGGTCTCATATACTCATGGACAAGACTCAAACATGTGTAACTTTCAATGCTGCAAGTATGTGGCAAGCTTACCATCGGGGTGAGGCTCAGTCAGGTGATAAGCATCACAAGTGAAACTTCCTCCCAAAAACTCCGCATAAATATTTGCTCCTCTTTCCTATCACATTAAAGATAACATGAGATTAAGCTAAAAGGACCATAGCCATATGGCATATCTTGAAAAACCCTCAATACCTACCTTGGCATGTTCTAGTTCTTCTAGAAGCAGAACACCAGCTCCTTCTCCCATAACAAATCCATCGCGACTCTGCTCAGTCAGAAAACCAACTGACGATTGAGGGTAACATAGAAAATAGATTATAGAGCAGAAGGGTGTGAATTTAAATACCAGAAAAGGTTAAAGAAGTGTTAGCTAAAGTGACAGTTCCATTTGTACAAAACCCGCTATGAACTTCATAACCTTAAACCAATCCACTTGTTAAGTGTATCGATTTTGTGAAACCTTGTTAAGTACTAATAAATTTCCCGTGTTCTGGGTAGCACATGCTTTAACAAGCTTTTTACCTCAACCCTTTAGATATCTCCTTTTGAAAAGCCTATTTATCCTGGTTTTTCAGTCACGCTAAAGAAAGTGTATTATGACATTCCTGCGATCACTGGGTAAGTTTCCATAACGTTATAATTACATGAAGACTTGATTGAAACTCACTTGATCAAAATAAAACATGAACAACAAACAGAAAATTAAACATAACAAAGATGAAAAAAGTTTAATGCAATACACTATCCCAAGGGCATGAAGCTCTGCTTGGATCGTTATTTCTCTGTGAAAGAGCTCTGCATGCCACAAAACCTCCCAATCCTGCAATTAAGAAATTCTATTAAAATTAGATGATCATGCATCATCAATACGAGTAAGTTTGAGTCATATCCTGATTGAGATACTAGTACCTATAGGAATAATTGCTGCATCAGAACCGCCACAAAGCATCAAATCCTGCCAGTTTTCATGCATTTGGAACAAAACAATTAGAATGCCTGGGCAGTGAGGGAAGCATGATCTATGAAGATCTTAAGTAAATTGTACAAATTAATAGCTCAACGCTAAGACAAAGTGCTAGGGAGCATATTTGGCTGCTTACAGTTTCACCTCTAACAATGTGATTTGCTGCGTTAAGTATACAGAAGTTGCTGGTTGCACAAGCTGTAGAGATTGAGTAGTTTGGGCCCATCCAACCCTGTACTAGGGCAATCACGAAACAGCTACAATTTTTGCATCAACAATTTAAAGTCATGATAAAGTAGTCTTAATATCCAGCAACTTTGAACAGCTTACCAAGTCCATTGCCAGTATGGCTGAACCCATATTTGTTGTTGCAAAAGGTACACAGAAGGGATTCATCTTCTTGTATGAAACCTGTAAAGCTTCTATCGCATCGTTAAAAACCTGTTCAAGGTGTAACCAGTAAATTTTAGAAACGCAATCAGTGGCATTTTGATTGAGATTTTGATATATGAAACTGAACTAGGGACCATTCGACCTGTACCGGGGAACTCGTACAAAAAGACCTTCAATGTTACGGTTTTCTACCGGCCTTTAAATTAAGACAACGATTACTGCAGAAGGTGAGCTTCAAACTGACCTTCATGCCCCCTAGGGCAGAACCTATCAAAATTCCACATTTGGCTTTGTCTAACTTGTCCATTACATCTTTTGTGACTCCAGCATCTGCCAAAGCTTTCTTGCCAGCGGTGAGCAAGTAAAGCATAAACTTGTCTGCCCGTTTTGAAAGTTTTGGTGCAACCCATCCTTCAGCTGAGAAAGACTTGATTTCCCCTGCAATTCTCTGTTATAAGGAAGACTATCATTAACATAGTGCCTTTCAGTGGGAAAATACTTCAAAATTAAGCAGAACCAATTAGGACACTGGAAATATCGAGAAGGGTTTACTGTGGGAAACTGAGCACAGTCAAAGGCCTCGATCTCACTTATGCCACTAACACCATCAAGAAGGTTATTGTAGAACACATCAGCATCATGGCCAACTGGAGTTACGACACCCATTCCTGTAACGACAACCCGCCTATTCTTTATTGGAGGTTTCTTCTTTGTTGTGGTTTCCTTTGCATGTTGCACAGCCACAGCCACGGTTTTACCTAGAACAACAATGCATTAGCCTTTAAGGTCACTGTGTGGTAGCTATGATGATCAGCAACATAACATGTAAAGTGAGTCAAATTCACACTGCAATATCATACCTAATTACCTACAACACAAGAATTCAAGTTTAAAAGCTTGATGGTCAAAACTAGCATTTAATTACATTGTCCAAACAACTACTGAGATTGCAGCAATTCTTTCCATTTTCCACAGACTCACAGGAGAGATTCCCAGCTCAATCGCCAACTAAGCGGCTCCATTCCCAAATCGTTCGGCCGTTTGAAATTCACTATATTAAAACTTATCTTGCTGCACTTTTGGTGACCTTCAGACAAATCTTTGACTGATGAAAGTTGTTAAAGTTTGATCTCCCAAAACCCCTCCTAATTGATACTAACGTTACAGGACCAAGTCCAGAGATTAATTTTTATCTCGTGTGCACCTCCAATCTATGGGCATTACACCTCAAACATCAATTCATGAAAAGTTAATAGATGATTAGCTTCACCAACTTCATACCGCAAACTAAACAGAGATAAATGCGATCCAAAATTACACATCACACAGTTCATATCGATCAATGTTGTTATTCACAATCCTCCAACAGAAGCAACATGCAGACCATTCTCTCAGTTTCAAAATCTTTTCCCCTTTGACTTTTTTGCGAGTTTCTAGAAGAGAATTATAGCATGTGAAAGTTGATGCTGCTCTCTATTTTTGCGTTTGTTTGACTTTTCATAGAATACTAGTTTGATCTAGGTTGACTATTAGAGTTCAATCTAATGTTTATACGTTGAATCCTGCAACATGCAAATAATTTATTTGTAGATGCACTCCATCCCCTTTGACTTTTTGTGAACATCTCGATGGTGAATGAACTCATACAACAGTTACAGATAAATTTGGTATGTTAAGTGATATGTACATGTTAAAATTTGTAAAAAGTCAAAAGGGGACAAAAATTATGAAAAGAAAGAAAGTAAAAAAATTACACGGAAAGACTATCAGTACCTGAATGGACGAGCCTACTCGTTCGCCTCTGCCGGCGAGTCATCGGAAGAGTCTTCGGCCAGAAAATCGAGCTGGCTAATGAAGAAGACAAGCTTGGTGAACTGTAATACTCCTCGCACGGCTCGAAAGAACTCATCAAAGTTTGAATACCAGAGCCACAAAAGGACGACATCACAACACCCACGTTGCCAACACCGCCGCCGCAATGAGTCACCGTGCTTTTTCGCCTCGCCAGCCACTTAGGAGACTGGAACAAAGATGACGACGATGACTTGGCAACTGGGTCGCTTTTGCATGGCGTCGACATGCAAGCCGCCACGAGCCATGTACAGAGTGGAGGGACAACAGTGGGAAAAACCACCATATCTGCGGAGAACAAGAAGATTTGAAGGGGGAAGATTTTAGGACGAGGAAAGATTCACCTAGCAATGTGATCAGACCAGAGAGGGGTTGTTCGGGTGGTTGCCTGGTTCTATTATATATTTCAGCAAGGTGTCTACATAACCCGTAAATTTACATATTAGACTTCAATTTTGATTATAATAAATAAAATATGGTAGTTCCAACTTAATTGGTCTCTTCATTTAGAGTCCAACTTTTTTTAATTAGATATATATACTTAAAAAATCCTATTTATTTTGGTACCCTTTTCATTTTCTGCCCTACTTAACTATTTGCTATGATTTAATATTAGAAAGTTTGTAGGTATCATTGGCCCGATATTTGTAACCAATTGTAAAATTTCGAAACCAATTGTAAACCTTCTAAAACTCTACCTAATCAATATACTTATATATTAGGCCTTAATTTTGATTACGAAATCATCCCCTACTAACTAGTTCTTTATTATGATTCTATTGTGGGCTATGCAGTGGGGTGAGATCAAGATTATAGCTCAGCGTTGGCGGATTTTTATTTTTGCTCAAGATCATGAATTCGAGTTTTATGAGATGAAATTTTGGAGCAAGGGACAGAAATAGCTACCCATTTTGTAGCCCACATGACTGGCTAGTTGCTACATAATTTATAGCAGAAAGTATAGGAAGTGAGCGTCAAAAATAGTGAAAGGAGAGAAGCAGAATGCGTAATTGTTCATTTTTAACAACCAAATTCTCTTTGAGTTTTATCAGATTTTATCACCAAAGCCCTGATTCCCTTTGGCATACACCTTCTTACTCTCAGTTTTAAGATCTTAATATATGAATCTCTAGACACAAAATTTTGATTTTTGAGGAAGGTGGCAAAAAATACAATATATATTTGCCCGATTCATGAAAACCACAGTGAAGAAGGCCAGTCAAATGCTATTTTAATGCTTTACAGTTTACATGGTGAGCTTTACTTTTGAAAAAACTGAGGGGGCACTTGCTCAACTAAACTTCCCTACTATATGCAGGGCCCCGTTTCTTTGACTTCACTGGTTTGGATGAGGGAGGGAGAGAGAGAGACTTACGAAATAAAGTTCTTGAGTCGAGCTTCTACAGCTCCAGCCAGACAAATGAATTGAGAGAGAGCGAGGGTGGGCAAAATTTCCAGTTGATTATGTTTGAGAATAGGAGTCATAATCTGCATATTAAGCATATTTGGTCTTATGCCCTTGGATTCTGGATAGGTTTCTTTAATACATGAAAATGACTGGAAGGAGATATTCTTTGGGTGGTATGGCATCTGATTCCTGCATGAGAATGTTTCTACTTGCTTTTGATATCACAGGTTTAACAGCTGTGGCCGACTGGCGTACATGTCATCTTGACTTACTTGAAGGATGCAAGCTCTACAGGAGACCAGATTCTTGGCCACTCCAGAGACTCACGTATGCAAAGGTCTGATCACTAGAAGAACTTCATTTGTCATGGTTGTTCTGTGAATTGTTATCAGGAGACTTGATATCACAGTGATGGAAGGAGCTTTGTAGCTTCTTATTCAAAATTTCCGCCTCTTGGCCTTCTGCCGAGTTGGGTCCGTATTTTGAGACAATGGGTGGTCACGCTTTCATTATTCTTGATCTCATATCTTCCCTTGATATTATCACATCGTCATTATCACTGTTCCCAGGAGCGGAGGCATCACGATGCACCAGTGGACACGTGCCCACTGGTGCACCGTTGCAAAGACCCACTTCTATATTGTATAGTTGTGATGCTTTGGACATATGTGCTCTCTCTCTCTCTCTCTCTCTCCCTCCCTCTCTCCCTCGCTCCTGACATCAGGTGTAAACCCTCGATTGTACGTGTAAAACAAATAAAAAAATTATGGGTAAAAGTGCGTCACAACCAAGTTGCACTAATAAACAGAATGTAAATTGCACTATTATTATGGTGGAGACCAAATATGCAAGCAAAATAATTAGAATCAAGACATTGCACAACGAGATAATAGATTATGTAATTAGTTGCTTTAAAAACTTAAACTGTTAGAGAATGTGACTGACAATTTTATCAAATATTTTTTTGTGGAGACATCATATTAACTTTTGGTGCTGAAACGTATTATGGTATGAGTTTAGTCATATTTTTATCGCTGAATCATAAAAAGAATTTCAAATGTCCACTTTCTCAACATTTCTAATTCCGTCACTGCCGTTACCTTGAATATTTTGTCATAATTTGTGTTGGTTTTATGTTCGAAATGCTGTCACGGCTGTTGTAATGGAGTAAGAGTTAAACAACCGGACATATATAGTGGGCAAATCGTTGTGAAAATAACTTGTCAATAGTTTATAGCTTTTTTTTGTCTTGTTTTCATGGAGGTCTTATAATATGTTTGGTTAGATCAAACATGTCAGGCACACACGTGTCATGTTGTGGCGTGTTTCGACTACTTAAACATTAAATTAAATCATTTCTAAATCTTAAACTGAAGGTCAAAATCAAACAATTATACCCAATATGCAGGGCATATTTTGCTTTTATGTCTTCATTTGTTCGGAGTGTTCGTTGATTTGGTAGGAACCGGATATTTTTTGGGACAACGAACCAATCGGCGAACCCTTATTGAAGTTTGTTTGCCACCTAACGAAGGGTGTATTATTGAGTTGACTACTGTAATTTTATGTTCGGTAAGTTCGAGTTCCGGTCTTTGACTTTTAGAGTTGAAAGTTATCTCCAAAGGTAAGACAATTGTACTTTTCTCATCGATGAAAAAATATTTAGTGGTTGTTTAACACCAGTCTACATTGCACTTAAATAGTGTTAGATTGTCACTTATTTCGTGACACCACTTATTTGGTGTCAGACAGTGACAACACACGGCGGGTCAACTGTCCTAAACCTTAATCACGGTACACTATGATAAAAAGATGAAAAAATTAAAAGGGACATACAAAAAGATTGCACTTTCTCTGCCCACATTTTATAACCTCTCGCTTTGTTTGTGAAAGCGTCCGACTTAAAACCAATTAGTAATGAGGGAAGAGACTTACAAAATTTGTATATTGAAGTATTCTTTATTATTTGGCTGATGTGGGATTTATATCTTTTAACATGCCCCTCATGTGTGACCAGACTTCTTTTGAGTGAGTGTAAAACGTGGATGAGTTAGACCGGTAACGGTGAATGAATTAATTTTTGAAGTTGAAGTTTTCAACTTTTTTTCAGCACTAACCATAGTTTATCATTACAATCCTACTGGGAGGTAGCCCCAGAAGTTAGCAATATCGCCTCTTTGTTGCAATATAAGTGGTAGTTTAAGACTACATAAATCAATGATGTAGTGTTAAACACTCATTGTCACTCATTAGACAGAAGAAAAGAACGATCCTATGTCATTTGATCACCTTCAAGCATACATGTACACGACTAAGTTGTCATCCCAAAGAGTTTGGCACATGAAGGCTTTTATGTATATGTTACGCGTTTTAACAATAGTAACTAAAGGTTTAAATACATATTAATATTCTGAAAGTCACAAGAATCTCACTTTAAGATCCATATCTTGAATTTTTACAGGTCAAGGTTTAGAGTTTTTATTATACAATTAATAAGTACCTAAGCTCCTTTTTTGGTCAAATTAACAATGGAGCTAGGGGTAAATTTGTCAAATACTATTTCACACTTATTACCTAATCCGATATCGATTTTCTTTAACTCCTCCCTTCTTCTATTTTTCCGTTCTCTTATTAAGTATTATATCTTGTATGTACAACGAAGAAGCGGTTTCTGTGCATTTACAGACATGCACACATATCCTTCCAAGAACAAAGAAGGATTTTAAGAACACTCCTTCTTCACGTATCCTTCAATGACATATCTTGATATCATGTATGTACAAAGAAATCGTGTTCTTCGTGTGTCTGTGTGCAGGGGGTTGTCTTTGTGTGTATGTTGGTGGGTGATTGGAAAAAGGGGGCGGTGACCGCAGGGGCGGACCTATGTTGTGGCAAGCACCCCCTCACTTCTGAAAAAAAAAAAAAAATTTTTTTTTTGGTTTTCGGGAATCGCACCACCCCATTCCCAAGACACCGTTCCCCCATCCCCGATAGTATTCAGTGATTATATAGAGATTTTAAAAAATCTCTATATAATATTATTTAACTAATAAAAAAAAAATTGGGTGCATTTGATAGAATTTTTGCACCCCCTGAATTTTTTTCCTGGTTCTGCCCCTGGGTGGCCGGGGAATGGGACAATGGCTGACGGGGTGGGGCGGTGTTAGGTTGGGTAATGGGTGATAATGTTTTTGTTGATGGCCGGAAAAATAGGCAATGGCCAATGGCCGGGGAAGGGGGCTATTAGAGGCAGGGGTCAAATAACTGGTTTTTTGCGCTAATTGCCCTGAACGGTTTAGGAGCACATTTATAGATGTTGCGGAAAAGGGGTTCATGCAGTTATTGATTCCATTATAAATACTACTTCAGGCGTTGACGTGTAAAATTAAAAAAACGTAGGTCTCAAAGTGACATTTTTGTGAATTTTAGAGTACTAATATGCTTTTAAGCCATAGTCAAATACCATTATAATATTATTATAGGTTACCTTATGTTTCATTTAAACATTTTTGTTGCTCATTTCATTATTAGGCTTTCTGGTTCGCTCACATGATGTCCCATGGGCCTCCCTCTAATGTAACCCTATTGAAAATTCGAAACACTTTATTTTGATTTCATGCATCTATTGAAAGAATAGGTATTGTTCAAGTAGCTGGTTTAAGGAAAAATGGAACTCAAATAGCCACTAAATATATTGTAGAGCTTTGGCAAAATACAAGGGTTCAAAATGATATTTAACCGTTTCTCTTCCTCCACTATGCAACGGTCGCGTTATTCAAAGTTCAAAACCCGAATCAGAACCTCCTAAACCTTAATACCACATCAAGAACTAAGAGAAAAGATACCCTAAATCCTAACTAGAAGCACAGATACTGAGAACCATAAGCCCCAGGTGTACATTTCAATCCCAATCTACGGCTACCTGCTAGTGACGAGAAACCCACCTTCAAGAATGGCGATGTCTGATAAACACAGCCACTCTGCAGATGGTGAATCAGACACCGACTTGTACGACTCCGATGATTCGCAACAAGACCCAACATTCGACGTTCTTGACTTGACCCGATCCAGCTTCTCAAAGCTCTCCATCAAGAAGAAAGCCAAGTCCCGGTTAGTGTCTTAATCAGACATTTGTGTGTCTTTCTAGATTTTGCTCCCTCCTTCCATTAGGTTTTCCTTCTATTGACTTTTTTTCAAATTTTTTTGATAGATTCAGTACACGTAAACATTGATTTTTCTCGTTATTTTCGTTATTGCTTGACTTGCCAAACCACACTTATTAACTTAAGATTGCTATTTGAGTTTGGTTCAATATTTACATTGTACCAAATTCATTGTGAAAACTCACCAAAAGGTCAAATGGGGATTCACATGGGCAGTAATGTGAATACAGAAATATCAAGGACATGGATGAAGGTTCTGAAGAAGACCCAGATGTGATTGTGCCAGAGCTTGATGAGAAAGAGCAGAAGAGTTTTGAGGGTGTTCAAAAGATCATTGAAGGTGGTTGGTCACTACCTAACAATATCTACGACCTGTTTGTTAAATTGGCTGTGTGGCTTTTTATACCTACGTTGATATATGCATGTGGTTCCCTTGTGACAGCTGGTCAGTTGGAGAAACTAAAAGTGGATCAATGCAAGGTCTATTTGAGGAAGCATGGGTTGAGATTAACGGGGAACAAGGATATACTTACTGGGCGCATTAAGGAGCACCTTGAGTAACTTATTCTGATCTTTGGAATGATTAATCAATTTATCAAGAATTATATTGCCTTCTCGAATCAGTTGGTAATCCTTCAATATAATTTGCCTAATAGATCTTTTTTGTATTAGTATTATGAATGGCGGTGGAGAAAAGAAGTACCCTATGTCGAGTTTTGTATTGAACTGCAAAGGTATGTATGCTCTCTAAAGCTGACATTTTAGAATTATGTTATGATACCATTTCATAGCTCATGGGTTTACAGATTTGAGTTACAGTATTAAAAATCAAAGAGTCGAGATACATCCCCCATCCCGCACTTCTAAATTCTTACTGGTTGATTGACAATGGATGCGTAAAACAACGAAGTAATGTTTGACAGAGTAGATGCAGTTGTGATTGTAACCACATTCAAGATTGAGCACCATGGCTCGGCTTTCCTGTATTTCTGTATTTAGACAAAAATCACCTTCACTTAGTAGTGCATATTCGGACTAGAAATCCTAGCTTCACTTCTACTAAGTAGGCCTCCTTAATTGTTTTATTTGCAGGTGATGCATGCACTGGAGATACTGTTATGTTTGAACAAAATGTTTATGAAATGTAAGTTCTTCAACCTTTCTTTTGAGAATGACACATTTTTTAGTTGCATAACCATTTAACTGTGTTTTATTTGCACTGAGAAACTGGAAAGCTGAATGCAGGCTCTTTGGTTCTAAGCTCAAATGCAGCATGATATTAAGACTGCAGCTGACTGATCCTCGGCTGTTCGTTTAAATTATTATGTTTTCTAGGTTCAACATTGCATCAAGGAGCGCAAGTGGTCCTCCATGTGGTACTAGGATTGTAGCCGGCCGCATTGTGAAAGAAAGCTATGGTGCTGCAAAGCAACAACACACATTCACGGTGAGCTAGCAAGATAGTGATTCAAGTTAGGCTAGGTCATAGATTACATATGAGCATGCCAGGTTTCTGTTCATTGCACATTTATCTATTCCCCGCGTTGCTATCTGTGAAGTCTTGACTCGTTAGATACTTAGATCACAATGTCAGGAATTTACCATCTGATAAATGCTCCTTTTTTATTCATGAAAAGTTGTTGACAAAAGGGAAAGTTGTTGCCAAAATATTTATCCTGAACTAGCATTCTTAAATGATCCGCGGTTTATAAGTGCTATATTTAAATGGTACTTGACTATTAGAATCGTTAGCAAAAGGAAAAAGATGTCATTGAAGTATTCATCGTCAACTTGTATTTTTTATATGATCCAGCAATTCACAAGCACTATATTCCCGACTATTCTTGTCAGATTGAAGTATTATGGAGCAAAGGAGAAAAACCTCTCCCTCCACTTCATCCCCTCCTCATCAAGGGCAGAAACCTGTATAGGCTAAAGACAGTGAGACAGGTCTGCTTCCGATTATAAGAACCTCTGTTCAGCATCATCTATTTACTACATGGCATTGTTTTAGCTAACATGTTGTTGACTTCAGAGATGGGAAAATGAAGGTGATAGGCAGAAAATGTTGTGTGAAAAGCATAATAGAGGCGCTGTTGCCCGGACGAATAGGGAAGCACGAGTGCAAGAGAAGGAAATGCGGCAGATGCTAAAGGGAAATAGGTAATGACATGTGCCTCATCAGCATATGTGGCCTTAATTTGAACCTTGCATCTTAGAGTTTAATATTTGGTTTCCTTTGTGCTTGTTACTGAGCTCTTTCTACACCTTAGGGTATCAAGAGTGGAAGATCAGAATGGTAAAAAAGAAGAGAATACAAGAAAGATATCTCAATCTTTACCCACTAATCCAAGAAAACATGAAAGGCACCTTGACGAGCAGCAGGGCATGCAGAAGGCTAAGCAAGAGCAGACTTTTCAGCAGAAGGGATGTTGGAACACCCAAACTTGGAAAGAAAGCACCTCAGTTCCGTTGGTAGCCCCGTACAGTTGTCCCATTTTTTTGCCAAATGCGAACATGCAGCTAGAAAGGGTTCATCAGAGGCAACCTTTGGCAAGCGTGAATTCTAATCCTTCTGGCCATGGTTATGAACAAAATATCATTAGCAATATTGCAAAGTGTAACTCTTTCAGGAGTTCAATCCAAAGGCATGGGCATGAAGAAAGCATGAATGTAAACAATTTAAGGGATCCATCAAGAAAGCAGCAGCATGCTCGGGGAGAAAGCATTAATGGCGGTAATCCTAGAATGATGGTTTGCCGGCACTATGCACGAGGAAGGTGTTACTATGGTGATCAATGCAAGTATTCGCATGATTATGGAGAAAATCACAATTATGGTCAAAGGAAGAAAGAAAACTTGCCATCCAATCT
Source organism: Escallonia rubra (assembly GCA_033065855.1). Classification (NCBI taxonomy): domain Eukaryota; kingdom Viridiplantae; phylum Streptophyta; class Magnoliopsida; order Escalloniales; family Escalloniaceae; genus Escallonia; species Escallonia rubra. Next base: position 913,150 of record JAVXUO010002762.1, read on the forward strand.
GCGACATTACTACTGAGAAACACTCTTGGACTAGAGATCCGGTGGATGAAGATAGCTTTTCGCTATTTGCTGATTATGTTTTGTATCAGGGTCTCCTTGCAGTACTTACAGAAGCACGCGCTTGCTATTCACAAGAGCAAACATTTGAGCTCTGTTCTTCCCAAGTTAGTGGATCTTAGAACCAGTTTTATTTAACTCTCTTTTAGCTTTAAAAATTGCACTGAACTCCTAACATAACCTGATGTCGTCAATAAGTTATTTTAATATCTCAACTTGTTAAGCATGTCAACTGCAAAATTATAAATAGGGATAATATCACTTATATCCCGGAATCTAGGGGTAAATTACAGACGAGAATACAAACAAGTGTCAAAATTTTGTGCAAAAAGACATGATTGCCCTTACGAATGAGCTTTTGGGGGTAGAGCTAGTGTGATATTATCCCTCATCGCTAGGGTAAATTACAGACGAGGATACCAACCATCATCAACCTTCTGCCCCCGCCACCGTCCGTCACCACTCCTAATTTTCTCTTTATGTTTCTTGCCTAAATTGTGTCTTTGTATTCTGACCACGACACTTCCGACACAACTCCTCCTAACCACCTTCCTCAAACTCTTTTTTTAACTATCGGCACCAACAAAAACATAATCATCAAAGTCAAGTCCAATTAGCAGCATCAAAGTCAAATCCATACAAGAAAAATCGCATCTGCTTGCAAAAACAAAAAACCCAAATGGTAGTTGATGAGGAATAGTCGAGGGGTTGGGTGATGGGATTTATGTAGTGGTGCGTTGATGGGATTTCTAGCGGTGGTGGGTCAGTTTTGTAGTGTAGGTTGGCAGTGATGGGTATCGAGGATGGTGACTGGGGTCTGTGGTAGTGGCGGTGGTGAGTTTCTAGAAGGTGGAGGGCTTGGTTGATGTGGAGGTCAAAGGTCGAACAGAGGTGGAGGTGGTAGGCCGAAGGTTAGATTTGACGAGATTAGCCAGACTCGATGAGGAAAGAGATGGCAGTGTGGAGGGTCGCTAGTTGTGGAGGCTAGCCGGCGGCAGAGGCTAGTGATGAGGCTGAGTATGATATATGAGAGTGCGAGAAAAGACTGGAGGAGGAAATGGGGTGGTTGTGTGTGATGTGAACGGTAAAAATGGAGGGTCATCGGCGGCAGAAGATAGCTGGTGACGGAGGCCGACAATGGGTCGAGTCTAATATGTGAGAAAGAGAGAATGAGTTGATTAGAATTAGAAAGGAGTGAGAAAAAAGAAAAAAAAATAGAATTATGTATTGTTAATCAAAAAGAAGGAAGGAGGAGACGTATATATTATGTATTAGGGGTACTATTGTCATTTTCAAAATACAGTATTACCACATCAGCAAAAAAATTGTTAGTTAGGTTCATAGAATCATAACAGTAGTCATATGTGATACAAAATTTTCACATTTTGGATGCGAGTGCAAATTTTTAAAATTTATGTCTTTGACTGTAATTATCCATAAACTGTCGGATATAATTGATATTATCCCTCATAAATAAAAAGGAACATAATTTTCACCCTCGGTTTGTCGCTAAGTCTACACTTGACACTTCTTGACCTTTAGCGACAGTGACAAAGAAGGAAGCGCATTAGAATATTAGTGGGTAACGATGGCTTCTATTTATGAAGAAATGTAAATAAACGAGAACTCACAATTGTTATTAATCACATTCAAGGTGGAAAAAATTAAAAAAAAAAAGGTGAAGTTGTTAAACAACGAGCAATTCTCCATGTGACCGTTCCCTTCGAATTTTCGTGAACTATAAAGATAGAGAAACATAGAGTTAGGAGAAAATGGTAATTACAACTTTTATCTTTCCGATTTTATTTTAGGAATTTAAAGAAAAAAGAATTGGGTTCTCAGCTGGGCTGTTAAGATCCATCGTTGGGCTTCGAAAAGTTTCAGGAGTTGGGGATTTTGTTTGGGTTCTCGGCTAAAACCTCAACAGGCAACAGTAGTCCAGGCACGTGTAAGCTCATCTGCATCAAACCATAGCGACAAGCCGACAAGCAACATCAACTGAAAACACTAATCGTAGACTCTTGTAGAGTGATTCCAAAACTGTTTTGAACCCAACATGGTTTCTACTTTCTACCCTTTCTGTCTCTTACCCACATGAATAGAAGTTGTAGCTGCAGTGTTTCATCTGATTTTGCACTGATCTAAGCTCAGTTAAACCAAAAGTTGTTGAGGTAAAGATATTCCCATATGCAGTTCTATGTATTTTCTCTTTTTATCTACTTAAACTAGCTATTGCATGAATTTTGTTGCCTTGTTCCAATAGATCATTTCTAGGATTTAGTGTGTCTGGTGATGTTTTGCGCTCAGCTTTAGTAGCTATTTATTTCCCCATCAACTTATTTGGTACTGCTGTGATCATCAAAGGATTTGGTTCTTGTGTATGATTCATATCGTCATGATTTTGACTGTACTTCAGTGGTTCTTGAGAAATTTCTGAGTTGGTTTGATGCTGAAGTATGATCTTTGGATATTAGTGGAGTCTGTTATTTAATTCTGCAGTGATTCTCAAGTTCAAACTGAATCTTTGTGTGTAGGTAAAGTGGTGTTACTCCTATGGTCCAATAATAGATGAGACATAACTTTCCTCTTGGTACGTCCCAAGAATTGAGACGTACTTCCTAATCATAAAGAATAAAACTAAGTAACGGTACGCAATTATCCTTAATTATATCTGGACTAGGAAAAAGTCATGCCTCTCAATAGAGAGGTTAAAAGGCAAAAAAGTTGCTCGTTGAATTGTGACTTCCGATGTCATGTCTCGGTTATAGAAATGGAGGGGTACATAATCTAATTTTTGTACCGGATTTTTCTGGACTACCATGCCCCTGTGCATTTTAGTGCGTTTTTACCAAACCAATTGAACATTTTATTCTTAACGTAATTGATTAAGAAGCCAGAATGGATTAGTATAAAACGAATATGTCCGTAACCAAAAAAATTTCATGTTTGTAGGAGTAATGGCGGTTGAGCCGGTCAATGTGAATGAGTATCAAGAACTTGCAAGGGAAGCCCTTCCAAAAATGTACTATGACTTCTACAATGGGGGAGCTGAGGACCAGCACACTCTAAGGGAGAACGTGGAAGCATTTCGTAGAATCAGGCAATAACTTGGACCCGCTACTATTTCTACAATTTAACCGGGACACTTTTCTAACATCATGACCTATGGCCTCAGTATCAGGCCAAGAGTCCTTGTAAATGTGAGCAGAATAGATATGTCAACCACTATACTGGGATTCAATTCTTCAGCGCCCATTATGATTGCTCCAACCGCTATGCATAAGCTGGCACACCAGGAAGGTCCAAATTGTTCCACAAGATTTTTTGACTGAATGTATACATAGAGTTCTGACTCCCTCAATGGCTTATATTGGTCCCAGGTGAGGTCGCAACAGCCAGAGCAGCAGCAGCTTGTAACACGATAATGGTACTTATTTCTGGGGGTGGTGCTCTGTGTTACTTCAGGTGTTTGAGTGCTGAGTTCTTCTCCATTTGCAGGCATTGTCGTTCATGTCTACCTGCACAGTGGAGGAAGTTGCTTCTAGCTGCAATGCTGTTCGCTTCTTTCAGTTTTATGTATTCCGCTTTCTTGAGCTTTTTGACTTTTAATTCCATATTGTGTTATCTAGGTTAATTAGCAGCTATCTTAAGTCGTTTATTTCTTCTGATCACATTTATAGGAGCTGAGTTGAGAACTCTTGTATTTTTTTTATTTATAGGTGTACAAAAGACGGGATATAACGGCTTTGATGGTGCAACGAGCTGTAAGAAATGGGTTTAAGGCTTTAATTCTTACTGTCGACACTCCTCGACTTGGTCGAAGGGAGGCAGACATAAAGAACAAGTGAAAACGCAGCTCTCTCTTGTATACCATTCAGGCTATTAGGGTTTAGGACATTCAATTGTTTTTATATATGTTGAAATTTCCTTTCTGGAGAAACTGGTGCAATTTTTGTATCTGCTGTGGTTATATTCTTCTCATATTGAAATAGTAACCTGTGCAGTTTCTGTAACAAAAGTCTGATCATTGTGCAGAATGATTGCGCCTCAGCTGAAGAATTTTGAAGGTCTCTTGTCAACTGAAGTTGTCACAGTGAGTGTGATTATTCTGTTCCCAATGCCAGTATTAGCACGCTTAGGTAACAAATGAAAATTTGATTGTGTGTGTGTAATGCGATGAGCAAAATGCATTTCTCCACCACTTGCTCTCGGCACTAGAAGAGGATCATGTTCTTTACTACATGTTTCTAGGGCCAGCTGAAAGGACGAGGGGACTCTGCCTAAAGTTGGAGAATTAACAAATAGTTAGCGTGTTGAACTATACTTCATCTTGAAAATACAGAAATCAATTGTTCGTCGAATGAACAAAATATTGGATTGCTAATTTGAATGGATTCTTTCACAGGATAAGGGTTCAAACCTTGAAGCTTTTGCATCAGGGACCTTGGATGCCTCTTTATGTTGGGAGGTATAACTCGATAGTTTACCTTTGGTTAGATTCTTCAGGGAGATTTGTATCATTTTGGTTGTTAACCACTTTTAAGCTTGTGGGAGAACATATTAACTATTTCATCAAAGTCATGAGGTGATTCGCTTTGGGTGTCTCTTGACTCAGTTAGCACTTATAAGAATTTTGCAGGATATAGGGTGGCTAAGATCCATTACGGACTTGCCAATTCTGATCAAGGGGGTGCTCACCCATGAGGATGGTAATATAATGGCCTTTTCTTATTATTGCAGTTCATGATTTCTGTAATTGTACTGTTCAAATAGGAGAACTTTCTAGTAATTTTTCATGTTTATCCAACATTTGTTTGGCTTGTGAAGATTTATGGAATGGTCAACAACTAAAACACATCAAATCATGAACTAACTCTTTCTCAGAAATCTTTTCTTAACTTTTTGGAAAGAAAGAGCAACATAACTCTATTAGGTGTCCCATAATATTCGCACTCTGCCAGAACTGAATGCTGTATGTTGTTGCCTCTTAGAGGATGAAACTTATGAGATGGACGGACCAACTAAGAATATATTCTTTTTTCTGCTACTAGTACTTTGGGTAATCAAATAAGACAGCTGAGATCCAATATTTCTACTCTTGGCAGCAATAAGAGCTGTGGAAGTAGGAGTTGCTGGAATTGTTGTCTCTAATCATGGAGCTCGGCAGCTTGATTATGCTCCAGCCACTATTAATGTGCTAGAAGAGGTTATTGTTAATCTTTTATTTCGTTCTTTATTTGGATGCATCGGTCCCTACATGTGCAAATATTTAATTGTTGGATGTCTGATAAAACATTTTGGTATACTTGGCCTAAATCATCGGATTGCAGGTGGTCCTCGCTGTTCAAGGGAAAATTCCTGTTTTTCTCGATGGAGGAATAAGGCGGGGAACAGATGTATTCAAGGCCTTAGCACTTGGTGCACAAGCTGTTCTGGTAAAGTCAGGAACTTGTTAAAATTCTGAAGTATTTCATTGCAAAATATACCTTCGTTTTTCGCTCAAGTGCAAGACAGTCGCTCACTCCCTTCTTGCTCTTGATTGTTGGATAAATGCAGATTGGGCGGCCGGTTATCTATGGATTGGCAGCAAAAGGAGAACACGGGGTTAGACGGGTCATACAGATGCTGAAGGATGAGCTTGAGCTCACCATGGCTCTTTCTGGCTGCTGTCATCTGAAGGATATAGCTAGGAGCCATGTCAGGACAGGGCACGAAAAACTTCAATCCAGAATCTAGTTTCAATCTGAAGTGTTAAAGCTGGAAGCCTGAAGGCTGCCTCAAGTCACTTGTTCTGAGTTCTTTCATGACACTAGAATATGCATATTTGTTCATGTATCCTTAATTAAAGACACTGGGCAGCATGGTTGTGCCATGCTTGCTTTATCAACTGCTTCCGGTGTTCGTCATTGGTAGTGCACCACTTATATGACTACGTTGACAGTCGAAACATTTTTTCAGGTGAAACGCTAGTTCGTCCGTGCAAACGAACTTACGATAAGTGTGATTACGATGGTTTTACTCCATTGTATTGCAAATTTGGTATGCGGCTATTGTTAAGGGAAGGTCAGATAAGCTAGCATCACAAGAAGATCAATGTAACTGCAGGCAAACAACCAAGCACAGATTAGAGTTTAATCACGTGTCAGTAGGTGAAATGGGGTGTTGTTAACAAATAAAAGATTTACATCATGAAGATCTGCATCCAAGTCCTCGAGATCCATGCAGATCAGAGATATATATTTTTTTTTTGGTAATAATAATATATACATAAAAAAGGTTAGATTACCAGAGATATTTTATTTGCTTGAGGCAGTTTCAAGCTTTAGGATCGGAAAATAAGGGCCAGCGCATTGGCATTAGCACCATTGTTAATAACAAAACTGTACTATTTCAGATCAAAATAAAAACCCGAGTTATATTTTGTCTGTAAACCTGGGTAAGTGGATCCAAATCTCCTCCATAAATAAAGCCAACTATGAACATGGCATTGTACCCCTCTATCTCTCTCTTTCACTGTGCGCGCGAGTGTGCCAATCTTCTCTGAAAGTCCTAACATTGTTGTTTATATACTCAAAGGGAACTGTTAAAGAATATGGCCGAGCACAGCAAGATTCTGATAATTGGGGGAACGGGATACATCGGAAGTTTCATCGTGGAAGCTAGCGCCAAGTCTGGTCACCCTACGTTCGTCCTCATCAGAGACTCAACTCTCTCGAATCCTTCCAAATCCAACACCATCCAAAAATTCAAGAACTCTGGTGTCACATTTCTTCATGTGCGTACATTTACATCATTTTTTTTTTTGGTATTAACGACAAAATATAATTTACACTTTTTTGCAGGTTACGCACGTCTAATTTCGGATGTTAATCGGCCGCGTGCATAACATATACCCTTTTTTCATGAGAAATTTGGTACAAGCACCACAAATACTACTACCGATCAACCCCACCACTACCCGATGCCGACAACCAACAATTCCAACCACCTGACCTGACCCACCATTGACGACCATCAATCAATTATCTCTCTCTTACTCTCTTAACCTCCACCGAATCAACAACTGGTTGCAACAACCAATTACCACCGGTATTACCATAATAGTCTAACCAACCAAATCTTCACCACCATCACATACCCAGCCCACACCACGCCCCCAACGCTGCTGCCCACACCATCCCGCACTGCTGGAACCCCGCTGCCCACACCTAGCCCACAGAATTGGAAGCCCGTTGACCACTGTTTCTCTCTTCATGTGCTGCCATTACCACCGGTGCACTAAGTCCCCAACCGCCAGAACACCACTGCCCACTCACGCAGCCCACCACCTTCACCGTTATCCTGTTCTTCTCCCATACCCCACAAATTACTAAAAAATTTACAGATCTACAAATATAACCAAAAAAATCATCAAAATTTATCACCCCCGCCTACCGTTGTGTGTGTCGTGTGTGGATGGATGTGTGTGCGGTGCCGTGTGGGTGGTGGATTGGTGTGTGCGGTGGTGGGCTACCGGTGGTACGAACAACTCATGCGAATCCGCAGCGACACAGGCAACGAGTGTGGATGGTTGTGTGTGTGTGGTGTGCAGATGGGTGTCTGTGCGGTGCCGTGCTGGCGGGTTGGTGTGTGTGGAGGTAGACTGGCGGTGGTGCGAACAGCACAGGCAAATTCGCGGCGACGGTGCGGACGTGTCGGGATGGCTGTGTCTATGTGTCATGTGTGGATGGGTGTGTGCGGTGGTCGGCAGTGCTTTTTCTTCAACGACGGCGGTTGTTGATCTCGTCGGCGGAGGGTGGTGATCGGCGTGGTTACGGTCCTAGTGGTGGTTGGGGGTTGGGGAGGGCCGGAGGCGGGAGGTACGTGCTGGGTGGTGGTGGTTGGGTTGCAGTACTGTTGTGGTCGTGGGTTGATGATTAGAAATATGTCTGGAATTTTACCAATTTATCCATGAGAGATGAAAAAAGAGTAAGAGAAGGCACGGATAACTCCTGAAATTAGACTGACATCGGCTTTTTGAGCAATTTGCAATGCTTTTTTGGAATTACAGGGACGTTATCACAAAAGTTACAGATATATGAGAAGACTTACAAAAACGTCTAAATTACTGGGGATAGTTTTCTCACCGATCAATTCTTTTTATG